>CAWUFW010000436.1:3152650-3475150 GCA_963921515.1 Calotriton arnoldi
TTGCTATTTGGCCAGTTCCAGTATGAGGACATGTATGTGCACACGTATCATGATGCACACGACGCTGCAGCACTCATTTTTTTTATTTACTGTTCCAGGATAACGGAAGCCCATTTTGAATAAGTAAATTAAAAAAGTGCACAAAAGCCCATTATTAAGAAAGGACCAGCTCAGTAGCACAATCTATTCGGTCTGTGCCACTTTTTTTTTCCTCACCTCATTATAAGGCGTGCAAGTGCATTTTTTCAATTCACGCAAAATAAAAACTCATTTTTCTTTCTTAATGAACGCCCAGGACTTGATATGTGGTATTCGGCATACATGGACACAGAGATCTGGCAACCCGAGATGCAGGCTTACCGCCAGCACGCATGCAGTGCATCATCAGCAGCTGAGAAGCCACAAGAGTCCTTTTTATCATCAGAATAAAAAGCACGACCTGATTTCAAAAATCACCTTCTAATTTTATAGTGGACTGAAAGAGACTGGCGAAAAAAGCTGCGTAGCTATTTAGTAGGCTTACTCCTATTAAATCACTTTTCATTGTGAGAGCATTTTAAGTCGCCCATTACAGTACGTGGCAACATAGTAGCGCCTCCAACACTTATGTGCTGGGGTTGACTAGAGAAAATGTGTGTTCTGCTCCCTTTGCCCGTTCCTCCTCCCTAAAACTCCATGCACTTCTTTTTCTACCTTTAATTGAGAAAGGAGGCATAAATCATCCAGTTAGCTGAGCGTTTTAATAACTTGATAATGTCACTGGCAGTTTTATCACTCGCGTGCTTACATCTGTACGCAAGTTAAGCAAGTTTGATGTGGCTGTGGGGCAGTCCACGATGTGCTGTGGTAGCACTTTTGGGTGAGATGGTGACCAAGTTACAGGGAAGTTTATAGTAGGAGAATCGGATGCATCCGCCTGTGCGGTTGCTTTTTTCCGAGCAGTCAGGATAGCATGCTTTTTGATGGCAGGAAGCCTACAGAAAGGCGTAGCAGTGCATGATGTCCCAAGCTGGACACAACTGGAGCCAGTAGGCGTGTGGTCGGAGGCGATGACCTCACTAAGGTTTCGTTGTGCATGGCTCCGAGGCGAGGAGCAAACCCTTCTTCCTGGTCTCCACTCTAGATCGCGAGGAGCAGGCACAGACAGCAGTGTCCCCTGCTATGAGGTAGGTGGCGATCCAGTGGCCGACGGAGAAACACGGGCGACCCAGTACTGTGCTAACGGGATCGAGAAGGATAATTCAGCGCATAATTAAGAGGAGACCCGGTAATGGGGTAAAGTTATGGGGCGGGTGGGATGGAAAGCAGTAGGGCACTGGGCAGGCAGAGAGCTCAAGCAGCAAAGCACGGAGGCTCCGGCAGAACCTGCTGCAGCAGGGGAAGGGGAGCAGCAGAGCTGCGTGGGCTGGAGGGGAGGAAAGAGCCCGACAAGCAAGGCGGAGGAGGAGGCAGCCACAGCCCGAGGAGAGGGAGCAAGCTAGCAGCAGTCCCTGGGGAGCCTGCAAGAGCAGGGAGAGGAGAGCAAGCAGCAGCAGCCAGAGAGGACAGGGGGAGGAGACCAGAGCTGCAGCAGGACACTGGAGTACCGAGGGAGCCGAGGGCATGGGGAGGAGATAAGCTGGGCCGGTCCGAGGCTGCAGGAGGTGGAGGCAGCCGCACTGCTGAAGAGGCTTGCAGGGGAAGCAGAGCAACCGAAGCGGGAAAGGAAGGGGAGGCGGCCTCAGCAGTCTGAAAGACGGAGTGAGGCGACACACGGGCACGGGATATGAAGAAGAAAAAAAAACAATCAGCGCTAATGAGAACACCAGTGCTCTTGAAGAGGGCTCATAAAGGAAGCAAAAAAGAAGTTCCTAAATTGATCATAAAATGAGGGATAGTGTACTTGGTCGCTGCTCTCGTGGAGAGGAAAACACAGGAAGAGGCATGACAAATGCATGCCATGGACAAACGGGGAGAAAGACTGGGTAGGCGACAAAGACGCCAGCAAATGTGAAGCCTATGGGCGGGCTGAAGCCCACAAAGTAGATACAGCAGTCTTTTCAATACAGTGCATGAACTGTCTACAACCAAGACCTACAAAGACATGTTTCAGTCTTTTTAATTTTTTAAACAATAAAAAGTAACTGATGCGATACAGGACGGGAAGAAGACGACTCCAGCTTTTGGCTTCTAAGTATGAGAAGGAGTGACTGCCTGATCAAGAGCGGAAGATACAGGGAATGTTGTCTTGATGGAGAAAAGAGGATCGTAAAAGTTGTGCAGGTGTAGACTACAGTCTTTTGTTCAAGTATCAAGGACCAATATTGAAGTGGTCTTTGTGAGCATTCACAAAATATTTAATAGTGTCAGTTTGTGCATGGGTAGCCAGTGAAGGTTAGATATAGAAGTGCGGACAGGAAGAAATCACTGTCAACCGAGCTGCAGTATTTAGTACAGTTTGCAGTCTTTTCATTAAGTAGGCGATATCAACAATAGTAACGTCCTCATTGTATATGATGCCTAGGTTTCTGGCTGAAACAATGGATGCATCTTGAATTGTCCACAAGTTGATGGAATAAAAATCCTAATGGTACTATATATGGCAACAAGACTGTCCTTCGAGCTCCGACAGAAAACCCCTTTCAAACTGGTGATGGTATAATATTGTCAATTAAACACAGTTAAAATCAACACGGCTAAATCAAAGTCGATGACCTTGGATGCCAGGTCTAAATGTTCACGAAGAACACTCCTCACAATATGTAACATCAACATTGGTAAATCTAACTCATGCAGAAACTTCGTAGTTACACTGTCAGGTGTATTTCTCCTAGAAAAGAAGATGAAGGAAAACATCTTAAAAGCGGAGTAGTTTGCAAAGACAATCTATGGTTTGCTAGTCAAGAAAACACCACAGTCTGAGCCAGATTGTCCCGTAAAAGGTTGGAAGAATAATATGTTATGATGCACCGCTATGGGACTTTTGTGCGGACACAAGACATAAGGATTCTATAATGCATATTCTGGAAGAAAAACACCAAAACTGGACACCTGGAGCCTAGATTAGAAGAGTGGAATTGAGATAGAGCTAGAAATGCATCCCCATTTTAGGTTTTAAAAAGAAAGTATAGTCACAAGAGCCAAATGATTCATAGAACACGTAATGAGGGTCGGAGACTAAGCCACAAAGCACTATGTTCTCAAACAAATGAAGAAAGCGATCAATAAGGCTAAACCTAGCAGAAGTGGTAAAGTGGCAAGTTGTAAAGCAGTTATTTGTAATTCAACCTGTGGTAGAGGAAAAGGCACCAAAAACCCCTCTTGAACACTATCTCCTAGTGAGGAATACAGAAGAAGTGCAATTGGTTCTATGCTCTAGCATCATCTGATCGGAGACCCACTTAAAACCCATAGGCATAGCCCAATACATTTGTTCCTCAATATGGAGAGATCAAAAATGATTCATTATGTTGGCAAGAGCAAACTAAGTACAGGTAAACAAAACCTTTAGCCATCTTTCAAACTGATGATTTGACCAAGCTGTAGATTTCACAAAGTGAAATGCTTTCTTAATGAAGTTTAATGCATGTAAACAGTTTAAAAGCTGAACAGTTGGATCAATCATCAGCAGAAATAATGCAATCAAGAAATTAGGTTCTAGCAGCAGCATTGTAATCCAACCAATGGAACTTTCAGTATATTAATGTTATTCCTTTTCTTTTTCCTCGTTTGTTACTTTTTCAAGGAAGAGCACTTTAAACTAACAATTGGCGTTTCATAAATGTGGTTTTGGTGCAAAAATGGTAGAATGGCCTAAAATGTGAAATTAATTTGATCTGGGTTTTGATGGTCTCATCCACCATTACCAAGTTCTTCAGTTTCTCCAACTACTCTGACGTAATTTGGGGTTCAGTATAGCCTCTAACAAAGGATATTAAATTGCTCAAAGGACTCTCACGTACTCCCATTCTTATACAAAGGATTCCTCATGACTTTCTCAATCATTGTCTACATTTCTTCAGCCAAGCAGTTATTTTCAGTGCAGAAATTCACTGTTTTAGGTTTCCACCCACAAGAGATGGTAATTCCTAGCATATATTGGTGAAGTAACGTTTAACTACGTTCGCTGCATTTTCTCAGGTTTCCCTGCAGGACCATTCTTTTTGCCTCGTTGTCACGCAAGAGCTGTGAATAATCATATTTAACCAGTCTAACTACTGTATAAGTTTACTATAGGGTAACAAATCAGGCCCTCCTCCACATTACCACTGATCTGAAAATATCCTGCAGATCTTTTTTTATTTTCTGTAGTTGTTAAAGATACATTTTTTATTATGGTATGAGTAAGCGATGGCACCATATTTGCTCTTAGTAGTGCGCCTTCTATTGTTCCACACAAAAATGTGATAAATCCAGGTAATTACTTATAAAGACAAAGGCTACAGAAAAATGAGAATCTCATGAACATAATGCAACGAATCTGCCAGTTGTCACACAAGATTAGGTTCTGCAGTAGTAATCAGTTAACCATTTTCTAATTTTGAGGTAAACCTCTGCCTGCCAACCATACGGAGGTTGAGGGTTCATCTGGGTGAGCCCACCAGATTAGTGTAGTGCTGTGGACAACCAGCACCATAACCGGTGCAGTACGTGCAGTGGACTCAAGTTATTGTCAAAATCACTGTAGAATCTCTTCAGGCAGATCAAAAAATGCCAACATGACATGGTGGCATCACTTTTCATAACCAGGAAGACTTTCATCCCACCAGCATTTTTTTTTTAACTATGCGTGGCATTATCAATATACGCTGCTTTGATAACATAATTTGCGAAATTACTGCCAATTTGGGAACAGTGCCCATTATGTAATAGAGTAAGGGATAATTTTCCAACCCCATCTGAACTACATTTAAGTGCATACGTTGTTTTGTGTCCAGCAGCAAGCAAGCCTTTGGGCAAAAGTATTATCTATTTAGTAGCAAATATTACAGCCGAAAAGCTACAAGTTCACTTTTGGAAGGTGTCTGGGATGCTGTCTGTGTGAAGAGTAATAACGTTTGATTTCTTAGAGTTAGAACAGTCGCGGCTCCTGGAGGGAGTGCTGCGGGGCGGTGGAGGGGCAGGGTGGGGGTAGTAAACTCCGGCATACGGCCGAACGGAGGCAAGTACAGAAATAAATAAATAAAACGAATTACATTGCGCGCGCTGCAACGCCAAATGGCGATGCAGCGCGCGCAATGTAATTCGCTTTATTTATTTATTTCTGTACTTGCCTCCGTTCGGCCGTATGCCGAGTTTACTACCCCCACCCCGCCCTCCCCGCCACACCCCACAGCACTCCCTCCAGGAGCTGCGACAGAGTTAGAAAATCATTTTCCATTGAAACCAGCGGTTAGAAATTGGGTTATTGGTTGAGGTGAGTGGAAGCCCCACTCAGGCAACAACAATCTTTGTCAGGGTGAGCCAAAAAAGCCACTAAATTACGCTGTGCTTAACCCTCTGGTAGCGTGGCATAAAAAACGCTTACTGCATCTACCTATTACACTCTGAAAATCTTGAGGTAAATTCTTCCATTTATACCGGCAGAATTGCAGAAAACAGTGGTAGCAGCTTTAGTATTGTCGAAACTCGATTATTGCAATGGGCTACTGGTTGGAGCAAACAAAACAGTAGTGGCAAAACTGCAGGTACTCCAAAATTCTACAGCTGGATTGCTTTTTAGATTAGTTAAATATTCATCAGCTAAACATGCTCTTAACACCCTGCATTGGCTATCTATCGAGAAGCGCATCAGGTTTAAGGCATTATGTATTGCCTTTAAGGCGTTACAGAATTCAGGCCCTACCTACCTGATAAAGCGCTTCCAATGGCACACCCCAGCACGTACACTACGGTCGGCCTCACTGAAGTTGGTGACAGTGCCATCCTCCCGTCTCCAGAGATGGGGTGGAAAAAGCTTCTTCAGTTTTACAACTAGATGGTGGAACAAACTACCTTTTCAATTAAAGAATTCTTCTGACTTATTGTCCTTTAGGAAAGGACTCAAGACCTGGCTATATACTCTATAATCTTCTTATATTACTGGAAATCCAATATCTCTCTGGTGTTTATGTGTGACACTTCTGCAAGCGCCTAGACGCCCTCGGGTAGTAGTGCGCTATACAAATATATAAATAAATAAAAGCAGTCAGACTGAACTGAGAGGCAATGTGTATTTATGCAACACACAAGCAGTAATAAAGTGAAAACCAAACACAAGAAGAATCCCAAACCAATTTAGAAAAATAGAGTACATTTTAATAAATAAAATGACACCAGAAGAACAAAAATCCAATCAGTGAAACCAGATATATTCAATTTTAAGATGTTTAGTGAAAACAGCACCTAAGAGCATTAAACACCACTCATGTTTATCTAGTTACGCTAGATCGTGGGGAAGTCACAAGCTCAGGCACACAGCAATGGAGAGTGGGTCGGGTACAGGGGCCAGGTTATGCCTGCTGAAAAGTTACCTTCTAAAGGTCGACATGAAGAGTTCCATTTGCATTGGAGGAGGCCGCAAGGAGGCTTTTTGAGCGAAGAGCAGGTTGAGCGTCGCGGGCAGTTGTCGCTGTAGCACGAAGATCAGGTTGTCACTGGAGCTTTCAGTTGCCGGTCATGGAGGGCTGTCGTTCCTGTAGCCCGAAGTGCAGGACAAGCACTGCCGGTTGTTATGGACGGTTGCTATCGGCGCAAAGAGCAGGACTCATCTGAGCTTTGCCTTGGGGGTGTTGCAGGCGGCAGAGTTTCAGCACAAATGGGACCGTTCGCGGTCACGAAGAGCCCAACTTCAGGATTTTCACCCTTTCTTCTTGGGGGAGTTGATGTCAGCCAAGGTTCCAGGACCTGGGGGACACTTTTTGGGGAATGATGACCCCCCCCTCCCCCAGCAGAGGACGCCGGCAGGTCTCAGGCCGGTCCAGTAGCAGCTGGACAGTTGCAAGGAGGCCACTGGAAGCTTGTTGGGTCCATGTAACTCACTCAGGACCCTTGGGATCATTCTGGGTAGCCTGGGATCAAGGCAAGTAGGTCAAAACTTTCTTCAGGCACAAGGCAGCCTTTAAAAAGCAGTGCAGGCCTTCTGGCAGTAGGCAGGTCTTTTAACTGAATCTTCCACAGGTGCATAAGTGTTTTTAAGACTGGTTCTGGAGGTCCCACTTTTATATATCTGTTGCCAGCTTTTGTATGGGGGAAATCCCCTCACGTACCCCTAAATCTGGTTCTGGCCAGTTCTTTTCCTGGTCCAGGCTCCAAACTCTCTGCGGTGACAAAAGGTAAGGCAGGCCTGGTGTCAGGTTCTTGTGTGTGCTATAGGCAACACCCAAGGCCCCTTTGTCCTATTGTCTAGAAGCAATACACAAACCCCAACATTACAGTCGTGTGACCAAGGACACTGGCAGAAAGGCAAAATTGGTTGGATCAAGAAAAAGGCAACTTTCTAAAAGTGGCATTTAGAAAAATGAAACCTAAATCCAGACTTCACCATTAAATAGGATTTTAAATTACAATTCATTTGAGTGTAAACAGCATATTTCTATCTGCTCCCAGTCTGAAGTTAGCACCTATTAAAACAAGCATTTGCAATGCAATAGGTCTCGCAACTGCGAGTTTTGGAGCTATTGGTATTGTAAATGGTATTGTAAATGACAATGCCTTTAATTTATGTTGTACAAACCAAAACATAAATAAAAGGCATTGTCATTTACAATGCCAATAGTTTAAACTTGCGTAAATGCGAGACCTATTGCTTTGCAAATGCTTGTTTCAGGAGGATTCCTCCTCGCAGGCCCCCAAATACTGTTTCGTTTCTTCACTGTGCCAGTTTGTTGTCCCGCTCCCACATGCACTCCGGACGTTTTATTCGCACCCTCCCAACTGTGAAGCATTGTTCGCTTCCTGTCCAAAAAGTGCTTGCAAAGGTGCAACATTGTCACAGTGACTGGTGGGTTTGAGAGGGGTACTAGGTATGTCCAGGAGGGGTAGCATCTTTGCAAGATTTTCTCTGTAAGTGCTGATCCCATAAATGCACTTTAACTTACTGTGTATACATTTATCTTATGTAGCTATCCCCAAAATGTGACAGGGGTGGGCCAGTGCTCAATTTGTAAAGAAATAATTGCCAGGGCTCTCGCCAGGAGAGCCACTGCAGCTTGCACCACCCATTGCCCCTGTCAAAATTGCCATTACATTACCTGCACAACTATTAATCATCAGACTGCTACCAGTGTGACAATTCAGACTGTTAGAGGCCTCCACAGCTATAAGAATGGTTTGGGCTGCAGGTATCTGTTGTTTTTAATGTATAATGAAATAATAAAACTATTGTTCTGCTTATCTCTAAATCACACAAACAGCGCCACCATGTGGCAGACTGTGATAAGTGCCGATGTTGACAATTAATTGCTGGTGTCGAGCACCGTAAACTACTGCCTCAAATTAAGCACTGGGTGGGGCCCTCCTGGGTCTATGTTAGACATCCTCGCTGAGGAGTTTGACATTCTGAAGTAATCTGGGGGCCAGCAGAGCCCCGATAAAATGCAGGGAGTATTACTGCCCCAGAGTGCACCTTGTGGGGGCAGCTACTGAGTGTTCCTGAATGGAGAGACCAGCTGATGTACCAGGAGAGGATGTGCCAGGAGGCGGGAGCTGTACCTCCTGCAATGGAAGCCACCCCCCTTCCAGATTCTTCTAGCCAGGGAGGTAGGGCAGGGAGCCTAGGAAGAGCACTCTAAGCTCGCTCCCCACTTGGTGATGGTGTGTCAGAACACATAGTGACTTGAGAAGTCTGGGTGTAGTACATCCCACTGGTAGTTTGTGTTACGGACTTATTCCTAGACATTTAAACTCACATTTAACCCTGAAGTATGAGACACCCTGCATTGGAGAGTTTCAGTGAGGAGCAGTTGGCAAAGTGGTGACACTTAATAATAAAAAAGTCCCTTGTATTGTAAAGCAATAAGCAAATATAATGCACCAACTTGACACTTGTACGGTGTTCCAACAGTGCACATGTAACACCTTAAGCACATTTTATGAATGTGATATATCACCCTTATAAATCATCTGTGCTTCAGGAGTCATATGTGTATAAGGATCAAAACTGCCACAGGCACACACATCACACACTCACACAGTTATCTACAAGCATCAGACATCCACAAGCATCAGGCATCAGACATCCACAAGCATCAGGCATCAGACATCCACAATCATCAGGCATCCACAGGCATCAGACATCAGGAATCAGACATCCACAAGCATCAGACATCAAGCATCAGACATCCACAAGCATCAGACATCAAGCATCAGACATCCACAAGCATCAGACATCAAGCATCAGACATCCACAAGCATCAGACATCCACAAGCATCAGACATCCACAAGCATCAGACATCCACAAGCATCAGACATCCACAAGCATCAGACATCCACAAGCATCAGGCATCAGACATCCACAAGCATCAGGCATCAGACATCCACAAGCATCAGGCATCAGACATCCACAAGCATCAGGCATCAGACATCCACAAGCATCAGGCATCAGACATCCACAAGCATCAGGCATCAGACATCCACAAGCATCAGGCATCAGACATCCACAAGCATCAGGCATCAGACATCCACAAGCATCAGGCATCAGACATCAGGCATCATACATCCACAGGCATCATACATCCACAAGCATCATACATCCACAAGCATCAGACATCCACAGGCATCCACAGGCATCAGGCATCCACAGGCATCAGGCATCCACAGGCATCAGGCATCCACAGGCATCAGGCATCCACAGGCATCAGGCATCCACAGGCATCAGGCATCCACAGGCATCAGGCATCCACAGGCATCCACAGGCATCAGACATCCACAGGCATCAGACATCCACAGGCATCATACATCCACAAGCATCATACATCCACAAGCATCAGACATCCACAGGCATCAGGCATCCACAGGCATCAGGCATCCACAGGCATCAGGCATCCACAGGCATCAGGCATCCACAGGCATCAGGCATCCACAGGCATCAGGCATCCACAGGCATCAGGCATCCACAGGCATCAGGCATCCACAGGCATCCACAGGCATCAGACATCCACAGGCATCAGACATCCACAGACATCAGACATCCACAATTATCAGACATCCACAGGCATCCACAGGCATCCACAATTATCAGGCATCCACAGGCATCAGGCATCCACAGGCATCAGGCATCCACAGGCATCAGGCATCCACAGGCATCAGGCATCCACAGGCATCAGGCATCCACAGGCATCAGGCATCCACAGGCATCAGGCATCCACAGGCATCAGGCATCCACAGGCATCAGGCATCCACAGGCATCCACAGTCATCAGGCAGGCATCAGGCATCCACAGGCATCAGGCATCCACAGGCATCAGGCAGGCATCAGACATCCACAGGCATCAGACATCCACAGGCATCAGACATCCACAGGCATCAGACATCCACAGGCATCAGACATCCACAGGCATCAGACATCCACAGGCATCAGACATCCACAGGCATCAGACATCCACAGGCATCAGACATCCACAGGCATCAGACATCCACAGGCATCAGACATCCACAAGCATCAGACATCCACAAGCATCAGACATCCACAAGCATCAGACATCCACAAGCATCAGACATCCACAAGCATCAGACATCCACAAGCATCAGACATCCACAAGCATCAGACATCCACAAGCATCAGGCATCCACAAGCATCAGGCATCCACAAGCATCAGGCATCAGACATCCACAAGCATCAGACATCCACAAGCATCAGGCATCATACATCCACAAGCATCAGACATCAGGCATCAGACATCCGCAAGCATCAGCCATCAGACATCATACATCCACCAGCATCAGACATCATACATCCACCAGCATCAGACATCATACATCCACCAGCATCAGGCATCCACCAGCATCAGGCATCAGACATCCGCAAGCATCAGACATCCGCAAGCATCAGACATCCACAAGCATCAGACATCCACAAGCATCAGACATCCACAAGCATCAGACATCCACAAGCATCAGACATCCACAAGCATCAGACATCCACAAGCATCAGGCATCCACAAGCATCAGGCATCCACAAGCATCAGGCATCCACAAGCATCAGGCATCCACAAGCATCAGGCATCCACAAGCATCAGGCATCCACAAGCATCAGGCATCAGGCATCCACAAGCATCAGGCATCAGACATCCACAAGCATCATACATCCACAAGCATCAGACATCCACAAGCATCAGGCATCATACATCCACAAGCATCAGCCATCAGACATCATACATCCACCAGCATCAGACATCATACATCCACCAGCATCAGACATCATACATCCACCAGCATCAGGCATCCACCAGCATCAGGCATCAGACATCCACAAGCATCAGACATCAGACATCCACAGGCATCAGACATCCACAGGCATCAGACATCCACAGGCATCAGACATCCACAGGCATCAGACATCCACAGGCATCAGACATCCACAGGCATCAGACATCCACAGGCATCAGACATCCACAGGCATCAGACATCCACAGGCATCAGACATCCATCAGGCATCAGACATCCATCAGGCATCAGACATCCACAGGCATCAGACATCCACAGGCATCAGACATCCACAGGCATCAGACATCCACAGGCATCAGACATCCATCAGGCATCAGACATCCATCAGGCATCAGACATCCATCAGGCATCAGACATCCATCAGGCATCAGACATGAGGCATCAGACATCCACAATCATCAGGCATCAGACATCCACAGGCATCAGACATCCACAGGCATCAGACATCCACAGGCATCAGACATCCACAGGCATCAGACATCCACAGGCATCAGACATCCACAGGCATCAGACATCCACAGGCATCAGACATCCACAGGCATCAGACATCCACAGGCATCAGACATCCACAGGCATCAGACATCCACAGGCATCAGACATCCACAGGCATCAGACATCCACAGGCATCAGACATCCACAGGCATCAGACATCCATCAGGCATCAGACATCCATCAGGCATCAGACATCCACAGGCATCAGACATCCACAGGCATCAGACATCCACAGGCATCAGACATCCATCAGGCATCAGACATCCATCAGGCATCAGACATCCATCAGGCATCAGACATCCATCAGGCATCAGACATGAGGCATCAGACATCCACAATCATCAGGCATCAGACATCCACAAGCATCAGGCATCAGACATCCACAAGCATCGGGCATCAGACATCCACAAGCAACAGACATCAGACATCCACAAGCATCAGACATCCATCAGACATCCACAAGCATCAGGCATCAGACATCCACAAGCATCAGGCATCAGACATCCACAAGCATCAGGCATCAGACATCCACAAGCATCAGGCATCAGACATCCACAAGCATCAGGCATCAGACATCCACAAGCATCAGGCATCCACAAGCATCAGGCATCCACAAGCATCAGACATCAGGCATCAGACATCCACAAGCATCAGGCATCAGACATCCACAAGCATCAGGCATCCACAATCATCAGGCATCAGACAGGCATCAGACATCCACAAGCATCAGGCATCAGACATCCACCAGCATCAGACATCAGACATCCACAAGCATCAGACATCCACAAGCATCAGACATCAGACATCTACAAGCATCAGACATCAGACATCCACAGGCATCAGACATCCACAGGCATCAGACATCCACAGGCATCAGACATCCACAGGCATCAGACATCCACAGGCATCAGACATCCACAAGCATCAGACATCCCACAAGCATCAGACATCCCACAAGCATCAGACATCCACAAGCATCAGACATCCACAAGCATCAGACATCCACAAGCATCAGACATCCACAAGCATCAGGCATCCACAAGCATCAGGCATCCACAAGCATCAGGCATCCACAAGCATCAGGCATCCACAAGCATCAGACATCAGGCATCATACATCCACAAGCATCAGACATCAGGCATCATACATCCACAAGCATCAGCTATCAGACATCATACATCCACCAGCATCAGACATCATACATCCACCAGCATCAGACATCATACATCCACCAGCATCAGGCATCCACCAGCATCAGGCATCATACATCCACCAGCATCAGGCATCCACCAGCATCAGGCATCAGACATCCGCAAGCATCAGACATCCACAAGCATCAGACATCCACAAGCATCAGACATCCACAAGCATCAGGCATCCACAAGCATCAGGCATCCACAAGCATCAGACATCCACAAGCATCAGACATCCACAAGCATCAGACATCCACAAGCATCAGGCATCCACAAGCATCAGGCATCAGACATCCACAAGCATCAGGCATCAGACATCCACAAGCATCAGGCATCATACATCCACAAGCATCAGACATCAGGCATCATACATCCACAAGCATCAGCCATCAGACATCATACATCCACCAGCATCAGACATCATACATCCACCAGCATCAGACATCAGACATCCACCAGCATCAGGCATCCACCAGCATCAGGCATCAGACATCCGCAAGCATCAGACATCCGCAAGCATCAGACATCCACAGGCATCAGACATCCACAGGCATCAGACATCCACAGGCATCAGACATCCACAGGCATCAGACATCCACAGGCATCAGACATCCACAGGCATCAGACATCCACAGGCATCAGACATCCACAGGCATCAGACATCCACAGGCATCAGACATCCTCAGGCATCAGACATCCATCAGGCATCAGACATCCATCAGGCATCAGACATCCATCAGGCATCAGACATCCATCAGGCATCAGACATCCATCAGGCATCAGACATCCATCAGGCATCAGACATCCATCAGGCATCAGACATCCATCAGGCATCAGACTTGAGGCATCAGACATGAGGCATCAGACATCCACAATCATCAGGCATCAGACATCCACAAGCATCAGGCATCAGACATCCACAAGCATCAGGCATCAGACATCCACAAGCAACAGACATCAGACATCCACAAGCATCAGACATCCATCAGACATCCACAAGCATCAGGCATCAGACATCCACAAGCATCAGGCATCAGACATCCACAAGCATCAGGCATCAGGCATCCACAAGCATCAGGCATCCACAAGCATCAGGCATCCACAAGCATCAGGCATCCACAAGCATCAGGCATCCACAAGCATCAGGCATCCACAAGCATCAGGCATCCACAAGCATCAGGCATCCACAAGCATCAGACATCCACAAGCATCAGGCATCAGACATCCACAAGCATCAGGCATCAGACATCCACAAGCATCAGGCATCCACAATCATCAGGCATCAGACAGGCATCAGACATCCACAAGCATCAGGCATCAGACATCCACAAGCATCAGACATCCACAAGCATCAGCCATCAGACATCCACAAGCATCAGCCATCAGACATCCACAAGCATCAGCCATAAGACATCCACAAGCATCAGACATCAGACATCCACAAGCATCAGGCATCCACAAGCATCAGGCATCCACAAGCATCAGACATCAGGCATCAGACATCCACAAGCATCAGGCATCAGACATCCACAAGCATCAGGCATCCACAATCATCAGGCATCAGACAGGCATCAGACATCCACAAGCATCAGGCATCAGACATCCACAAGCATCAGACATCCACAAGCATCAGCCATCAGACATCCACAAGCATCAGGCATCATACATCCACAAGCATCAGACATCAGGCATCATACATCCACAAGCATCAGCCATCAGACATCATACATCCACCAGCATCAGACATCATACATCCACCAGCATCAGACATCATACATCCACCAGCATCAGGCATCCACCAGCATCAGGCATCAGACATCCGCAAGCATCAGACATCCGCAAGCATCAGACATCCACAGGCATCAGACATCCACAGGCATCAGACATCCACAGGCATCAGACATCCACAGGCATCAGACATCCACAGGCATCAGACATCCACAGGCATCAGACATCCACAGGCATCAGACATCCATCAGGCATCAGACATCCATCAGACATCCATCAGGCATCAGACATCCATCAGGCATCAGACATCCATCAGGCATCAGACATCCATCAGGCATCAGACATGAGGCATCAGACATGAGGCATCAGACATCCACAATCATCAGGCATCAGACATCCACAAGCATCAGGCATCAGACATCCACAAGCATCAGGCATCAGACATCCACAAGCAACAGACATCCACAAGCAACAGACATCAGACATCCACAAGCATCAGACATCCATCAGACATCCACAAGCATCAGGCATCAGACATCCACAAGCATCAGGCATCAGACATCCACAAGCATCAGGCATCAGACATCCACAAGCATCAGGCATCAGACATCCACAAGCATCAGGCATCAGACATCCACAGGCATCAGGCATCCACAAGCATCAGGCATCCACAAGCATCAGGCATCCACAAGCATCAGGCATCCACAAGCATCAGGCATCCACAAGCATCAGGCATCCACAAGCATCAGACATCAGGCATCAGACATCCACAAGCATCAGGCATCAGACATCCACAAGCATCAGTCATCCACAATCATCAGGCATCAGACAGGCATCAGACATCCACAAGCATCAGGCATCAGACATCCACAAGCATCAGACATCCACAAGCATCAGCCATCAGACATCCACAAGCATCAGACATCAGACATCCACAAGCATCAGGCATCCACAAGCATCAGGCATCAGACATCAGGCATCCACAAGCAACAGGCATCAGACATCCACAAGCATCAGACATCCACAGACATCAGGCATCAGACATCAGACATCAATCATCATACATCAGGCATCAGACATCCACCAGCCACGTGTGCACTCACTACTGTCACAGAGTACACGGCGTGCACGACATCGCAGCCGAAGAGGAAACGTGTTGCAGGACATGTTCAAATACCATCAGCGCGTCTTAAAGCGTCTAAACCGTTTCACTCAAATCTATTGTTCTTCAGAATGCAGGAAAACACCAATATATGTTTTGGCGGGATATATATACTCTTTATCTACAATGATGAAAATACTGAGTCCCTTTTACATTCCCACACACACGGCATGTCTGCCTTCACACACGGCACAGACTTCCCTGGATAAAAGCATGGATAATTATAAACTTGGCTTGTTATTTAAAAAGGCGGGCGAGGGCTTTTGAGCGTGCAGCAGCAGTCCTTATGCTGATGTGAACTCCGGTGACAGACCTGGCCGCGAGGACGAGTCTCTGGCAGACGGAGCCGTGAATCACCGGAAACCGAGGCTGCCTCGGGGGGCGGGTGACACGAAGCAGCTCTGGGGGCTATTCCGCAGGGGCGCGGGGGCACATGAGGCTTTACAGGCACTAAGTGGCCCCCATCCTTTCTCTCCACGCACACGTGCTTCCTGTCTCAGGGAGACAGTGGAACATGTAAAAACCCTCGCCCACAGCGAACAAGTAGCCTGAGCATAATATTCACCTTCCAGAGCTCCCTGCGGCACCTCCAATGCTGTACTGCTGAATTTGGCCAACGAGAATGGCAGCAGGGGTGCTCCCCGTCAGCTGCAAGATAAAGCAACGAGGAAGCACTGAAGTGGATGCCTGCTTGTGCCCGGGGGACTACTGAGTGCACGCTCGAGCCCGATAAAGCAACGAGGAAGCACAGAAGTGGATGCCTGCTTGTGCCCCGAGGGGACTACTGAGTGCACGCTCGAGCCCGATAAAGCAAAGAGGAAGCACAGAAGTGGATGCCTGCTTGTGCCCGGGGGACTACTGAGTGCACGCTCGAGCCCGAGCGTATGAATGCTTTTACCGAGGCAAGTTAATCGCACTTAGCCCAGCATCCATAACAGACACCGAGCCAAATTAACAAGCCCTGTCGAGTGCGCCGTGAGCAAGAGACGCCGTGCGCGTGCACATCGGCTGTCCGGGCAGCTGAAATCGTTTTGAGCGACGTCAGTTGCGTGGCGCATGGGCGGCGCATGGAGCGCGCGGCCGGAGGTGTCCGGGGCTCCCGTGAGCTGAGGGAGCCCCGTGTGTTGGAAAAGTGAGGCGGGAGCCCACCCCGCCTTCGTGAATGCCGCATGGTGCGGCCGGAGCAAGATTCAGCGCTGAGTCCCCACAAGAGCCGGTGAGTGGGGTTGAGCGGGAGGCATGCTGGACGCCGCGCCTGGACAGGACATGTGCACGCGTATGGTGCGAGCAGGAGTTGTAAAAGACGCGAGCCGTACGCGTGCACATCTCCTGTCTGTTAAGTTTGAGCACAGACAGTCTATGTGCACGCGTACGGCTTGCGGCATTGTTACAACTTCTGCTCGCACCATACGCGTGCACATCTCCTGTCCAGGACTTGCCGTACGCGTGCACCTGTCCTGTCCCGCATCGGAGCAAAAGTCGGCAACAATAGATCTCGCATAGCGAGCAGCGCTTTGCGCTGCATCGCTAGGCGAGACCTAAAAAGGACTTTAGGAGTTTTTACTGCCAGGACATGAAAACCTTGAGAATACATGTTCTACTTTTTAAAATACAACGCATCCTGCCCTCTTTAGGGGTGACTTATGAGTATTTAAAAAGGAAGGTTTAGGCCTGGTAAAATAAATTATTTTCTCTGCCACCTAGTTCACCCGAAGGTGTTCTAGAAACGGAGTGCACAACAAGAGGAGCCCGTGGGCTACGAAAAATTCAAAAATTTTAACAAATTCAATCAATAGCATGCATTTAATTTTGATACTTTTTATTTAAATGTCTTTTTTTTTTTTTTTATGTTTAAATGCTTTTTCAAACATACAACAGACACGTAAAGTACGCTTCAACAATCCCCAGCATGACATCACAATATAATCCGCTTTTGCAAGGTACATCAAAATACAAATATGTGGTGCAGTTTTACAAAACATTTTACAGTTTGGTACCAACTCAACTACGCTGTTCCTATATCAGAAGGGACATCATTGGCCTTGGACAACAGATATGCCGTGAGAGGAGTCCAAATGTCCTTGGGCCTAGAAGATGAAGGCAGTTCTTCCGCATAATACAACAGCTGATCTCTGCAGAAAACAACGTCCTTCAACCAATGTTTTAATTTGGGCACGTTTTTACTGTCCCAGTTTTGCGCCACCTTTCTCTTTGCTAGTAACAATGCGATCAGGACTAGTAGTCTATTCTCTGGCTTCAAATGTTTCAAAAGCCCCAGCAAACACAGCTGCGGTGTGCAGCCCACCTCCTCCAGGACCATTTCAGACAGAGCCTGTGTAACCAAAACCCAGAACCCATGGACTCTGTTGCACAGCCAAGCTAAATGAATGAAGTCTGCCTCCCGCACATGGCACCGTTTACAACTAGCCGTTTCTCTCAGACCATATTTTTGTAACTGTAAGGGAGTATAATACAATTGTTGTACATATTTGAAGTGGATTATGCGCAGATTGAGGTTGGCAGTCAGCCGTCGTGTCACAGAACAACTGAATTCCCATTCTTCATCTTTAAGAGTGATTCCCCCCCCCCCTTTTTTTTTTTTGTCTTTAACACCAACACGTGCATCATACATTTGTCAATGCATACACTCCCAAAAATGTTATATCACATTATTTGTGGGGGTTTTTAAAATTCAAAATGCATTCTAAAAATGATTAGAACAATGACAAAATCACGAATTGTGTACAATTCCCAATGTATTTCAGGTGATTCCACCTTTTTTCAGGGGCAGCTGTGAATGTAATAATATTCCAATGACCAAATTGCAAGGAACAGGACTCATTTCTGAAACAATACAAGCATAAAAGAGGAAAAAGACAAATCCCGAAAGCAGTATAGTAAACCAACTGTGCGCGTCTAAATCACCATGCGCTGAAAATGACCTTCGAAAACACCTGTGTGTGCTTAAAAACGTGCTCAACCACTAACGGAATAGTCCTCATATGTGTACACTGAACCATCGTAATAACTCAAAGAAAAAGCATTGGCAAAGCCAATAGGTCTTTGCCATCGCTTTGTGTTTTTTTTTTTCCCCCCCTTCCGAGCTGGATTGGTAAATTAAAAAATGTATCACAAAAGCATATTTTTTTAAGCAGTAGAAACACAGAAGACTCACGTGGGGCGAAGCAACGCAAAGGGTGCCGGTGGGGAATAAAGCATTAACACGAAGCAACACAGAGGGTGGGGGCCAGAAGCAACACGGAAGGCACAAGTGGGCATAATTACAGTCACCACTCTAACTCATGCATTGAAATTGCAGACACTTTAGCTTCAGAATTGCAGGTTAGTTGTCCTATATCTTGTTTATCCAGGCTGGCAAAGAAAGGAGAAACCCTCTTGCTACTGTCAAAATCTTTGACCATTTTTTCAACGTTTTCCACGTGAAGTAGGAACTACAATGAACACTCAAACATCTGTGTTTTTATCCTTACTAAGCAAAACACTCCAAACCTCAAGTTGGAAGATTAAAATAGCGCCTTTCTGAAAATCGAAGCGATCTAAGAACGGGCCAAGTAAAAAAAAAGTTACATGTGATGTGGAATGAGCTTTATAATTTGGGAACTCGGTTAAGACCGAACCTGAAAACTATAAACGGTCACGTGGAGAGCTCAACCAGTGACCCCTCCCAATCATGCAGCTTTCAGGGGGAACGACTGTCTGAAGGATTTGTACTGACCGCCGATCCCTGCCCCAAGAATGATCTGTTTAATCCTGTCGCTGGAAGTGCACAAATAGTCACCTTGCAGTTGTCGTTACGCTGTTCGGGTTCACAAAAATTGACTGGAGCCAAATCGGGTAGGCAGACAAATGGCTGAACGCCATCAGCAGGCAAAGGGGAACTAGGGATGTGCCCACAGCTATGGCTGTTGAAAGTGTCTCTGTGGGTCTCTGTATTTCATGCTGCTACTCCCGATGACGGGCTCTCACTAGAGCGTTTTCAGGTTCCTGCTCCGCAGACACGTCATCCTAGTCGCGGACATCAGATCGATGAGCCGTCGCGAACATGACAGTCATCAGCTTTCCGAGCCTTGGTGCAGACGGCCATGCAGGAGTAAGGAGACATAGAAACTGAAATCAAAAGAATGGGTAGGCAAAGAATCTGGAGAGAGACACAGTAGACACACAAAGATAGAGAGAAGGAGGGAGCTGGGGGAGAAAGTAGGACAAAGAGAGCACGTGATAGCATGAGAGAGAATTAGGGAGAACAAGCAGCACCGTGTGCCAGCCAGCGGGAAGCAGAGGGCCCCAAGAAAAAGTAGTGCAGTTCAAGAAAACATATGGCCCTTATCGACAGGATCCGTCTGGGGCAATCGCCAGGGCGGGAACGAAACACCAACAAGGCGGGACAAATGTGTACTATACACCAACGACACTGATGAAATTAGTGAAGGCAGACCAAGCAACCTATGAAAGGCGGTGGGCGTGTCGTAGGTGTGTTCCATCGCCACAGACGGAATACAGCATGCCTCGCAGAGCAACCCATGCGCGCTGCCTCTAGGCTCGACCAAAAAAGGAAAGCAAATCCCTCACGAACAGCGCTCCAAGATTAAAAACGAGTTGTAAAAAAAAAAAAAAAAAAAAAAAAAAAAAGAAGTGTCCTTCCCATGAGTTGCGGTATTCTACATGAACCTGCATGCATCAGAAATCGTACGTATGCACTGAAGTCATGCTGTCTGGATCTCAACGCAAGAACTCTGTATATCTTCATGCGTTTTAAGCATAATTAATATAATTAGCCTCAGGATGGAACCCCACGATGTCTTATTCTCCCATATAATGCTGTTCAAGAGTTACTTACACTTAATCCCTGGAACCGTTGGCCCTCCACTAACGCTCAACTTACAACACCTCGTCTAGCAACAGGCTCGATTTTCTGTTGCAAACAGAAAATAATTAAATACCATCCTAATTGCCTGGTTCAATTCCTGCTCAAGTTCCCTGAAACGTAATTGACTTTGCAAAAAGGTATCCACTCTCTTAATTTGAACGGTGATGCACGCCATGGCCCATAGGTCCTTTACAAAAAGGGGAAGCACCCAGTCATATGATGAGCTGGCCTATAGATCTCGACAACAGGCTACCACAAACCAAACTGCCCCATCCGACCCTGCAGATCATAGAAAAGGATTAAAAACCAAATAAATCAACTATCAGGAAGACAGAACGAAAAATTAAAATAAGAATTGCTGAACACAATTATGATCCGAACAAAGAACAGCAACTCGAGTTTAGTAACTCACTGGTAAGATCATAACCATAATATAGCACAACCACGTTTTACCATCATAGAGAGGATGATTACATATCCTAATACCAGCGTTCAAAAAACTTTAGCCCAAACGGAGATCTTTTGGCTAACATTTTCAGACAGTTTGGCCCCCTAAGGGTTAAATGACAAGCTAAATGTCATGTTTCTTATAAGGATGCTCTGTTAATTAACACCTTCAGTTATTACATGTGAAAGCATTCTGATGAATGTCTTGTTGCTTAGGAAATGATGCATGTACAAATGAGTTGTGTCAGTAGCCATCATGAGGCTAATTTTCAAACAAATATGCCGCTTAGCATTCCAATTGTTGAAAAACTCCATTGGAATGAGTGTAATCACAAGAATCACTAAATGGTGATGGGGAACAGCCTTCTGCACAATTTTGATATCCCTTTCACATTTATATTGCGTTTTTTACACTTCTTTACATGCAGAGTCAGAAAAGAGCTACAGTATGGTTTATTTGGTTTTTAATTCTTTTTTAAGGCTAATTGGGAGGGGTTTCTCTTCTAAAGATGATAGGGTTACAACGTTTTTTGTTTTTATTGGTCAATATACCTATTCTACTGCCGAGATCATTCTTCCGCACCCTTTTGATTCGGCTTGTGTGGGCTGGAAAACAACTTCGGGTGCAATGGGAAACCCTGATTAAGCCATATGCGGCAGGGGGACTTAATGCCCCGGATTTCGAATTGTATTATTGCACAGCGCAACAAATGCAGGCATTTCATTGGCTGCATGGTGCTCAGGACAGTCCGCAGTTGTTCGTTGAAAGGGAAGAGGTGAACCCCTGGTCACTACCGCAGTACCTGGTTGATTAGCCACGTAGGCGCTATCACTCCATTGATCCAGTCGGATGCACGAGAAACCTGCTCTGGCGAGCCGCTGGTAGGCAGGGCATGACCCTACTTAACTCCCCCAAACTGCCTCTGGAACTGTGCAATTGGTTGCCAATGGGGAAGGAGAGAGAATTCCGCACAGCAATGCGGTCCTTGGGCATTGACACGGTGGGCGACTTCTTTCAAGATGGGGTGGTCAGGCACTGGGACATGCTGCAAATAGACACTTCAGGAACCCATACGCTTGCAAAGTTCAACTTCTTCCATGCGAGGCGTGCACTTCGGGCGGCACTAGGGGAGGAAATGTTAGAACCATACGAATATACCCCCTTGACATATTTAGTACGTGCTAAATCCCCACAACACATTATATCGATACTGTACACGCTCTCCAGGACAGAAGCCAACCCTCTAAACACGAAGCCACTACAGGAATGGAGTCAAGAACTACACATAGACATTACAGATGAACAGTGTACAGACTGCTGTGCAGGCACGAGATCAATTTCACAAAATGGTGAACATTGCTTAATCCACTTTAAGTTTTTGCAGAGAGTGTATTACACTCTGGCTTGCCTATTTAAGTGTGGACTCAGAGAAGATGATAGATGCGCTAGGTGCGGGGCGACAAATGCAAACTTCACACATCTCGCGTGGGACTGCCCGGGAATACAGACGTTTTGGGAGCAGGTACACACCGCACTACAAACCATAGCAGGTGAGCAGCTGACTGACCCCATTGGAAGCATTGCTGGGCTACACTAGAGGGTTCCCCAAGAGTACATGAAAGTTACTAGCTCTAGGTATATTGATAGCAAAGAGAAGGATCGCATTGCGGTGGATGAAGGGCCCTATCCCTACTATAAAGGAATGGTGTGCAGATTTGTCTTATTGTAACATACACTTTGAAAGTTTTAATGCTCTTATGCCTACACGTTGCAAGCCAAAAGAAATTTGGGATCCATACAAAGCTTACCTGGCGCGGCAGGCCGCTCTGGACGACGCAGGCGAAGAACAAGACAGAGCAGGGATTGGTTGACCTACCGGTATACAGTAGGACTGTGTAGTACTCATGTCAGAGTTCGCCACATAAATGTAGCAATGCCGGGCTGGATCACGTTGGACAAGATTTGGTCTACCCCTAGGTGGTTAAAATGTAATGCATCAGATCCACTGCATAAAGGCTATGCTACCTTAAAATACAGTGTTGGGTGTTTGAGCCAACATGCACTGACAATGTCGAGACTGTATTGTTTCTCCTTGCTGCCGCTGTACTTAATGGAAAACTTATGGTGTATAATATTTGTATGAAAAATGAAAATAAAGTAAAAAAAAAAAATCCTTTTTTAAGGTTTGCTGCGTTGGATGGGGCGGTTTGGTTTGTGGTAGTCTGTTGTCAAGATCTATAGGACAGCTCCTCATGTGACCGGGCACTTCCCCTTTTTGTAAAGGACGTACGGGCCATGGTGTGCATCACCGTTCAAACTCAGAGCGTGGATAACATTTGGCGAAGGTAATTCTGTGTCAGGACTGGAGGCGAGGATTATGCTGTACTTTCTTTTATTTCCTTTCCAGCAGCTTTAACTTTAACCAGAAGAAAAACTAACATTCCCATAATGCATGCTTAATGGATCATCACAGTCCACCAATAGGCAGCTCCCATGGTCCTTAAGGCTGTGTGCTTCCTGTGAGGCTTCCTGTGAGGCTTCCTCTTTCTTTTCCTGCTGTCCAGCAGATAAGCGCCTTTTTTTTCTCATGCCTTCGGTATTGCAGGGAACTAAGGGTTATATATAATTGTTACGTTCTGCTTAGAGATTGATTATTGAGATTTGTTTATGTGAATCGATTTAAGTTTTCATTGCGGGCGTCCTGCTGGTAGAATCAGTTTAGGGCCGCGGGAGTGCTTCGCGCGCTTTGCTCGCGGCACCCTCACGTTGCTGACGGAGTGAGAGGTGTTTGGGGCTTTCTAGCCGTTCGAGTAAGCTTGTGTTGGTTTTTTCAGAGATCGGTCGCTTGTAGGGGATTATCAGGGCCGCAGGAGTGCTTTTGTACGCTCCGCTCGTGGCCCCTCACGTTGCCGGCAGTGCGGTATTCACAGACCTAGAGGGCGCGTGTCTGCGTCTCGTTGTCCCGCGCCGCACTATCACGGCGGGATCAACGAGAGCGAGACACGGCGCCACACCGCCATTTCCTGCTGCTCTGCCTGGAAGCCGAGACGCCTGCGGGTCGCGGGTCCGTATTAAACATTAAAAGTGACAGCCTCACTGACGCCCGCTAGCGGGTCTGTCCTCCTCGGGTTTAACGCGCTGTCAACGCGAGTCCCTGTGAAGGGAAGAGTTAGTTGGGGGCGAGCCCAGGCATAGTTAGACACCCAAAGGATTAAAAGGGTGAGTCACCCCGGTAGCGGAAGAGCCCTTCCGACTCGCTCCTTTGGGGAGCCCAAAACTAGTGACTCAGTCACGCCAAGAATTAGCTTCAGTCTGATTTAGCCAATTGAGACACCACAGGAGCTCTCTGAGGTTAGAGCAGCTAACAGGGCTAGACACTTATATCACCTGTCCCTGAGCTGCCAATTAACGCTTGTACCTTACAGCCACTTGCTAGTTGCTCATAACGGTCGTCATGGAGGAGGAATCTGTGCAGGTCCTCCCCCTTGACGATGAGTTTTGTGATGCGGTGGACGCGTCCATCCACCAGGCTGTGGCGGCAGCTATGGGCCCCTACGAGCGCCGCATTATGCAGTTCGCTTACGCCTGTCAGGCAGAGCAGCTACAGCGCGCCCAGAAATGCAAAAGTGCGTCAAACATGGACGTGAGTGCGTTCGAACGCTTAAAAAGGGCGTTTTTGGCCAGATCGGACGTAGGGTGTCAGGAGATCGCCCCTGAATCCCAGGGGACCCCAGTCTAAACAACGAAGGGGAGAATTCCTTGGGAGAATCCGTGGACGATGCAGGCCCTTCCAGGCCCTGGCACTCCTTAGGGTCACCCTCCTCAGGTACGCCCAAAGGCTCGGAGGAACTCTCGGACATGCTAGTCCCGGATGATCTAGTGCATCCCCGGTCCGCAGAGTGGGCCCCCTCTCCCAAAGTGTCTGCTTTCGTGGCTAGCCACCTTAGTAAGCCCCTGGAAAAGGAGGGGAGAGCCTGCCTCCGGGCAGAATGCCCCCGACCTGCCCTACCGGGCAAGGTAGCGTTAACTCCCGAGGTGGACCCAAGAATGGCCTCCTTCCTACAAAAGTATATAAGGGATCCAAAGAAGGTGATCAACAGGTCATGGAAATCCTGTCAGGATAAGTTGTTAGACGTAGCAGGCCCATTACCAAGATTTAAAACTGGCAGAAGAGGTCAAGCTGGCTGGCACCCCGCTTTCCCCTGAAAGGGTTTCCAACTGGGCGCAGGGCGCAATGGTTCTTAGGGAACGCCAACTGTGCCCTCTCTACAGAGAGGAGACGCTCTTTCGTTCTGAAGGTGGACCCCAAGCTGGGGGATTTGGCTTCCTCGGAAGCGGGCACGGTGGCTCAAGGTGGGCTCTACGGAGACCCATTTATCAAGGAGCTGACAAAGTTTGTTGCCACATTCACGTCCTTGCATAAGGCGCAGGCTTCTATTAAGAAGGTCTTCCACCCCAAAAATGTTGTCGGGCCGACGGTGGCAGAGGGCGCTCAGCCGGCCAGTTTTACACGCAAGGCCCTCAAAGAGGCGGCAAAAAGGCCCAAGAGCATGGCAGACAGGAGTTCTTCCAGTCGAGAAGAGGCTACAGAGGCGGCGGCGGCAGAGGAGCATCCAGAAGCCAATCCCTGGCCACACAAGGTGAGCCTTTCCCCTCTTCCCCATCTAAAGGTGGGTGGCAGGCTGGCAGTTTTCGAGCACAATTGAAAACCTATCACGTCGGACGCATGGGTTTTGCAAACCGTAAAAGGGTTTCAAATAGAGTTCTAGGGCTCTCCGGTTCAAGACATTCGCCCCCGTCTGCTGGTTTTTGCACGGGATCAGGTCACTCTCATAGAACGAGAGGTGATGGATCTGCTGCAAAAAGGAGCGGTAATTCCAACCCATCTCCACCCGAGAGGTTTCCTCAGCAACATCTTTTTAGTAGACAAATCAGACGGCGGTCAGCGACCAGTGATAAACCTGAAGGAGTTCAACCAATGGTTAGTCTACTGCCATTTCAAGATGGAGGGCATCCATCTGCTGAGGGACCTCCTACAACCGGACGATTGGATGGCTCGGTTAGATCTGAAGGATACGTACTTGGCGGTCCCAATTTTTCCCCCCCACCGTCGGTTTCTGCAGTTCCTTTGGAACGACCAGGTGTACGAGTTTGCATCCCTTCCCTTCGACCTTCCATAGGCCACTTGGTGCTTCACCAAGGTCCTCAAGACGGTGGTGGAGACACTAAGGGCGAAAGGCGCTCGTCTCATCGTATACTTAGACGATATCCTACTCTTGGAGCAATGCCCACGTCGTCTCCTACTGCTGTTACAGGAGACAGTAGACCTTCTCCAGAATCTGGGGTTTGTGATCAACGCCAAGAAGTCACTTTTGACCCCCTCCAAACAGGTCACATTGTTATAGACTCGACATCCTGTACCCTGAGTCTCCCAGCGAAGAAGATGACGAAGATTCGCAGGGAACTTAGGAGGATGTTAGCCCGCTCCTCAACTCCTTTGAGACAAGTGGCTCCTCTGGTAGGCCTCCTAGCGTCCTCAATACAGGCGATCTTCTCGGGACCGTTGCATTACAGAGCTCTGCAGCGCCTGAAGGCCTCTCATCTTCGCAGGGGACTGCAGTACTCCGATCAGGTTCCTATCACAGAAGAAGTCCGCTTGGAAAAGAGATGGTGGATAGATCATATGGAAGCCTGGAACGGCAGAGCCATCTTCGGTTGCGACCCGGATTTGGTGAGAGTCAGACGCCATCAAGTCCGGGTGGGGTGCGCGATGCGGCGACTCCTTTACAGGAGGAAGGTGGTCATCCGAAGAAAGTCATTTACACATCAACTGCCTGGAATTGGTCCAGAGAGACGGGGTACGCTTTTCCCCCATTCGCGATAATGAGGCTCAGGGCAAAGATTTGCAGACAAAAAGCAAAAGGTGGTGTTAATCACACCGTATTGGAGGTCTCAAGTGTGGTTTCCAGTTCTTCTGGAACTTTCTTGGGATTCTCCAATCTTACCGCGATATCCATTTATTCTGAGGGATCCCCAAGGCAACCCTCACCCACTGGTCCAACAAGGGAGAATGCCTTTAGTGGCCTGGCGGATTTCAGGGATCGCTGGAGAGTCTCAGGCTTTTCGAACTAGGAAGGACCATCAACGCCTCCCTCAGATCCGGCATCTGCCCAGACGACTGGAAACGGGCGGAGGTGAAACCCCTCCTCAAGAAACCAACGGCCGACCCAACGGACCTGAAAAACTACCGGCCCATCTCTCTCCTCCCCTTTGCGGCCAAAGTCACAGAGAGACTCGTAAACGCCCAGCTGACCGCCTTCATCGAAGAGAACTCCATCCTTGACGCCTCCCAATCTGGTTTCCGCAGCAACCACAGCACCGAGACCGCCCTCCTCGCCGCCACTGACGACATCCGCATGCTACTCGACCAGGGACACACTGCAGCCCTCATCCTCCTAGACCTCTCCGCAGCCTTCGACACCGTTTCTCATTGCACGCTCGCAGCCAGACTCCACGAAGCGGGGATACAAGGAGCCGCTCTCGACTGGATCCAATCCTTCCTCTCCGGGAGAACCCAGAGGATTAGACTCCCTCCCTTCCTCTCCGAACCCACGGAGATCAACTGCAGAGTACCCCAGGGATCATCACTCAGCCCCACGCTCTTCAACATCTACATGGCCCCCCTCGCCGCCATCGTCAGACAGCATGGGCTCAGCATCGTATCCTACGCCGACGACACCCAGCTCATCCTCTCACTCACGAAGAGTCCCAAAGACACCAGACTGCTTCCAGGAAGGACTAAAGAACGTGGCAGCCTGGATGAAAGACAGCTGCCTGAGGCTCAACTCAAAGAAGACCGAGGTCCTCATCCTCGGACCCTGCACCTCCGCCTGGGACAACAGCTGGTGGCCCTCCGCCCTCGGGAACCCACCCACCCCTACAGACCATGCTCGGAACCTCAGCATCATCCTTGACTCCTCCCTCTCCATGAACCGCCAGATCAACGCCGTCGCTTCCACTAGTTTCAACTGCCTTCACATCCTCCGTAAGACCTTCAAATGGATCCCCCCAGACTGCAGAAGGACCGTCACCCACGCACTCATAACCAGCAGACTGGACTACGGCAACGCCCTCTACGCCGGAATCAACAAAACTCTTCTACACAAACTCCAAACCATCCAGAACGCCGCAGCCAGACTCGCCCTCGGGACACCGCGTCACGAACACATGACCCAACACCTACGAGGCCTCCACTGGCTCCCCGTCGAGAAGAGGGTCACCTTCAAACTCCTCACCCACGCCTACAAATCCCTCAACAACATCGGACCCAAATACCTCAACGAGAGAGTATCCTTCCACGTACCCAAGAGGAACCTCCGCTCCGCTGACCTCGCCCTGGCAGAGGTCCCCCGCATCCGCAGAAACAGAACCGGTGGGAGAGCTTTCTCCTACATCGCAGCCAAAACCTGGAACGAGCTCCCTGTGAACATCAGACGCTCCCCGACCCTGCACACGTTCAGGAAGGACCTCAAGACCTGGCTCTTAGACTGATCCGGAGCCGCGCCCCCCGCTCCTTGAGACCCTCACGGGAGAGTTGCGCGCTATATAAACCCGATTGATTGATTGATTCGAATGAGGCTCAGAAGCTACTGGGAGCAGCTTGGGCAAACAGCACAAATAAGCGCTATAGATCAGCATGGACCAGATGGGTTAGTTGGTGCGTTCGGAATGACCAAGATCTTATGGGGTGCGAGGTGGTAGCCATTATGAACTTCTTGGCGGAGTTAGCGTCGCAATGCCTAGCATACCGCACCATCAATTCTTATAGATCAGCGATTTCGGCGGGCCATCTGCCGGTTCAGGGGTCTCCCGTGGGAGAGCAGCAGATGGTTTGTAAGCTGATGCGGGGAATCCACCTCATGCTCCCTCCGGAACCCAGATATTCGTCACTATTGGACGTCAATAAGGTCCTAAACCTTTTCCAATCTTGGCAACCCAATAAATACTTGTCTCGTAAGAAGTTGTCAGCTAAGCTGTCGATGCTTTTGTGTCTGCTGTCATGCAGAAGAGTGTCCGATGTGAGGGCCCTGGACATAACGGGAAGGGTGTTTACACCTGAGGGGGGGTCACCTTCCATATTGTCCGAAGAACTAAATCGGACTCCAGAATTGTGTCTTATCAAGCTTTTGATAAGTTCCCAAAGTTGTGCATGATACGCTGCCTCAAGGAATATGACAGAGGAGACACGTCCACCGGGAGAACGACAGTTGTTGATTTCTCTGAGGAAGCCTTTCAAGGCGATTTCACCACCAACCATAGCCCGTTGGATTAGATTGGTGATGCAAGAGGCGGGTATAGACGTCTCAAAGTTTGGCGCCCACTCAGTAAGGGGTGCAATGGCTTCAAAAGCTTTCTCCCTAGGAGCAAGGTTGGAGGATATTATAAATGCTGCAGATTGGTCATCGGACTCCATGTTCAAGAGGTTTTACTTCAACCCAGTCTTAGACATGGCGTCGTTGGTGGGGGATAAGCTTTGAACGAACATAATCCTCACCTCAGTCCTGACATAGAATGAAATATTTCCTAGTACTCATGAAGGAAAGTTTCAATTCTGTTAAGGACGCGGAGGCGAGGATTATTCCCACCCGAGGCTTCGAAAGACCTACTCCCAGCCCGGATTCAGTAGGGCTACTGGACACAAGACTGATGCTCTGTAATAAGGTATAAGTACAGGTTTCGTGAGATATGCTTGTGTTGTTATGCATTACAAGTCATGCCATGCGAGGTGTTTACTCCCATATATACCCATACGGTAACTGGCTAGTGGTTTTGTGATAAGTAATGCTTACTAGGACTTACCTGGAGAATGGAGTCATAGTTTTTTGTTTCCATCTTCTTTCAGGGTCTGATGGTTCCAAGACAGAGTGACCAAGGTCGAGGTTATCTGGGTCGCAGTCAAGAAAGAGGAAGCCTTACAGGAAGCACACAGCCTGAAGGGCCATGGGAGCTGCCTATTGGTGGACTGTGATGACCCATTAAGCATGCATTATGAGAATGTTAGTTTTTCTTGTGGTTAAAGTTAAAGCTGCTGGAAAGGAAATAAAAAGAAAGTACAGTATAATCCTCGCCTCCGCGTCCTTAATAGAATTGAAACTTTCCTTCATGATTACTAGGAAATGTTTCATTACGTTAGAGGGAACTCAAGTGGAAATTGAACCAGGCAGTTAGGATGGTATTTGATTATTTTCTGTTTTCAACAGAAACTCGAGCCTGTTGCTACATGAGGTGTTGTAAGTTGAGTGGAGGGACCACGGTTCCAGGGATGTAAGTAACTCTTGAACAGTATTATATGGGAGAATAAGACCTATCGTGCGTTTCCATCCTTAGGCTAATTTTATTAATTATGCTTATAGCGCATGGAGATATACAGAGTTCTTGGGCTGAGACCCAGACAGCACTGCCTCAGTGCATACGTAAGATTTCTGATGCATGCTGGTTCATGTAGTATACCTCACCTAATTGGAAGGGCACTTTTTTTTTACAAATAGTTTTAATTTCTCGCCTAGGCAGCGCTTGCGCGGACTCTTTGAGACATGCTATATTCATGATATGGGCATGAAGCTCTGCCCACTTTCCGCCAATCTTTTTAAGTGGCTCCTGTCACTATCCTTTGTAAGTGGTGGCTTTTCATTGGTCATTAGGCTTAGTAGTCCCTCCTTTACTTTTCTTGTAACTGCCCATGAGGACACCCAGTTACAAGTGTTGTTACTCGAAAGGTTTTAATTACAGGCTCTCAGCACTATTTTCTTAAATAGTCTTTCTCTTGCCTGCAGTTGCAGGAAGGACACTCTCCCGCAACGCTTTCTTTTCACATACTCAGCGCGGCACGCCTCAATTGATATAATGGCGGCCATACCATTCTTTTGTTATTTGCGGCCAGATGCTTTTTCTCTTATTTATTAACTTTTGTTACAATAGTAGCACCCGCGTTTTAGCTATAAACATCTTAAGCTAAAGCGTGGGTGCCGCAATTGCTTCAAAAGTAAAGAAATAGAAAAAAAAATTATGTTTAAAGACATTCAAGGACTTGGATTTATTTTTTGCTGCCCTACTCCCAAGAGAAATATGGAATGGAATATGTAGACATGAGGAGGTAGCACACTTTGGGCATGCCTGGGGACATTTTCAAAATCTACACACACAGAGAAAGCCAGGAGACAGACCAGATCAATTTATACTTGATTTGCCTAAATCGGGTTATTGCTAAATTGCTACTAATAATACCAAGGAAGACATAAATTGGGATAAAATAACAGCTTGTAAACAAAAGTCTACAGAAGAAGTCTCCGACTATTTCACTAGGATGGAGGAAATATTCAGGGTTCACAGTGGTCAGAATTTGGCAACTGCGATGGGAGGGAAGAATATTTGCTGAAAAATTTGTAAATAATTTGAGGAAAGAATTAGGAGACTTGGTTACAGTATCAGAGAGTACCTGGTCAACTAAAGAACCTGCAGATCCTTTGGTAATGGCTACGTATTATGAGAATTATCAGAAAAGGTTTTGCTACAGCAAGCCTTCCCAGACAGGGGAAGACAAAGGGGTACCGTAAATGTGAGGGGAGGAGGACGTGGAAGAGGGGCTGGTAGAGCCTCATCGGCTCCTGCGCAGCAACACAGAGCAGGATTAGGCCAAAATCAGAGTGCCTATTGCTTCCAGGAAGGTCATTGGAAGAATGAATGCCCTAGTCTACAGGGCCAAGCAATTGTGGTGAGAGGAAGTAGTAGTTCGGTGCCACGAGGTACAGGAAGAGGTGACAAATCTAGACAAGATTTCACCCAGCGTCAGAATGACAATAGATGTCAGAATTATTTTGCTGGCCAACAAGTTAACAGACGTTTCTATAAAGAAGATTATACTGACATTGATTACAATACCTTAGAGCATTCACAATAGGACAGCAATGGAAAGGGTGGAAAGAGGGTCATGATTCCAGTTAATCAAGCAGGTCCGTATGTCACCATGGGTATAGAAGGGGATGTATGGGACTTCCTTGTTGATACGGGTGATACTCAAACCTCTGTGGCTCATGACCAATTTCCAGGGGCTCCCCTCTCTGGCAGAATGAATACATCAGTGGGATTCTCAGGTATTCCCATCCAGAGTCCGATCTTCAAACCCCTAGATGTTACTATAGGGCCCTTCACCACCTATGCCCCATTTGTGCTAACTAAAAATTGTGCTGAGAACTTGTTAGGCCTGGACCTATTGAAAAGACTGAATGCTAACATTTATTGTTCTCCTGATGGTGTTTTTATCTCAATGGCTTCTGATAAATTTAGCAAATGTTTTACAATGATGGATGTTACTCACCTACCACGAGAATTACAGTTGATTGATAATATGGTCTGGGCATCAGGAGATAATGATGTTGGAAAAATGGACATAGTTTCCATTGTAATAACTGTTAAACAAGGTGTTCCCTTACCCCACATTCCTCAATACGATATATCCCGGGAGGGAGAGGAAGGCCTCAAAGATGTTATCTCTGCTTTAATATACAAGGGTATAATAAAAGAAACAGAAGATAGACCATGTAACAGTCCTATACTTCCTGTTCTTAAAAAAAACACACAAAAAACACAGTAGTAATAACTGATAAATATAGATTAGTGATTGATCTTCCAGCCAACAAAGTTGTAGTAACCCAATATCCTGTTGTTCCTGAAATTAATTCTATTTTTACCATGATCCAGTTTTCAGCCACATATTTTACCGTGCTTGAATTAAAAAAATGAATTTTTTTGTGTGCCCATTGCTAAATAAAGTCAGTACTTTTTCTCATTTTCATTCCGAGGGCGTTCCTTTCAATTCACTAGAGCGCCCAAGGGGTATACAGAAAGCCCTACTATATACAGTCCAGCTTTGAAGAAACAATTAGACCTTTTCAACCACTCCAAGTGCTCTGTATTACTCCAATACATTGATGATCTGTTGATTGCCTCAGATACAGAAGAAGGTAGTAAGGAGACGACAGTTAATTTACTACATCATTTAGCACTCTTAGGACATAAAGTGTCACTATCTAAAATGCAATATTGTCAACAGGAGGTTGCCTATTTAAGTCACCTCCTATCGAAGGGGGGTAAGTAGATTGCAACCACAAAGAATTCATTGGTACAGAAAATGAACCGTCCCCAGACCCAATCGGATGTTTGCGCCTTTATAGGTATGACTTCCTTTTGCAGACAATGGATACCTAACTTCTCTTTAATTGCAAAACCTTTGCTTGCTCCAACATCTAAGGATATTGGTAACCCACTCCCTTGGACAGATGAGTGTGAGCATGCTTTTCAACAACTAAAGACTGCTTTATGAAATGCACCTGCTTTGGGTAACCCTGATTATGCTAAGGAATTCTGCTTGTTGGCTGTGCTTTGCCTATTTTGACACAACCCCATGGGGGGAGGAATAGACCTTGTGCCTATTTTTCCTCCACATTGGATCCAGTGGCTAAGGCTTTGCCAAATTGTTTGCGCGCAGTAGCAGCTGCCGCTGATGCGGTCAGACAATCTGAAATATATGTTCTAGGTCGCAATTTGACAGTTATGGTGCCGCACGCCGTGGATGTGCTACTAAACAAAACTCAGACCCAGCACATGACCAGTGCACTCTTAACAGGGTACGAGTTAACACTTTTTGCTCCAAATAGCATTCTGAAATATTGCAATGTTTTGAACCCGGCCACAGTGCTACCCCTCCCCAGTGATTCAGGAGAAGAACACCATGATTGTGTGTTCACCACTGAAGAAGAGACCAAGGGACGGGTGGACCCGACAGATACTCCCATATCTGACCCAAAGGGAGAGTTGTTTGTGGATTGTTCATGTTTCAAATTACCAGACGGTACAAACACTGCTACATATGCCATCACCACTTTGAAGACAGTGGTAGAGTCATGTAAAATACCTCAAATGGCAGCACAAGCAGCAAAGGTAATTGCCCTCACAAGGGCATGTGGATTGAGTAAAGATCCGATTATAAATATTTATACCGACAGCCAGAACGCCTTTGGCGTTGCCCACTCATTTGGGCGATTACGGAAAGAAAGCGGCTTCTTGACCTCACATGGTATTAAAATACAGCATGGGGAATTAATAGTAAAGTTATTGGATGCCCTGATGTTACAAAAAAAAAGTTGACATTGTTAAATGCAGTGCCCATAAAATGTTATTGAGGAGATAGGTCAGGGAAATGCTTTTGTCGATGAACAGACAAGCAAACAGCCAGATCTGAACATGCAGGACCAGCTAGATGGGTCCCAGAAGTACAGATGTTTAACAATACCTTAGAATGTGTTAGAGAGATACAACAGGAAGCTACCACGGAAGAGAAAGAGACATGGCAGATGTATGGTAGATTAGATGATAGCGGATGTTGGGTAGTGTCTTGTGGATTGTTACCTGCCTTGTTATGTTGGCCTAGGCCTGGCTGCCATGCTGCTTTTCTTTGCGCACGTTACACTGAGCCGGGCCTTTCTCGCCCTTTGCTCGTGCCAAGGTCTTTTGCACTGTCTGCATTTTCTGTTGTTCACCTTTTTGGGCTCAGTCTGCACAAACATGTACAAGGTCGCATAACAATGTATTCTGGTTCTTCCTGATATGGCCAGTCTCGCGCACCCAGACATAACATTATGTGCAATTGCCATGAAGAATTTGATATGCTTTTAATACTGTGGTTTACTAGCGCTTAAACACACTTGGAGAAATCCCTTTCAGTGAGAAGAGCTATGATGTCCTGCTGATGTAATTCTGCATCTAGAGACTGAGGTATGGGGGTTCGCTAGTCAAAGCCCAGAGGTCTTCTATTATTATAATAAACTATCTTACTGCAAGGGGAGGGTGGTAATGTTATTTATACGTTTATCCACTGAGCTCTGAGATGCTTTCCCCGTTTGTATTCTATGGAATTGTAACCATGCTGCATATATTAGTCATATGCATTATGCTATTAGTACTGACACGTGTACTGTACATTAGAGCACGTAAGTTGGAATAAACATTTTAACCTATCCAGTGTCTCTTCCTACGCACCTTGTGGACAAGTACGAGTGAGTGACGAAAGAGTGTTCTTGCTTCTGTGAGTCCTGAGATAAAGATACCGTGTTCTGGGTTGTCCAAACATTAGTACTTGGGTGCTAATGGGATGCTAAGCTAGTTGGGTTGGGGTTTTTGGGTGCTACGGTATATGGTGGCAAACCACTGTATTCCGGGGTCCCATTTTCCTGTGCATAGCTCTGTGTATGTGCAGAAACCTTATGACATGGCGCCCAACGTGGGGCAGCTTATCTGCGAGACGCTTGAGTAGTGCTTGTGCTTGTCCACAAACCCCTCGCGTACGCTTCCGGAGGCGTATGTGACGGTGATACCTCCTATATTGAATGTTTTATAGGTTCTTTCAAGCTTGATATTATTAAAAAAGGTTAGTTAATAGACCCATTTTTGTGCTCCCTGTTAGGTTGTCGAATATAATTGTTTAGTCATGGCTGGTGTGGCGATAGCTGCACATAGTCGAGGAGCACTCCGAGACCACTTAGCTGTGTATGGAGTGCCCGATACTGGGGTCGAGTTGGTCTTTGTGGTTCAAGCCGATGCGGCTTATCACTTTGAAGTGTTTTACACTTGGATCACTTTTGAAGCGGTGGATGCAGGTGATAAGCTGTTTCATGAATATAAGCCCACCGCTGTTCCTGCTGCCTATCGACCCTATACTGTTCTTGAAGTGCCTCTCACGGCTTGGCAGCACCGTGTTTGGTTCAATGGCGCCCTACCACAACCAACTACCGCAGTTCGTTTAGGCCCCTTATCAATTCAGGGGGCCACTTGGCCTGTATTGGCCGGGTATACCCCGCATCCAAATTATCTGGCATTACCGATTGCGGAACTGCGCACTATGCATACCGAATTGGTGCGAGTGCATCGAGCCTTAGTGACATACGTTACAGGTAGCCTCCATGGAGCTGCTCCTGTAGTCGCAGGCCAACCAGCTATTGCAGCTGGAGTGTCCATAAGTCCTGTCATGGTAAATTCTGTGATGGGCAAACGTCCACAAAATAAGGACGACTATCCTTACTGGCTTGCAGAAAAGTTCGATCAGATAGAAGCAGTGTTTCCACATACATCCCCAGTAGATAAACACCGCATCCTCACGATAAGTTTGCCAAAAGACATAATCCCCGATTTGACATCATGTGAAAACTGGGGTAAGGTATTCGCAGCAGTTTATTCAAAATGTTTTGGAACTCCTTCCATGACGGTTCTACCCTCTGTAATTAAAAAAGTACAGGATGAACATGGCCCTGAAGCGGCTGTGGAATTAGGGATGAGACTAGTGGGAGTGTTTGATGTAGTAGCTGAACTGATCCTTGGAAATGTCAAGGGCGATGCTATGAACTTTCAAGTAGCGAATGCTTTGGCCCCAGAGTTGGACAGGCCTCGCGAATTACCGAAAATAATAGCCCGGGCTTATAAAACAATTGGAAGAAATAGCCTAGGCAACAAGCCTTTTGTAAAAATGCAAACTCAATCGCAAACACAAGTTATACAAACAAAAAGTGCATCTGAGAAAGATGATAAACCAGTCTTCACTAAAAAGAGTTGGAGACAGAAAAAACAGGGTAAGCAACAAAAGAAGCCGGGGTCGAGAGGAGCTTCCCCAGTTTCGGTTTCTTCTGAACGTACTTATGATTTACGTGATAGGTCAAGGATTAAATCACCAGAAAGGTTTCAGAGCTCTGATACACGTTCTCCTCGTTCTTCACAGGCCCAGACGTCGTCACAGGCTGGTGGAGGAGGACGGCAAGATAGAGGAAGGGGCCGAGAGGCTCCCCAGGAGCGAGACCAACCTCGACAACAAGTCAGAGGGAAAGCAGAAGATTTTCATCTTCCTCGACCGCAATTTCAGAAGAAAAAGGTTGCCGCTGTCACAGCGAAATATGCCTCAGACCGTGAGAACGAGACTCCAGAATTGGACGTGGGCAGTGACCCTCCTAGACAGCGCCGCGGAAGTTACCATAGTGCGGGAGGCGCTACGTCCTCATATGGAGGCGACAGCAACTGAAACATTCGTTACTGTAGAGACAGCTGACACGAGAGTGGCACCCCCTGACAGACTATATAATATAGTCATACAAATTGAAGGTGACATACCGCGTGAAATAAAAGGGATTTTTTGGGAAAATCTAACCTCTTCATATGACATTTTGTTAGCAGAGGTGGATTGGCCACCCCCATTCGTATTAGCTGCACATAAAGGAGAGGAGGTAATCCTTCCAAGCTTTTCAAAGCATGTCCCAAAAGACAAAGCTGAAGCACTTGCAGCTGAGTGGGCTGTGTACCTGGCACCAGCGTTATACCGCAACCATGTGGGATGGGATGAAGAGTCACCTCCCCATGCAATACCTTTGCGGTCACTACCGCAGCCACAACCCCAATATCCCATCAAACGGCAGGCAAAAGGCCCAGTCTCCGAAATTCTGACACAGTTGGAATATCAGGGAGTAATTGAACCATGCGTATCACCTATGAACAATCCCCTTTTCGTGGTTTCTAAACCCGATGGATCGTACCGCTTAGTTTTGGATTACCGGCATTTAAATACTCATTGTCGGAACTTTGCGGTGCAAAATACACACAGTTCTGCGCTAGTAGACAGTCTTGTTCGTAAAAAATACAAAACGACACTTGACCTTTCAAACGGTTTCTACACGCACAACCTAGCCCCGGAGAGTGGTCAATGGACCGCATTCACTTCCGGTGGTAAATTATTCCAGTTCCGGCGATTACCCATGGGCTATAAAAATAGTCCGGGTATATTCGCCGCCCGTGTTGTTTCTTTGTTAAATGACATTGATCAAGACGCATGTTCGTACGTTGATGACATCTATCTGACAGACGACGAGTTATATCAGCTTCTGTCCCGTGTGGACCGCATTATTCTTGAATTTGCGGAGCAGGGTTACAAATTTAACTTTGCTAAGTCACACATTGCTGAATTTACCGTTCTGTTCTTGGGCTATGAGCTCAATAACGAAGGTAAGGGCTTAGCCCCCATTTCTTGGAAAAATGTGCACATTTGTGCCCCCAAATACTCTGAAGAAACTTCAGTCTTTGCTGGGTTTCTTGAATTTCGGGCGTACTTACATTCCCGAATATGCCCAGCGTATCAAGCCTTTGTATGCTTTGATACAACCTACATATTCAAGGTCTTGCTGGCTGCCTGAGCATACCTCAATTCTGCAGTCTTTGCAGACAGACCTTTTGGAGTCTAAATATCTTTTGACTCGTGATAACCACACCAACCTGGTGATTAGAATAATTCCGGGGGCGGTGGGATTCACCTACTTAACCTTTAATGAAGGTGATACAGTACCCATCGCATACAAGTCACATCTGTACACTTCCGCTGAATTGCGCTTTACATCTGTCGAAAAAGTTCTAACTGCAGTGCAAATGGCGATTCTAAAAGAACGCGCACTGGCACAGGGAAAGCGGATTCTAGTGGTAACACCCTGTCCTGCCCTAGAGGCAGTAACAAAGGCAAGTGTACCGAACTCAAAAGCAATGCATCCCCGTTGGATACAATGGGCTACATCTTTGACGTCTTCGGACGTCACTTTTGTTTTTGATTCTTCTCTTCAGACTCAGGAGTTTTTGCAGTATGAATTCGTTCATCCTCCTCCTTTGTTTTTATTACCGCTTGAGGATTACAAATGTGTGATCTACACCGATGGTTCGGCGCAACCGGCCACTGGGTCCAAGCACGCTTATTCTGCTGCATGTGCTATTGTTGCAGGATCCTTTGTGGATGGCAAGTTCAAATCCACTGTAGTGCACACACGCACACTTGGAGATAGTACCGCACAATTGGCCGAGCTGCATGCATTGCTACTTGCGCTTGAGTTCGCTTCACAGGATGAGACCACTCTTATTGTATGTGATTCTTTTTACTGTGTACAATCTTACAATGACAATCTGTTTTTCTGGTCGAAAAACGACTACAAGGACGCAAAAGGGAGCACAATTAAGCATAAAATGCTTTGGGTTCGAGTGGCAGAATTGCAACAACGTCTGCCTCTCACACAGGTGGTTCACACCTTAGGCCATCAGCGGGTGGGCGCACACGCTATTGGTAACGATCTGGCAGATGAAGCTGCCCGTTCAGCAGTAGTCACGTGTTCAGTAGCAGCGGTTACCAGGTCCATGTCTAAAATAGACCCTGTTATATTAGCAGCTATTGCTGCAACCAAGGAAGGTAATAATTACCCTACAGGTTTCCCTTCCAAGTATTCTTACACATTAAGTCCCGATCAGGTTCCTTATGTAACTATACCTGACGTTGGAGATCGGCTGATCCCCAACGCGGACCGCAGGAGTGCCTTGATATCAGCTGCACACGAAGGCATGGCTTCTGCTCATGCAGGTGTGTCAGCTACGGTTTCCATCTTGCAGCAGCGTTATTGGTGGCGTGGGTTATATAAAGACACCCGTGCTTTTGTGCTTTCTTGCGACGTTTGTCAACAGATTAAGCCTTCCACGGTAACACGTCCACCACAAACACCGCTCTGCATTGCTAACAGACCCTTTGGGTGTGTTTACTTGGATCACTGCGGTCCATTCTCATCAGACACTGCTTATAAATACATCTTAGTGGCAGTGGACTCGTGCACACGGTTTCTCTGGGTCTGGCCACAACGGAGTGCTGACGCCCGAAATGTAATCAGGGATTTGCGTGTCTTTGTGGGAATTTTCGCATGCGGCACCTTCCATTCGGACCAAGGTCCAGCGTTTGCCTCTAGGGCTTACAAGGATGCAATGGCTTCGCTTGGGGTGCGGGTGAAATTTTCGTCTCCGTATAGGCCTGAGGGCAACTCTATCGTTGAACGAATGAACCGTGACTTAAAGCAATCCTTAACAGCTAGGGTTTTAGGTACTGGCAGGAACTGGCTGGCCCATTTGTATACCGTTCAGCGTGCACTTAATAATCTCCCTAGAAGACCTCTGGGTGGGCGGACCCCATACGAAATGCTCTTTGGCATAAGAATGTTTGTGCCTGACCTTGAGGGTCCAGACATCGCGGCGCAATCCGCCAAGTTTGATGTAGATAACCATTCTGCTATGTTACAGGACTTACAAGAAGCCCGAGACAAACTTGCAACTACACATTTGCCTTCAGCCACAGATCCTGCGTTGCAGATTCCGGTAGCCGGCTGGCTTCCGAAAGTTGGAGAACTGGTTCGAGAGAAGGTTGAAAACAAAAAAGAATTTGGCCCCTCTTTTCGTGCACCGGTTCCAGTTCTTGGCCTGAAGGGAACACGTACAGTCATTTTACCACCGCTTCCTGGTCGCAAAGAGAACAGATACATCTCAGTTGAAAATGTCAAGCTACAGCGCCTGGCCGATCCTGAATAGTGTCACACCAGCGGTCTCTTGTCCTGCCATTTATCGGACATATGTTCATAGTCCATCTGCACGAACGATCGCTGATGCTGTAATTGAGATGGTTGATTTGCCTGAAACTACGATTGATCCCCAACTCTCCACCAATATCGACGAGGACGAGTATACATATCCTGCATCAGAATCGGTGGCACATCAACCAACAACGCCACTAAGCCCGACTCGTTATTCCTTTGATTCGGATTCCACATCTTCAAAAGTTCCATCCAAGTTCAGTATTTTTATATCCTGGTTTAGAGACAATTTTTTAATTCCCCCCTGGACATACCTCTGGTTGGTACTTTTCTTGATATTTTTGTTCATGTCCATTGGCTTTGTCACAGTGTTTTTTCTACTAATCAATGGTCACTATTTACCTGAACGCTCTGCTGTAGACTATGTTTCTGGAACTTTGGCTCCGCATTCCTCGTCTCACATCATGAAGCGTGACCACACATTTGTGAACATTTCAGCTTTCCCAGTTATTGATGGCATCGTATGGGATGCAGTGAACTATCAAATCCATGGTCCGACGGAAATTATTAATGTACCTAATGTCCTTCGTGTTTCAATGGGTGATGTAGTACAAAATAATATTCATTCTGATGATTGGGATGTGCATGCCGTTGAAGCATTGTTTGCCGATTTAAAATATTATGCATCTTTTAATGCTGAAGATTTATATATGAATTCTGCTAATTATGCCGATTTGTATTGTTACCAACATTGGGGTAATCATTTTCTCCATAAGCCTAGTGCCCTGCGTAGTTCTGTTAACTATACCCAATGGGAACATTGTCCAAACCCCTTGCCAGGTAGCTCTCAAACTCTTCGAAATAAGTTTAATTATTTCACTGATTTTAATCGGTCGAACCCTGCATCCTATTATTTTAGACTAAATAACACATCAACTCAGAAAATTATGTTAACACACACCAAAATGCTTTATTCAGGTTCCTTTCTAAGTGCCTTAGCTGTGGGTGGTTATGAGTACTGGGATAATACAGTGGATTTAAAATCTATTTGGGGCTCCAAGCCATGGCAGGTACAGGGAACCGAGGCGTTGCATCGTGCGTGCCTCATCCCTACCCAAATTATGTTCCTAAATGCTTCCATCTATCAGACTACATGTTGGGGCTTAGCAACCACTAAACAATTGAATACGCCATCAATACCATCCCTGTCGAGTTTTCCAAATGAAAGCTCACGATTCAATATGTCCCTCGTGTCCCTGCAGGCAATGTTACAAAATAATTCGTTTAATGTTTCTGAGCTGGTTCAGTCACCCTGGTTAGTATGGCCTATATCATCTAATGCATGTCAAATGCGTTTTCATGATACGGGTGCTAGCTACACACAGAATAGGCCTGATCCGAGGTTTACTGATGCCCGTACTGTCACTACATACTCTGTTGGTAAATTATGCAAACAATGGCTGCAACATTCGTCCCTTGATTCTGTTAAACAACATTTGTCCCTCCTTACAGGCAATATTGATCTGTCCGACTTTGTTTTGGGACCTCGTGGTCCCCGACCTAAAAGATTCATTTATGAAACATATAATGAACTCTGGAAGCTATCACAAATGGAAGCTGCTTCCCGTCTTCGGGAAATAGATCAAGCAAATATGGAAAAGGTGCTTGCTGTTGTTGACAATAGTATTAATGCACAAGTTACTAACTTGTGTAACGAAATATCTGTAAGAGACAGTAGTTAGTGATAGATTCCTTACCTTAGAATATCCCCAGGCGTCAGGCTGGATCCGGAAAGTTTTGCGTAGCAGTACCCTTGCGCGTCGGTAGGCGGCGTCGTGCGGCTCCGCGTCCGTCGTCGGCGTCGTGATCGCCGGGATGACGTCGCGGGCAGTACTGAGACGCCGCCCCTGCGCGCTGACGTCAGTTCTGTACACGACTTTCCGCGCCAGGAACGCAGAGCCATGCAAGAAGCTGACACAGGTGTCTGAAAAATACTAGGGCCCTGAAAGGGATGTCCTTAACCCTAGAAATCAGTTCGCAGAACGGGGAGGATGGGTGGGGCGGTAAGGAATCTATCACTAACTACTGTCTCTTACAGATATATCGTTACACAAGTTAGTAACTTGTGCATCTGAAAGAGACACGTTAGTGATAGATTCCTTACCTTAGAATAGATACCCCAGCAATACCAACCCCGGTGGTGGGTCTGCGAACAAAGATCAGACAAGGAAGTCCTGGAGGACAGAACGGCCAAAGAAGCCGTCCCTCCGGACCTGACTGTCAAGGCAGTAATGCTTAGTAAACGTGTGCAGCGAGGCCCACGTAGCTGCCTGACAGATAACCGGCAGCGGAACACCGCGGCCCAAGGCCGTGGTAGCAGCCGTTGCCCTGGTGGAATGGGCACGCAGCCCAACAGGAGGCTCCTTCTTAGCCAAAGAATAGCAGGTCTTGATGCACAAGGTAACCCAGCGGGAGATGGTCCTCTTGTGCACCGCCCGACCTTTTTGGCGCCCACGTAGCCAACAAAGAGCTGGTCATCCACCCGGAAGTGTTTTGTGCGGTCGATATAGAAGGAGAGCGCACGTTTTGGGTCCAGACGGTGGAGCCTCTCTTCCTCTCTGGAAGGATGCGGAGGCGGAAAGAAGGTGGGCAAAGTGATGGTCTGCCCAATGTGGAAAGCAGTAACCACCTTTGGCAAGAAGGACGGACGCGTCCGAAGAACAACCTTGTCTGGATGAACAGACAGAAAGGGAGGTTTGCAAGAAAGAGCCTGGAGCTCACTCACCCGCCGAGCGGAGGTGATGGCCACCAGAAAGGCTGCCTTTAGAGTCAGAAGACGAAGAGGACAGTTATGCAGAGGCTCAAAGGGAGCGCACATTAAAAAGGTAAGAACCAAGTTCAAGTCCCACTGAGGCATTACAAACGGAACAGGAGGGAAGAGGTGAGTAATGCCTTTTAAGAACCTGTTAACAACAGGGGACTTGAAAAGGGAGGGCTGATCAGGGAGCCTGAGGAAGGCCGAGATAGCACAAAGATAACCCTTGATGGTACCCAGGGCAGAACCCTGTTGGGCCAGAGAGAGAAGGAACAGAAGGACCTCAGAAAGAGGGGCAGAAAGGGGATCCACAGCCTTTGCTGTGCACCATGCCACAAATTTGTTCCACCTGCAGGCGTATACCACCTTAGTGGAGGGACGCCTGGCTGCCAGAATCACATCACAAACTTCGGGAGGCAAGTCGAAAGGAATCAACTGCCGCCGCTCAATCTCCACGCAAGCAGGTGTAGACTGGACAGGTTCGGGTGGAGGACCGTCCCCTGCTGCTGCGACAGAAGATCCTCCCGAAGAGGCAGACGGATCGGGGGATCTATGCTCATATTGAGTAGCTCGGGATACCAAACTCTTCGAGCCCAGTCCGGAGCCACAAGAATGACTTGGGCCCGGTCGTGCCGAATCTTCTTCAACACTCTGGGTAGAAGTGGTATAGGCGGAAAGGCGTACAACAGACCGCAACTCCACTCGCGACGAAAAGCGTCGCCGAGCGAGTGCCGCCTTGGAAATTCCAACGCGCAGAACTGATGACATTGCGCGTTCTCTTCGGTGGCGAATAGATCTAACCAAGGCTCTCCCCACTGTAGAAAGAGTCCGTGCGCCACTTCCGAGTGAAGACGCCATTCGTGATCCATCATGCACCTGCGGCTGAGGTTCGTCCGCCCTGGCGTTCAGAGAACCTGCCAGGTGTTGAACCATCAGGAACATGCCCTGATGTTCCAGCCATGTCCAGAGGCGCAGAGCCTCCTGACAAAGGGTCCAAGACCCCACCCCGCCCTGTTTGTTGCAGTACCACATGGCGGTGGTGTTGTCTGTGAACACCTGCACTACCTTCCCTTTGACAGAGGGAAGGAATGCCTTGAGTGCAAGCCGGATCGCCCGGAGCTCCAGAAGGTTGATATGGAGCCGGGACTCCGCCGGAGACCAGAGGCCTCTGATCTCCGCCTCTCCCAAGTGACCGCCCCATCCCAGAAGGGACGCGTCCGTCACAACTGTATGCTCTGGCTGGGGAAGGGAGAGGGATCTGCCCATGACCCATTGCCGGTTCGAGAGCCACCACTGCAACTGTTTTGCAGTCCCCTCCGAGATCTGGACGTGATCGGACAGGTTGCCCTGGTGCTGCGCCCACTGGAACTTCAGGTCCCACTGCAGAGCCCGCATATGCCATCTGGCATGATTGACCAGCAGGATGCAGGAGGCCATGAGGCCCAGCAGCCTCAGGGTCATCCTTACCGAAACCCAGGATAAAGGCCGAAAGATCGGAATCATAGCCTGAATATCCCGGACTCGCCGTTCGGGAGGATAGGCCCGAAACTGCGTCGTGTCCAGAACTGCTCCGATGAAAAGGAGCTGTGGAGAAGGAATCAGATGCGACTTCGGCACATTGATGGAGAACCCCAGCGAGTGCAGGAGTTCGGCCGTAGTCTGGAGGTGGGAGACGACTGCCTGGGACGAGCCCGCCTTCAGCAGCCAGTCGTCGAGGTAGGGGAAGACTGAAACCCCTGCCCGGCGCAGATGAGCCGCGACCACCGCCATCACTTTCGTGAACACCCGAGGGGCACTTGTAAGGCCAAAGGGGAGCACGGTGAACTGAAAATGCTCGTGGCCTACCGTGAACCGAAGGTAACGCCGGTGGGCCGGCAGGACGGGGATGTGGAAATATGCGTCCTGCAAGTCCAACGCTACCAACCAGTCTCCAGGGTCGAGGGCAGTCAAGACCTGAGCTAGGGTGAGCATCTTGAACTTCTCCTTCCGGAGGAAGCGATTGACGTTCCGGAGGTCCAAGATAGGACGCATGTCCTCCTTGTCCTTTTGGGCACCAGAAAGTAGTGGGAGTAGCAACCACGCCCTACTTCTGGGGTCGGAACATGCTCGATGGCCCTCTTGGTCAAGAGGGCCGTGACTTCCTTCTGTAGAAGCACCAAGTGATCCCCTGACATGCGGTGGAGTTGAGGTGGCATGGCTGGGGGTGGTCTCGAAGGGGAGGGAGTAGCCCCTTCGGACAATGTCCAAGACCCACCTGTCCGAGGTGATGGTGCGCCAGTGGGGAAGGTGATGGCGGACCCTGCCCCCTACTGGCGTGCCGTGCACCTGAAAGGAGGGACTAGGAGGGCTTGGAGGCCGCGGACGGGTTGGAGGTGGTGGCCTGACCCGCACGCTGGTTGCCCGATCCGCCACGGCGGAATCCACGTCCTCGGCCACGCGAAGACGCCTGCTGCGCGGGCCGGTGGCTGGGCTGCTGACGTGAAGGGCGCCCCTACCGTGGCCACGATAGGGGCGAAAAGCAGAAGGCAGCGGAGGGCGTGTAGCAGAAAGGCCCAGGGACTTGGCAGTAGCCCGTGAGTCCTTAAAGCGCTCCAACGCATGGTCTGCTTTGGACCCAAAAGACCGACTCCATCAAAGGGCATGTCCATGAGAGTATTCTGGACATCCCCTGAAAAACCAGTGGTTCTCAGCCAGGCGTGGCGGCGGAGCGCCACCGTCGTTGCAATCGACCTGCCCAGCGAGTCGGCGGTGTCAAGGCCACAACGGATAGTGTATTTGGCCGCATCCCTTCCTTCCGCAATGGCGCGGGAAAGCAGTGCCTGGACCTCCTCAGGGCACTGGGGCAAAACATCCGCCACCGAATCCCACAGAGAGTGGGTATAGCGGCCCAAAAGACAAGCGGTGTTAACGGACCGCAAGCCAGCACTGGAGGAAGAAAAACCTTTCTTCCCAAACTGATCCAGGCGTTTGGATTCCCTATCCGGAGGAGCGGTAGGGAAGGCGGTTTGGGAAGCGGAGGCTTGGACAACCAAGCTCTCAGGAGTGGGGTGGACAGAAAGAAACAGGGGGTCGCCCGGAGCGGGGCGATGGCGTCGTGACACGTTCCGATCCACAGGAGCCCCTGTGTTGGGCTTGGACCAGGCGCCCAAAAGAACGTCTGTGAGGGCGTCGTTAAGCGGCAGCACAGTCTCCGCAGAGGAGGCTGCCGGCTGAAGCACCTCTGTCAAGATGTTAGGCTTGACCGTTAAAGTAGGGAGCTGGAGACGTAAGGCCCCAGCAGCCCTACGCAACACCGTACCAAAATTGGCCCCCTCCTCCGTAGCCACGGGAGGAGACAGCATGCCAGTGTCAGGAGAAGTATCCAGACCACTGGCCTCCCCTAGACTCTCTGTCCAGTCCTCATCATACTGACAGTTGCGAGTCAGAGGGTCATCAGACCCCTCCCAGTCCTCCTGGTCCTCCTCTGGTTCAAAATAAGGAGGAGGAGGGACATTTGGGACCCAAGGTCCCATCGGCGCCGGGAGCCGGCGTCGAGCGGCGTCGCTCCGGGTCCATGTCCGGAGCCGGAAGGAACTGGGGACGACGCCGCCCGGAGCCCAGGGCGGCGTCGAGAACGGCACCGGAGACATCGGCGCCGGCGGAGGTGTCGTGAGGTCGACCGGCGTCGATGGGGGTTGTGGAGCCGGGATCGAGGCCGGGGCCGAAGCCGGAGCCGGGATCGAGGCTGGAGTCCCGGGCGACGCCGGGGCCGGAGCCGCCGGCGACGCCGGAGCAACCCCATCAGGGCCCGCGGGGCCCGAAGGCGCACCGGAGGGGCCTGAAGGCCCGAAGAGGCGGGCCATGGCCGACAGGAACTCCTGTACCTTGGCCGGATCCGCCCCCGAACCCGGGAAGGGCGGGTATGACGGGGGCGACTCCACAGGCAAGTCCGGGGCCGCGGGGGCGGGGACGGTGCCGGGAGGGGCCTCAGCCGAGTCGCGAGACCGGCGAGGCGAAGTCCGAGAGCGACGATGCTTCTTGGACTTCTTGTGCTTAGACTTACCGGACGAAGAAGACTTCGACGCCGACGACCGGTGTGCACTCCGCGAGCGACCCCTGGACCTCTCACGCGACCGGGGCCTCCGTGGAGCCGAATGCCGGGCCTCGAGGAGCTTTCGAGACCGCTCTCGCAAAGCTTTCGGGTTGAGGGCCTGGCATTCGGGACAAGACTCGGTGTCGTGGCCTCGGCCGAGGCAGAAGAGACACTCCCAATGCGGGTCGGTGACGGACATCATCCGCGCACAGGCGCCGCATCGCTTGAAGCCGGGCATCCCTACGACACCTTAAAGATGGAAAAAACAGTGAAAAAATCACCAAAAAGTATGGTCAAAAATTGACCAGGGCACTGCTCTTCCCGGATCTGCGCTTGCTGGCGCGGAAAAAGAAGAACTGACGTCAGCGCGCAGGGGCGGCGTCTAAGTACTGCCCGCGACGTCATCCCGGCGATCACGACGCCGACGACGGACGCGGAGCCGCACGACGCCGCCTACCGACGCGCAAGGGTACTGCTACGCAAAACTTTCCGGATCCAGCCTGACGCCTGGGGATATTCTAAGGTAAGGAATCTATCACTAACGTGTCTCTTTCAGATACCCTGTCTTCTCGCATTTACACTTTAGAGAATATTGTGTCCTCTGTTGTTGATATTGTACAAGATGATGTTTCTGTGTTATATCATGGTCAGAATCAATTGCGCTCAGTTATGCAGTTTGCATGGACTTTACAAACGCTCAAGTTAGGTAAAGTGCCTTGGCATTTTTGAACACCTCTGCCTTATTTCTACCTTTTAACTTAACTGACGAACAGCAATTTATGTCCATGAAGGATGCAACTTACACTCTATTACATATCGAAAAGGTGGATCCTTTGCCGTTCTCTGTTGCAGAACTCGATTCTGCTGTATGGCTAGTCCATGGGGTTATAGCTTTACCATTTTCCTTGTTTGAATTTGACTCGTGCATGAAACATTATCCTGTGGGCCGTTACCGGCCATTGGGCAGTGCTTTCCTGCATGAACTTTGGTCCTTGCCTTTCATGTATAAATGCCTTCGGGACGGCAAGGAAGTCTTTCTCACGGGGGAGTACTGCGACTCGACTATAGGTCATTCGCTTATTTGTAAACACATTAAATTGCATGGCTCATGTAGCGTTTCCTCTCCTAATCTTGCTTGTGTGCTGAAAGGTATTCCTGCTCCTGTTATTTCACCTACTTTCACTCTCCTTTCCAATGGTAGTTATTTACTTTTAAATAACGAAAACTGTTGTGGCCTGCAGGCTGGCATTCCTTACATTGTAACAGTTTCGCACAGGGTTGTCTGCTGCAAAATGTGCTTTTTCCTCCCCCTCATGGCAAGGTTGATATCTCTATTTGGCCTTCCATCCCTACCATGGAAGCAGATTTCAATAGACTGAGCAGAATAAAGGCACTATTATTAAACGAGGAAGTTATGCTCACGTCCGCCCGGGAGACATTCATTCTCCAGGTGGCGAGTACCCACAGTGAAATACAGGCCCTTTTGAACACTAATCTCCCCCAACATTTTGGGGAGTTAATACATCGTATTTTTAACGCATCTAACACTGAAGGCCTAGTACACTTTTTTAAGGTCGTTGGGTCGGGCTTGGTGTCCTCCTTCCAAACTATTTTTGGTGTCATCCCGGCTTTCATACATTCTATTTTTTCCAGTGTCTTTGGCGGTTTCCCATTGATCCTCGCTTTAGCGGCTGGTGTCTTGCACTTAATTTGCTTTCTGCGCAATGGCTGCTCCCCGATGGGACCTGCTCGATCCAGAACGCCTCCAGCTGCTCCGTGAGCGCCTTTTGGCCGGTTTTGGTGTCTTGCCATTGGCGACACTGAGTGTGTCATATACTCTTTCGTTTCGCTTTGCGTATTTCACTTGCGTGCAACCTGTGATGACTTGTGTCCGCTGTCCTTTCACCTGGACTCTGGATTATTGCCTCTCCAATTCGTCATTGTCTGTTCCGGATTTTGTTCAGTTGATGGGTCCCTTAGAGGCCCATGAGCAGGACTGTTCCGTCGCTGGCTGTATGGCGCGTGCGGCTGCACTGGGGATTTTGGCGCAATGGGATATCTGGGCGGCTGCCCAGGATCTCCTACAACGAAGCTGTTTCAATTATCACGCAAGCTGTCCCGCATTGCTTCTGGATGCTCCCTTTGCTGAGGAGCATTCCTGCTCTTTGAACTCATGGATTGGATGGCATCTATGTTTTTTGACGATTCCAATGATGAACTCTTGGAGGGTATGGCTTTTTTCTGCACTTTCACTTTCATGGATTGACCTGCCCTTCGCCGTTTGGGCGCTCCCTGTGCTCCAACGGCTGTGTTTTTCCTCTGTCCTGGCCGCCGGACTGTCCAGGGGAGGGTGTCTTGTGGATTGTTACCTGCCTTGTTATGTTGGCCTAGGCCTGGCTGCCATGCTGCTTTTCTTTGCGCACGTTACACTGAGCCGGGCCTTTCTCGCCCTTTGCTCGTGCCAAGGTCTTTTGCACTGTCTGCATTTTCTGTTGTTCACCTTTTTGGGCTCAGTCTGCACAAACATGTACAAGGTCGCATAACAATGTATTCTGGTTCTTCCTGATATGGCCAGTCTCGCGCACCCAGACATAACATTATGTGCAATTGCCATGAAGAATTTGATATGCTTTTAATACTGTGGTTTACTAGCGCTTAAACACACTTGGAGAAATCCCTTTCAGTGAGAAGAGCTATGATGTCCTGCTGATGTAATTCTGCATCTAGAGACTGAGGTATGGGGGTTCGCTAGTCAAAGCCCAGAGGTCTTCTATTATTATAATAAACTATCTTACTGCAAGGGAGGGTGGTAATGTTATTTATACGTTTATCCACTGAGCTCTGAGATGCTTTCCCCGTTTGTATTCTATGGAATTGTAACCATGCTGCTTATATTAGTCATATGCATTATGCTATTAGTACTGACACGTGTACTGTACATTAGAGCACGTAAGTTGGAATAAACATTTTAACCTACGTGCTCTAATGTACAGTACACGTGTCAGTACTAATAGCATAATGCATATGACTAATATAAGCAGCATGGTTACAATTCCATAGAATACAAACGGGGAAAGCATCTCAGAGCTCAGTGGATAAACGTATAAATAACATTACCACCCTCCCCTTGCAGTAAGATAGTTTATTATAATAATAGAAGACCTCTGGGCTTTGACTAGCGAACCCCCATACCTCAGTCTCTAGATGCAGAATTACATCAGCAGGACATCATAGCTCTTCTCACTGAAAGGGATTTCTCCAAGTGTGTTTAAGCGCTAGTAAACCACAGTATTAAAAGCATATCAAATTCTTCATGGCAATTGCACATAATGTTATGTCTGGGTGCGCGAGACTGGCCATATCAGGAAGAACCAGAATACATTGTTATGCGACCTTGTACATGTTTGTGCAGACTGAGCTCAAAAAGGTGAACAACAGAAAATGCAGACAGTGCAAAGACCTGGCACGAGCAAAGGCGAGAAAGGCCCGGCTCAGTGTAACGTGCGCAAAGAAAAGCAGCATGGCAGCCAGGCCTAGGCCAACATAACAAGGCAGGTAACAATCCACAAGACAGTAGATCTGTCAGAAAAGCAAAGATGGATGCTTCCTAATTATTATTAGGGCTCCCCGTTTTCCGTTTTTACTGATTTTTACAGATAAATACAGACAGAAAACATTCTGTGTCCTGCTTGTATTTATTTTTAAAAGCGGAAAAATGCAGATAATTTGGCTTCCTTTGAGTGATTCTCCATGCTGAGATTAATGACTTTCGGGCCAATAGCTGTACATATTGGCAGCATGGGAGTTACAAAGCTCGATGAGAATTGCTTAAAATACTGCATATCTCAATATGTATTGGTGCTGTTATGCAAATTCATTAATGTGGGTTTATTCTTCTATTACTTTTGGCTGTGTAATGTGCTAAAACCCTACAGGCATCAAAATGAGTGCACTTTTATCTGTTAAATAAATGTGGAAATATACGAGTTATCACATCTGTTCACAAAACAAATATGGATTAATACCGATAAGATTGCCAAAAAATAAATATAGATAAATACAGACAGATATGTTAATAAAAAAAAAATAATAAAAAAAAAAAAATATATATATATATACACACACATACATACATATATATATATACATACACATATATTGAAATTTGGCAAGAACATCACAAAGGTAGACTCAGCCTTTAGACACGCGCCACTCACTATCAAGTACAGACTCACTTGCAGAACTGACTTTGCGGTTTACATGTTAGAATGTAACTGCGGGCTGCTCTACATCGGGAGCACTAAATTGCAAGTGCACCTGCGCATTCTCCAGCACCTCAGAGCAATAGTTAACAATGACCCAGCCTACCCCGTAGCCAGGCATTTCAAGGACGTGCATAATAACAATCTAGAGCACCTCCGCTATTCAGTCATTGATTGTGTCCCACCACTCAGACGGGGTGCTAACAGGGAGAAGCTTTTGAGGCAGTTGGAGAGTAGATATATTCTGCAATTCAATACCAAGTCGCCCGCTGGGCTCAACACCACGGAGGATCTGCACCACTTCCTATAGTGTAACATGGCATTCACATCCTTAGTGAGCATACCATCGCTTCACAGCTATATATCTATGTTATCACCTGTATATTTCACTTTTTACATCTACTGTTTATATTCCATTATTAGGCTCTGCCCGTGCACCCACTGTATTTACATGTAGTTGGGTTTCCCGTCATTTATGCTATGTGCGACCACAAAGACATTACCCAGTATTCATACTGTCATTTTATTTGTCTAAATTTTGTTTTTCAAACATAGGCACTGCAGGCTTGTAACCTATGCTGAACAGCAACTAACGTACATATAGCATGACTGCGTATGAATTAGATTGTTACTTTTTCTCAATACGCTGTGTTATACACCCACTGCTGCTTTAGTCATATTTTGTTCAAGCACGGACAGTCTTTGGAATATTTCTTGCGCACACATTTTTTCCTCAGTACATTCTTTGCATTTTTATGTCACTTAAATGCTCTTGAGGAGGCACAAACACCACACTTTAGTAACTTTACTTATTTTTGCACTCACGCTTTCCTCAACATGTATATACACGCCCATGTGAACATTTCACCCTCACTCACACTTAACTTTTTGTTATATTTAGTGGCAGTTTCGAGATACATTGCATTTATGCAGTTATTTCATTTGTATCTTTATTTGCACCAAAGCTTTATTTGGACATTTCCACATTAGCCTTGGTTTTACATGCAGCGCTAGCATTTAGTGCTGCTTGTGTCGCACCGTGAACATAATACCACTGACACACCCATTGTTTGGGCATGACTCAACTTCGTACTATGAGCTGTTGGGGAAACTTCAGCATGTTTTCTTAACAGAGACATGCTTCCCGTCTTAATGTGCACCGCGTCTAGACGCACTAGTTGTTCCACAGGCGTTTTTTATTTATCTCTAGAAACGCGCCGAGAGCAGTAGTTTACTGACTCGCTCAGTGTGGGGATTTTAACTCGTGTTTTAGATGTATTAGCACACAGTAATTGTTTCTCAAACTGCTCACAATTTGGCATTCTTTCCGCTGCTTTGTGTACTTACACGCTCGGATGATTGCATCTGGGGACGCCATTGGCACCGATTTCAGCTTAACTGGGGCAATCACTGGCTTCAGCAGACAGGCAGCTAATTTATAGTCTGCTTACACTTGCGGTACTCACTGGAGTAAAACATGATGTCACACATGTGCTTTACTGCATTTTGCCCACAGTCATACGCTGCAAAACTCCTCAGTCACCACCATGAACATAGTAGAAACACTGCCACTAACACAGTTGTATAAATACCACCCTTTCACCAGTAGAGCGCTATGTGATCAAGGCCGCATGTCTGGCGGCCGAAACGCGTCATTTGGACATTTGATGCTTGAATAAATCATCATTTAACTTTCTAACTTTGCCTTTGGAGTCTGTTTCCTGGTGTTGCGCCTTTCTTTGGATGGTGGTACCCCTGGGATCCTGCTGTGGAACATATATATATATATATATATATATACACACATACATACACACATACATACACACACCATAAAACCGGGAGCCCTAATTATTATGTTAACGCTATTGTTACCTTGGCACACAGCCCGGCTCACAATAGTGCCAAAGGAATAGTGGCTACATTAAATCATGTATGGTTCAATGAATTGATTCCTAGAGTGGCAGAGTCACATGTAAGAAGATGTCGGATATGCACTACGTATAACCCAGGTAAAGGTACCCCTGTCCAAACTGGCCATTTTGCACCCCCAGATTTGCCCTTCGAGGTCTTGCAAATAGATTTCATTGAAATGGAACAAGTGGGCAAGCTTAAGTAGGTCTTAGTGGTGATTTGTGCCTTTAGTAGGTGGGTGGAAGCCTACCCTCCACAGGATAACACAGCCTTGAGTACTGCAAAAGTACACCTGAAGGAGTACTTCCAGAGATATAGCTTGCTCAGAGTTCTTTGGATCGACAATGGGCCTCACTTCATTGACCAAGTAATGGACCTGGTCTGTAAAGGCCTGCAGATAAGGCAAAAGTTTCACGCTGCCCACCATCCACAGGCCTATTGGAAAGATACAATGGTATCTTGAAAGGAAAACTCAGGAAAATATGTGCTGAAACAAAATTGAAATGGCCTGAGACTTCACCAATAGCATTGCTTTCTATTCTCACCACTGCACACTCAAAAATGGGGTTATTGTCTTATGAAGTTGTCATGGGGAGGCCTGGAAATGTGTAGGGAGTACCTAGACCAAAGAAATTTTCTGAAATTAAATATCCCGTGCTAGTTGACTACTGTGAACAATTGACTAAAAATTTGCTTCTCATTCATCAATAGGTCACGGCCAGTCTTCCACCTCGCCTTGAAGGATCTGTACACGTACTGAGGCCTGGAGATGGAGTCTTGACCCAGAGCTTCCAAAGAAAATCCAGCCTTGAGCCTCGCTGGAAAGGGCCGGTGCAAGTGCTACTTGTAGGAAGCTGGGTTTCTGTTGCAGTAACCCCCCCACTTTTTGCCAGACTACTGATGCACTTTGACTTGTTGTGCCCTGGGTCCGTGCAATCAGGTTCCCAGGGCCTGTGTTCTTTCTGAAAACTGTACCTTGTACCCCCAATTGGCACCTCTCTGGCCAAATGTCAGCCCCCCCCTTGTAAAAGGTACCAAGGCCAGGGAAGGCCTCTAAGGGCTGCAGCACTTATTGTGATATATATATATTTCATTCTCTCTCTAAGTGAAGAGTCAACATGGCACACATCCCTGTGTGCCATGCCTACAACCCACTGCCCTGGCATAGGTCAGCCACCCCTCTAGCTGGGTGCACTATACCAGTGGTGAGGGTACAGGTGCATAAACCCTGTACCCCTACAGTGTCTAGACCAATTCTTAGACATTGTAAGTGCAGTAATGCCATTAAGAGTTTATGGTGCTGGGAGTTTGTCATTACGAACTCCACAGCACCATAATGGCTTTACTGAAAACTGCGAAGATTGGTATCAAAGTTCTCAGCACATTAAACCCACACTGATGCCAGTGTGGGATTTAATGAAAAATGCACTCAGAGGGCATCTTAGAGATGCCCCCTGAAAAACGACCAGCCTCTGGTGGGTTCCCTGACTGGTACACACCAGCCTGACATCACGAGACATGTTTCTGGACCCCTAGGGTGGGAGCCTTTGCTCCCTGAGCCCAGAAACAAAGCCTTTTCTGGGTGGAGGTGGTCACACCTCCCCCGGGCCAGAAAGAGCCATCTGTGGCAGGGGAGCTTCAAAGGCCTTGCTGCCTTTGTAATGTGACCCCCAGCCTCTCCTGCTATCAGGAGCAGGCCCCCTTTCTGTCTCCCCTCCTTTTCGGCAGGAAGACAACAGGTGGGAAAAATTAGCACAGCCCAGAAGGTAGCCCACCTCTGCCAACCCCACCCCTCAGGTGGGGGGAGGCAAGATGAAGGCCACTTTTCAGTGCCCGCCATTTTGCATATGGCAGGCACTCTCCAATAAGGATAAGGGATTGTGCCCACTCCCCCACGTGGGGTGAGCACACCAAGGGTGTAGTCACCTTAAGGTCAGTAGCCCATTGGCTACTGACCTCAAGACCCCTAAAACGCCCCCTAAATACAGTATTTTGGGGGCAGCTCTGAACCAGGAAGGCAGATTCCCGCAACCTACTAAGAAGGATGAAAGAAGACGCCCAGCAGAGGAGACTGCAGAGAAGAACTGACTTGGCCCTAGCCCTAACGGCCCTTCTGCAGTTTCCAGAGATCCTGCACCAAAAGTCGCCTTGTCCTGCAGCCAGCGACCTCCAGAACCCTGGGAGGACTGACTGCCTTCAACAAAGACCAGATCTCCTGTGAACAGCAGCTCTGTTCAAAAGAAACTCGAAGAGAGACTCTGAGCCTGCTGAGGACAAAGAAACCAGACACCTGGAACCACCACTGCACCCAGACACCTACGGCCCGAATCCAGGTGGCCCACCGGTCTAAGCGAGGTAACCCAGGACTCCAGAGTCCGAGTCCACCGTGGGTTGACCCCTCCAGGACTCCCAGACGTCGCCTGCAGCCTCTGCATGGAGACCCCACCCCCCCAACCGGGAGTGGCCCGGTAAGGTGAAATCCGACCTCAAAAGACACCCCTGCATCCAACCGCCCTGTGCCCTGGAGAAGAGAACCCGCGGTGCACCTACGTCCCTGAGCCCTCCAATTTAACTGCCCAGCTGTTGGTTTCTCCCGGAAGTCTTCCTGGACCGAGCCTGCAGCCAAAATCCAAAACCGGCAACTCCCATTGAAAACAACAGGGCACCAGACGCCAAAACAGTACCCTGCACCCAGCTGCCCCTGCGGGTGTACTTTGGGTGCTAACTCAGATCCCCCTTTGCCCTGAGTCTAACACCAGGAGCTTTGCTCCCACAACCCTGTGGCCTGCTCATAAGCAGCCACCAACCGGAGGCCCCCTAATCCCCATTGGATAACATTGAGCCTCAGCACTCGGCACCCGGCCGCCCTAGTGCCTCCGAGGGTGTTCTGTGAGTGCATCCTTGAGCCTGGGGGAAGCCTAGTTCTAACCCCAGAATACCAACTCCCACAAACTTCTACTTACCTGTAAACTGATAATTTCCTTCCATAGGATTGCATTTACTGCTTTTCTTTAAAATTGTTCTGTGTGGAGTTGGTTTTGTATGAGAACTTGAAAAACTGCAAATAATTAAATACTGCTTAACTTACCTTTTCTCTAGGAAATGTCAGAGTGTGATATCTAGGCATTTCACAGAGTAGAAAAAATAATCCATAAAGTAATCTGTAAAGTAATCAAAAGGAATCTAACAGTAATTTCCACTGTATTGAAAAGATTTACAAACCTGTAACAAAGACATTTTCATTCAGCTTGCTTGTATTGTTCAACCTTCCTTGAAAAGTATCATATACACTTACCTGTGCCAGGCTTGCTTGGTTCTAGAAAATAAAAACTAAATAATATTTTTATAGAAACCACATTGGTCTAAGTTCAGTCTTTGAGTGTGTGACATCATTTGCTGATTGTGTACAACAAATGCTTAACACTACCCTCTGATAAAGCCATACTGCTTGCCCACACTACCACAAATAGAGAGTAAGGTGCTATCTACTTTTACCTCTGCCTACCTTTGGGGTTCCACTGGACTCTGTATAGAATATATCAAAATGAGGTATAGTGTGCACAGAGCCAGCTTCCTACACTACTCACAACTCAGTCTGCTGGATAGACGCCAGTCATGTCAAGAAAGCTCCATGGCCTTTGCCCTATGATCAGCGCGTGAAGCAAGGGATTCCGGATTTGGAATGTGAACAGATTCCACAGCAAGTACCTTTTAGTGATGGTGAACTGGTCGAAGAAGGAGAAGTAGCACATCGCTTCCTCCCTCCATTTGAGCATCCAGATTTTCTAGGACTGTCAAGGACTATAGACTTTAATTGAAGATACCATCTCTGGAGAGATAGCAACTTATGCCGGTGGTCAAGACCGCCAACGTCCGGACCTGTACATAAGCCTGCCAGTGAAGCTTTGAAGTAAAGGACACTAGGAACTCTTGATGTTCATTGGTAGAGTAGATAGGGATTTTTAGGATGTCTTAGCCACGTTACTTTGCTTTTGGCTTTTAGGAGTTTTTTTATTTGTTTCTCTTTTGCAAAAAGAAGAGGCCTGCGGAAACAAGGTTATCTATACAAGGAAAGGAAGGGTAGAAAAAAAAAAAAAAGGAATGGTCTGCGCATAAAGACAAATATTAGAAGAAGCAGCAAACACTCATCAGAAAGAGGTATTTGTATATCATACACGATAAACACATTATGGGTAAGACTAGGAGTATTGAACGGAGACCGTTTGGGAAGTCACCCTCTGATCTGTAGCAGGAAGGGAAGACTCCAGTATCTACTATATAACAATTTTGGACCAAGAAAGTGAAAATTGTGTTTCTATGTCTTCTGATAATATTAGGAATGCTAGGGTTGTTCTGGTGGTTAAAAGAATATCACCCAGTCGCCAAGCAAGTGACATCAGTCACCACACCAATACCAGAGCATCATTACATAACCCTCGCCCCTCATAAGCAAGCACACAGCTTACATTATGTGAATAATACATTCATTCAGGCTGTACATAATGCCCATCTTGGCTATAATGCTACAGATTGTTGGATATGTGGTTCCTGCCATCTTCAGTCGAAAGGAAGGCACTTCTTATTCACCTTCAATCAATCAGTGGTTTATAGAGCGCGCTACTCACCCGTGAGGGTCTCAAGGCGCTGGGGGTGGGGCGAGCAGATACGGGTCAGTCGAAGAGCCAGGTCTTGAGGTCCTTCCTGAAAGTGTGGAGGGTTGGGGAGCGTCTGATGTTGACCGGGAGCTCGTTCCAGGTTTTGACTGCGATGTAGGAGAAAGCTCTCCCGCCGGATCTGTTTCTGCGGATGCGGGGGACCTCTGCCAGGACGAGGTCGGCGGAGCGGAGGTTCCTCTTGGGTACGTGGAAGCATACACGGTCGTTGAGGTATTTGGGTCCGATGTTGAGGGATTTGTAGGCGTGGGGGAGGAGTTTGAAGGTGACCCTCTTCTCGACGGGGAGCCAGTGGAGGCTTCGTAGGTGTTGGGTCATATGTTCGTGGCGCGGTGTCCCTAGGACGAGCCTGGCTGCGGCGTTCTGGATGGTTTGGAGTTTGTGTAGAAGAGTTTTGTTGATTCCGGTGTAGAGGGCGTTGCCGTAGTCCAGTCTGCTGGTTATGAGTGCGTGGGTGACGGTCCTTCTGCAGTCGGGGGGGGGATCCATTTGAAGGTCTTACGGAGGATGCGGAGGCAGTTGAAACTGGTGGACGCGACGGTGTTGATCTGGCGGTTCATGGAGAGGGAGGAGTCAAGGATTATGCCGAGGTTCAGAGCGTGGTCTGTCGGGGTGGGTGGGCTTCCGAGGGCGGAGGGCCACTAGGTGCTGTCCCAGGCGGAGGTGCAGGGTCCGAGGATGAGGACCTCGGTCTTCTCAGAGTTGAGCTTTAGGCAGCGGTCCTTCATCCAGGCTGCTACGTTTCTCATTCCTTCCTGGAAGCAGAGTCTGGTGTCTTCTGGGTTCTTGGTGAGGGAGAGGATGAGCTGGATGTCGTCGGCGTAGGATACGATGCTAAGCCCGTGCTGTCGGACTATGGCGGCGATGGGGGCCATGTAGATGTTGAAGAGCGTCGGGTTTAGTGAAGATCCTTGGGGTACTCCGCAGATGATATCCGTGGAATCGGAGAGGAAGGTAGAGGGGGGGTGGAGTCTGATCCTCTGGGTTCTGCCGGAGAGGAAGTATTGGATCCAGTCGAGGGCGGATCCCTGTATTCCTGCTTTGTGGAGTCTGGCGGCTAGCGTACGATGTGAGACGGTGTCGAAGGCTGCGGAGAGGTCTAGGAGGATGAGGGCTGCGGTGTGTCCCTGGTCTAGCAGCATGCGGATGTCGTCGGTGGCGGCGAGGAGGGCAGTCTCGGTGCTGTGGTTGCTGCGGAAGCCAGACTGGGATGCATCTAGGATGGAGTTTTCTTCTATGAAGGCGGTCAGCTGGGCGTTCACAAGTCTTTCGGTCCTTTGAAAGGAAGGTACCTCTTATTCCCCTAACTTTCTCCTCCATGGGTCTTGCAGTGCCTGGCGGGAATTGAATTATGCGTCCTACATCAAAGTCACTAATAAGACTGTACAGAGCCAGTTTAGGGATCACCTCTTATCTCAGGAGACGCTTTGATTTCTACGTTCCCCAAAGACAATTGCGATCAGCCGCATTACGTTTTGCAGTCATTCCCCGATTTCGCCTTACACGAACGGCAGGCAGCTCTCTTTCTTTTAAGGCAGCTAAAGCCTGGAACGCCCTTCCTTATGAATTGCGAAACACTCAGGATTTCAGGCTGTTTAAAAAGCAGTTAAAGACCTTGCTTTTTAACTAACTTACAGCTCCTCCTAGCTCCGTGCTCTTTGTTTTCTGCAGTTGGCTTTCGCGCCGGGACACTCTAGTATCCGTGCGTGCTACAAGTGCTTTATAACATAACATAACATCTATGCTGGCCAAATGCTGTTAGGATCTATGGCACCATGGAGGAGAGGGATGAATTCACCGGCTATAACGACTCCTCTATGCTATTATCCTTTTAGGAGAGAAAGATGTCCAACGTGGCTATGTTCCCCATACCTGTTCATGCCAATAGAGCCCCCTTTTGTTTTCAAGGTGAAGGGATCCTTGCTGTTGGGAATAGTATTTGCTCCTGTACAGTGATATTAAATTGCACTAGTTCCCAATCATTTGTGGTCTCGCAAAACACATTTTGTTTGTGGTAACAAGGCTTATATCTGGCTCCCTAGAGGATGGTTAGACAGATGATAGATCACATTCCTTCTCCCTCCAACTTACCTTGCACCCTCCGATTATCACAAGACATATCGACTTAATAAACAGAAAGTACAGGTTGACCAGACAGATACCACCCTGCAGCAATTTATCAATGCAATGACAAGCCTGGTGCCTTTCTGGGGTACCGTGGCCAATAGCGTTCAGGTCCGCCGATTGATCAGGGTGGTGGAAGCAGTTATCAATACGCTGGTGCCCTCAGTAACATTACTGTAGAAATGCAAGCTACCCGTCTTGTTTCCCTTCAAAATCGTATTGTTTTAGACATCCTATTAGCAGAAAAGGGAGGGGTATGCAGCATATTTGGCAGTTCATATTGTGTGTATATCCCGGACAACGCCCCTAATGTAAATTTGGCAATTCAAAAACTTCACAAAATTGCTGCTGAGATATATCAGGATACTGGAGATTGGACTTGGTCAGGTTGGTTAGAGAAGTACTGCTCACATGGGGTTGGAAACCTTTAGTGATAGCCTTGATTATAGGTTCGATTGTTTTAGGGTGCTGTCTATGTGTGAATTGTCTTCCCACGTATTGCACCATGTGCCTTTCAGCCTGCAAGCCCCCTCCAGTTTCAGTTCCACAACAGAATATGCTTATGATGCAAGATGAAGAAATACGGGATTTAATGAACATTAGTGTTACTGCCCTCACAGATTAGCCTTCTTACAAAGGCCCATTTGTTTCGGATTTTGCCCTAACATCCCTATAATGGAGAATATCTGAAAATGAAGTACTATCATGATATGAGGGACCAATCCGAATTATCTACTACAGATACTATAGATTAGTGATGGCAAGTAATGACAAAATGTTGAACTTATGTTCAAGGGCCATTTGAGGAAAGGTTGTACGTTACAAACATGAGTTCAGCCATTTTTTTTTTTTTTTTAAATCGACCTGACATTTTCGTACATTGTTGTCTGTGGAGTATTTCTATGTGCTAACTTGTGCATTTTCTTGTTCGCTATGCCCTTGGAAAGTACTGAATGGTTGCTAGAATAATTACACCCTGTTAATCATTTGTCATTATTGTAAGATGGAAAATACCACAGGCTCTTTCCATCCAATTTGCAGTTAGTCAAGCCCTGCGAGTTTCTTGCACATTGCTTGCCTTGAAAATGTAGTGTGATTAGCTATTTTTTGTATGCATAACTGGGAGTTAATTTCCATTGGATTAGGGGCGGGGAGTGGAGACTTGTTTGTTATATATTATAAATATGAAAAGAGATTGTTTCAGTTGTTCATTCCCTTCACGGACATGTTTTTACCGTGCTAGTCTGTGCCCGCTCAAGCGTGATTAAACTGCTCTGCTTTACCTCCGACTACCTGTACTGCTCTGGATTTAAGTGGACAAGAGTGGTATTATCCAGGGCGCAAGGGTACACTTTCCACATCGCATATGGATTTTCCACTACTTTGTGGTCTAAACAGGGCTTTAAGTGGCCTGGGTCCTGCCGGTGCTCTAAAAAGCAGGTGCTGAGACAGGTCCCTTGCGGGCTCTCTATTATTGTCCTCACCCTCCGAGTGGAAAACAAAAATCTTAACTCTGCAGAAGTACCACCCTTCACTGCCTTTGACGTAATTTCAAAGAGACTCTTTATAGTTCTTTCACAGTCTCAATTTCAGAACTGAAGCATTTTCAATATTCTATACAACAAAGCCATAGTTGTTGCTTATTTATCTTATGCAACTAATAACCATCGACAAAGCCAATAGTCCTGGCTTGTTGTAGGTGTAATGTTACGAATTGTACTATATATCTGGATGCAATGACGGAAGCAAAATACTAGTCAGGCGGCACAATATGATAAGCACAGATTTTTAGTTTACGTGTTTTTAAGCTATGCCCTTAATTACATCCCCCACGCCCCTTTCAGAGACCCCCCCCCCAGTTTTTCCATCCCACTTAAACCCCTGCTAACAGCACATACCAGAGCCAGGTGCCTGGCTGGTCTCTGCAAGAGCAGAGATTCCTGCAAGTCTAACAAGTACCTATGCCATGAGCTTGGTGTACTCCCACTGCTGGTTTCTTTTGTTAGTTTGGCTTGTTTAGTCTTCCACTCACCCCTGAAAACTTTATGGTTAAAGGTCACTTTTAAAGAAACTCGTTGATTTATTAAAAACTTTCCCACATTTTCAATGAAATATATTTAACGCATGGTGTCATAATCTTCCTTTAAAATGACTTATGCGACTTTCAGAATGTACACTGAATTAGTGGAACAGGTCTGGGCACAAGGACCAATGGTACTATTTTTCAGACAGTTGTTGTATCCACTCGTTGGTCCTGTACGAGTGAGTGGTGCAGGCTTTGGGTCTTTGATGTAGTTTGCAAAGGCCTTCCAAAATCTCTATGTAAAATCAATTCCTGAATATATAATGCATTCTGTTCCACAGGCAGTCATTCGGAGGAGGGGGGCAGAATTTGTTTGCGAATACCCATTCTCTGTTAGTGAGGTTTGGGTTTCTTTTGGAATTATAGGAAGGTCGACTAACTTTCATGTTCGTTAAGAGCAAATGAAAAAAACAATTAATTGTGTAACGAGCCATAAATAGGCGTCACATATGCACACATCAGTTATGGTTATCTAGTCAAACGCTGGGTGGAAAGGGTCATGCATTAAATATTTTGATAAAATCATAAGAAATGTTATGCTTTATTGAAGCAACCATGTAGAGTTCCAGTAAGTCCACGCACAGTGATGGCATAGTGGACGGTCATTAACCCTTCATTTTAAATTGAAATTAAATGCAACATTTCTTGTTAATCATTTTTTCTATGGTGCTCACTTGTTTGAACCTGGCTTGTTAGTTTTTTCCCTTTTCATTTGCAGCCAAGTTGTTGTCAGGGACTGTCCGGGACTATGTCGGGAACACAGTCAGAGACTTGAGCAAGGACTGGGTAGAAAACGTACCGTGCACAGAAAGAGTAGTAAAGCGCTGCCCAGGATCACACAAGGAGTCAGAGGAGAAAAAGGGACCCAAAGGGTATGCCTATACAAGATGGCTAAGACTCAGAAAGGAAGGGCACTCGAAAGGAAATTTAGCATTCAGACTAACTACACCCAGGATGGACGAGCAAGACATATATATAATACAACATTAACAATAAACGGAATGTAGGGTAAAGCACTCAGGAGCTCCACACGGTAAGACTGAAGCTCAGTAAGTTCCTCACCCACAATTGCGGTTACAGATACTGACTGAAAATACCCACATATAGGATATGTATGCAAAGGCAGGGTCTGTGGAGCTTATACCTATGATGATGTTATAACTGTAACTCAAAGACAATACTCACAGTGAACAAGAAACACCACCCAGGTAGTCAGCTGTGCCCACGGATCCTGGCGATCAAACAGGAACACGCAAGGCAGTAACAGCAGAGGGGTAGAACTAAACACAAGCACAATAGACAAGGAGCTAGCAAGGAGGAGTGCTTAACAGGAAAGGAAGGAAATCACAGGGCAAATTTGGCAGAAAGCAGGTAACAAACATACAAGGTAACAGAAGCAAGACAGCAGAATAGAAAGACAGCAAACTAGAACTGGAACCAAGGAAATGGGAAGTAAGGCAGAGGCTGGAAAAGGATATACAGAAAGGGAGGCTACAAGGGTATACTAGAAGGTAAACAGCGTTTAGTACGCAGCGTTTAGTTCGCATGCAATAACGCGGTCTGTTATTTCGCGTACCGTTACAACGCAAGTCGAAACAACGACTTGCGTTAGGGGGCGGAAGGTGTTGGATTTAACATCCAACACCTTCCCTAGTGTCCGCACAGACTGGAGTTGGAATAGTAAATTATACTATTCCAACATCCAGCGCCCCTTACAACGCAAGTCGTTGTTCCGACTTGCGTTATAACGGTATGCGAAATAACAACGCGGTCGTTGTAATGACCGCGTTGTAACGGCATGCGAACTAAAGGCATGCGAAATAACGTGGCATATTCATACTAGAATAGTGCAGGTTCAGGAATCAAGAAAACAAAGTAGCATAGAAGGCAGTGCTGGGGCAGGAACAAGAATTGAGCTAAGGCTCAGGACTAAAGGTAGCACTGCAGGCAGTGCTGGTTCAGGAACAGGGAATTACTAAAGCTTCAGGAGTCAAGGTAGCACTGCAGGCAGTGCTAGTTCAGGAACAGGGAATTACTAAAGCTTCAGGAGTTAAGGTAGCACTGCAGGCAGTGCTAGTTCAGGAACAGGGAATTACTAAAGCTTCAGGAGTCAAGGTAGCACTGCAGGCAGTACTGGTTCAAGGAAACAGGAAATAGCTACAGCTCAGGAAACAAGGAGTCAAGAGAGCACTGCAAGCAGTGCAAATCAGGAACAAGAAATAGCTGACGCCCAGGAACAGGAAAAAAGAATAACTATAGCTCAGGAACTCAGGAAACAAGGTAGCACTGCAGGCAGTGCTAATTCAGGCACAAGGAATAGCTACAGCTCAGGAATCAAGGAACAAGGATTAACTATAGCTCAGGAATCAAGGAATATCAAAAGCTCAGGAAACAAGGATCGGTCTCACCGGAAAACAGCTACAATGACCAACCCTGGGCTGAAGGGAGCTGGGGCTTAAAGCTCACAGTACTCATGCTCATCAGGTGTGAGCAGGCTAGCAGCAGCCAGCCACAGGTGAGCTGAATTCCTCCACCCATCCTTGGCCTGCAGGGGTGGAGACAAAGCAGTGAGCAGGGGATTATAGGTAATGGAGTTTCCAGCATGAGCAGACTGGTTTCCACAAAACCCGGCATGGATTGGGAACGGATGTCAATTCCTAAATGATGTCCAAATGCCTGGAAGTCAGGATATGCATACAGGGGAGTGTCTGGAAGCATATTAGAATACTGGAAAGCCCCACAATTCGGCCCCCTGGTGGTGGGAACGAGAGCACAGGGAGTGAATCGTGACAGTTGTGCAACACTTACTGAAAGTTTGAGCTATTGCTGCTGCATTATTATTAGCAACGCCAATAGCTTAAACTTTCAGTAATGCGAGACCTATTGCAGTGCAAATGCTTGTTAATTTTGGAGCACTGTTTGTGAGGGATTTGCTTTCCTTTTTCTTTACGTAATTACGGTGGTTCAGTGTAAACATATGAGGACTGTTCCGTTCGTGGTTGATCACATGTTTTTAAGTACACACAGGCGTTTGATGGTAATTTTCAGCACATGGCGATTTAGACACGCACAGTTGGTTGACCATAGTGCTTTCGGCATTTCTGTCTTTTTCCTCTTTTATGCTTCTATTTTTTCAGAAATTAGTCTTGTTCCTTACAATTTGGTAACTGGAATATTATTACATTCATAGCTGCCCCTGAAGAAGGGTGGAATCACCCGAAATGCATTGGGAATTGTACACAAGTCGTAATTTGTCATTGCTCTAATAATTTTGAGAATGCATTTTGAATTTTTTAAAAACCCCACAAATAATGTGATGTAACATTGTTGGAAGTTTATGCATTGACAAGTGTATTAAACACGTGTTTATGTGTTAAAGACTTTTTGTTTTTAAATTAATCAAAATAGTACCATTGGTCCTTGTGCCCAGACCTGTTCCACTAATTCAGTGTACATTCTGAAAGTCGCATAAGTCATTTTAAAGGAAGATTATGACACCATGCGTTAAATATATTTCATTGAAAATGTGGGAAAGTTTTTAATAAATCAACGAGTTTCTTTAAAAGTGACCTTTAACCATAAAGTTTTCAGGGGTGAGTGGAAGACTAAACAAGCCAAACTAACAAAAGAAACCAGCAGTGGGAGTACACCAAGCTCATGGCATAGGTACTTGTTAGACTTGCAGGAATCTCTGCTCTTGCAGAGACCAGCCAGGCACCTGGCTCTGGTATGTGCTGTTAGCAGGGGTTTAAGTGGGATGGAAAAACTGGGGGGGGGGGTCTCTGAAAGGGGCGTGGGCGATGTAATTAAGGGCATAGCTTAAAAACACGTAAACTAAAAATCTGTGCTTATCATATTGTGCCGCCTGACTAGTATTTTGCTTCCGTCATTGCATCCAGATATATAGTACAATTCGTAACATTACACCTACAACAAGCCAGGACTATTGGCTTTGTCGATGGTTATTAGTTGCATAAGATAAATAAGCAACAACTATGGCTCCTCTCGTTGTGCGCTTCGTTTCTAGAACACCTTCGGATGAACTAGGTGGCAGACAGTAACGGAGAAAAGAAGGCTTCGTCACGAGGCAGCACACATACTTAGATTTATGATTGAGAAATTAGTGGACTAGGATCCCTTGGGAGTGCAGGACAACCACTTTTGCAAAAAAAGTATTTTGCCAGGTTGAAATAGCAGTGTACATCTGCACACATAGGCTGCAGTGGCAGGCCTGAAACAGGTTTTACAGTGCTTCTTTAGTGGGTGGCACAACCAGTGCTGCTGCCCACTAGTAACATTTAATTTACAGGCCCCGTGTACAAGTAGTACCATTTATTAGGGACTTAAAAGTAAATTAAATATGCCAATTGGGTATGAGCCAATATTAACATGGTTAGGGAAGAGAGCACAAGAACATTAGCACTAGTTTGGTAAAGTGTGCAGAGTCCGAATACCAGCAAAACAAATTCAGCAAAAAGTAAGAGAAGGTAGGCAAAAGGTTTGGGGGTGACACTGCAAAAAGGGCCATTTCCAACACAGCCCCCCTCCAGCCTAAAGCCACGGGAGACTAATCAATACCTTGATGGATGCCAATTAGGGTATTTCAATTTTACCCTGTTTGTGCATTTTACCCCTTTTAACAGTGTGAAAGTGCTTGTGCTCTCTCTTTCAGAGTACTAATATCAACCAAAACGAGTTCAGAAAAATCAGGGAGTGAAGGCAGAATGTTTGGGGGAATACCACGCCATTAATGCCCGGTCTAACATCAGCAAATTAAGCAGATGGGTTATTAGGTGGCAAGTTTAGCCAATCCATATTTACACAAAAAAGTTTGACACTGAATTGCATAACTCCATGGATCGGAGTATAGCAAAAGCAGGCAGTTAAATGAATCTGATTACACTAGATGTTAATTATAGTTGCAGAAATACAGTGCAAACCCTCTAGTAATCAACTCGCACAACCAACTATTCTCTAACTGCCACCCGCAACATTCCCTTCTCACTTCATATGTTCAGAGTTACACATCCCTGAGGGAAATCGCAGAACTTGCATGCATAGTAAGCCCATGCCACAATATATTCAACTTTATGCCACAGGCAAGGTGAAACTGACTGACTAATTTCTACAAGTGAGTTATGCAAGTGGCAAGAAATGCAACCAAGTTAATACATGTTGACACACTTTATGTTTGTAAGATACTGTTTTTGGTAAAAAACGTATTTATTTTTTTTGTGATGAAACAAAGATTTTAATAGGATCAAAACAAATCCAGACACTTAAGCTGGTGATGCACATATCAAATATTCTGTGTAATCCAATTTCCACACATTGTTGTTTGTGCGCTATATAGTTTTATCGGTAAGGCTGTAAGTCTGTGCAAATGTAATGGTCATTTCAATGGGAAACCTGCTGTGTGTAAATGGCAGAACCCCCACTTTGGTCCAGCGCCACTGCAAGCACATGACAGAACCGAGGTGCAGGGCAGTGTGTGCTTGAAAAGTTGTGTATTTCTACTATACAACCTCCTTAGAACACAGTTACATTTAGGGCTGGGAGGGACCACTCACACTCAGATTTTAATTTGCTCTTTACAGTAAAATAAAAGCTGGAGAAGTTGAATCCTTTAATATCTGAAATAGTAACGCTTAGACCCATATTATCAGGAGCTAGTGAAAACCCTGTTATTTAATTTCTGCAGATTCAGTGTTAATGGGGTCCCTTGTAATTTTTTCATAGATGTTTTTATTAGAACGAAGATCATTATCAATCACATATAGAGCAGCAATCAGTACATAATCAGGTATATGTTGTCCACAAAGTATATCAAACGTTTTTGGAAAAAATTGCCCGAGTTTTTAAGCTCTAAAGTTTGCTGACGGATGGCTGTATGATAAATTAAACTGAATTTCGGTGCTATGCAACTCAAAAACATCTAAACAATGATAAAAGGTTATGAATCAGACAAAATATAAAATAGGGCATCATTATATATTGTGGATGTAAGGAAATGGGCCATTAGTTGTGTGGCCTGCACAAGTAATGGGTACACGTTTGCCCTTCACTGGGAACCAAACACCTCATTGTAGTGTTTGACTCTCAGGGTAGCAACGCAGGGCAGTCCAAGGCCTACTCAAGGGAGGTGTTGTGGGCTACTAATTACAATTCCCTGGCACGCAATAATAACACTTAAATAATTGTACAGTCTGTGCTTTTTCTTTAGAAAAGTAAAAGTACATTTATTACACACACACTACTAAAAACTATGCAGTAATTTACAAATATACAAAAGGCTGGTGGAAATACCTTTGATGACATTATATAATCACCTCTGACCCCCTGAAGTGTCATAGAAACCCATTAGGTAAGTGTATTTACTTATTTAAAGGTCCCAGATCAACAAACCACATGTTAAAGGCTTCATTTTGTACATAAATGCAATCATCAATGACAGCTATCATGTGTAAATGCACTTATTACTGTAAATGCACGTATTACTGTTGATAAAGCATATGCACTTGGAACAGTACACACAGTCTGTGTTATATCAATAAAGCATTAAAAAATTATCAGATATGTCGGTGTGCTTTTTATATATTTTCAACCCATGAAAACGCAATTATAACAAGGGTGCAACAAATATCTGCCGCTCCCAAACAGATTAAACATTCCGATAAAGTGCGGAATACCAAACAAGTGAGCTAAAATATGTCCAGCAAGCAGCTCACCCACTCTATTGATGGCGACTGGCCTGCCTCAATCAGTAACTCCGACTGAGAATACTGCTCTGGGCCAGGTCGGGTTGCGCGGGCGGGAATCCCATTCAGACTGGATTCCATTCTTACCGCGGGCACGGGCAGCGGTAAGTAAAGCTCGCCTCTCAGCCTGACTTGCCCTGCAACATGAACAGCCCAGCACTGAGACGACTACAAGAGAGTGGAATTGGTCCGACCACCTCAGATCCCCACGGTCTGCCCAGAGGTGCGAGCAGCGAAGTAGGACTGTGGAGCTGCGCAGGGCCGGGTGACGTCAGGCTGTACGTAGGTGAAACACGGTTTTGAAACCAGTCACTATCATATACAAAAAGCATTGGCAAACGGACATTAATTAGAAGGCATGGAAGATGCTATGTTCGACTTGGCAGTATTACCGTAGCACAATGAAGCCAGGCCTAATGGCTTGTTACTGTAAAAACAAGCACGCGATGAGTGGCTTTCATTTCGAGAACATTTACTCAGACGCGCGAAAGTGAAAGCAAAAAATAAATAAAAAATAAAAAAGAAGGAGCGGGGGGAGAGCGGCAGCCTGCTGAGCTGACCACACGCTCGTGCCTGAAACGTGCGGGTAACCGCACGGAAAAGGCCATTGTGCACGAGCGTGTGGTCAGCTTTCAAAAGCCCCTTACATAAAGTCTCGCAGAGCAACGCTTGCGCGCTACTCGAGGCTCGACCTAAAAACAGCCCCTAGAGGCCCACAATATGTAACTATAGACTTAGTCCTTAGAGGGCGCTGTACAACATGTACCTTCCTTTGGACACCTTCAGGCCGCAATAACTGCAGTCATAACCTTAGCCCCTAGAGGGCACTGCACTTCCAACTGAAGCGCACATGCTCCTGCTTGGGGAGTGCTTGAAACAAACAGTAAAGCCTGGGATGGTCTTCCTTTCTGTGACATTTCCAACTTAGGGTCAGTACTTTTGAAAAGCTCCTGGGGCGGGGGAAAAGGGGAGAGGGTAGGATTGGGACTGCATCACCTCTGCAGCTCCCTGTGCTCTTTTTTATGTTACTGGTGTTGGCCCCGCCATCCTGGGTCCATGACAGGAGCAGCAATGTTTTTGTCAAATCAGGCCCTGTATGGAAGTATGGGGCGCTCCTCTTGGAGCATGCATATTTTATTAGCGGCTTCGCCGCTGATTCAGTCGCACCATGCGGCCTTCCCCTTTTTTTTTATATTCATTTTTTTTCCTCTCAGGAGTGCCCGGTTCCAGCCAGGCACCCTGTATGCTGCTAATGATGGGGTCAGCCGAGGAAGCCCACACCCGGCTGCCCCGTTGGATCACTGCGCCGGCAGCACAGGCTGCCGTGGGAGCCAGCAGCTCTTCTGGGACCTCCTTTCCAGTGGTAGCCGCCTGATCCACCCAGGCACGGGGAGTGGGGCAGACCCACACGGATGGGGAGAGTGCAGTGGCACTGCCCAGTCCTTCTGTGGCTGCTAAGGCGCCTGGGGTTGGGATCCCGGCCCACCTCTCTCCGTCTCCTTCGGGGGAGCGCTCCCCCATCCTTTGTGCACATCCGGGTCCCCTAATCCATGAACCGGCCTGGGGGTTGGGATCCCCAGAACTGAACCCTGGGGAGGGGGGCCCCACGCACGCCCCCTCCTAGGATTAAAAAGATTAAAAGTACTTCTTGAGTCAACCCCCTGGGCCCTGGCCCACTCCAGGGTGTTTTAGCAGCCGGCTCCCTGTCGGTAGTGGGGGTCGAATCCTTCTCCTGCGGACATCTCTAGCACCATTGGGTTGTTTTGCACGCTTTGGGATCATTTTGCTCCTGGTGGCAAGCCCTTGCCGCCTGGAACACTTTCCTCACACCTCCAGGCCTCCAAGGTGACACACTTTGCAGGGAGCTGGTTTCCCTCGCTCCATGCACCAGCCTTTCACCTTTTTTCTTCCTCTGGGGCTTCTTTCCTCCTTGGGGTCCAAATAGTCCTCAGAGGGTGTAAAGGGACCAGCTTCCCTGGTCCTGGGGAGAGCCCACTGGTCCTGGTGGCAACTGTAGTCAGAGTCCTTAATCCAGATGGATATCAGGTGGTTCCTCCTTCCAGTTGTCCATGGCTGCCACCTCCAGTCCCAGTGTCCAGCAGAAAACACAACCAAAACAGATCTCTCCCCCTTGTGCAAGACCTTTTAAGTGGGGCAGAAGGTTCCAGAAGCAAGGCACCTCAGGCCTATCCTGGGGTGTCACATCACCTCTCTGCCCCATACCAGCCCTCCTGCACAGCCTGCTGGGACATTTCAAAATGGCATCACCCAGAAGTCACTAGTTACATCTGCTCTGGAAGCCTCAGCTCCGCCCCTCGCTGACATCACTGCCAGGGCCTTTCCCACCAAATGTTCAAAGGGAGCCCCCTCCTCGGTTGGCTCCAGAAGTCTGGGCTCCCTCCTTTGTTCAGTGGGCTTGGGCTGGCCCATATCTGGTACACTGTGACAGCTGATTGACTGATACAGATACTTCATCCCCTACCCCTCTTGAGGAGTTGAGTCAATCACTGTTAAGTGTCCTCTTTGTGCGGGGAGGTCTTTGTTCCTGCTGCTGGAGAGAAATGTAATTAACTTGGCACAGCAGGGTGACAAAAGGCCTGGGCTGTGATCCTGAGCTGAGCCAGAGAAATATGAAAATCCTGGATGACCCATAAGCTGTACAGATATCTTCTTGGAATTCTCATATTTTGGTTTGGCATACAGATTCCACCCCAGTTCAATGTGTCACTGGTCTCTGTAGGCCAAAGGGAAGCAAAGCTGCACTCCAAAGCAGTCTTCCCCATGGAGTGTCACTGCAGACAAGACAGTAAAGCACACTGACTTTCCCTGAGCGTACACTAACATTACGAGGCCTACCCCAGGTTAATATCCAATCCTGCAGAGCTCCCAGTGCGCCAGGCTACCTGTGTGCAGTTACCGGACTGCGCCTGACACGAGTCTCCCACGAGCAGCCCTCACATGTGTGCACACGTGTATCCAGCCAGGTGCCCTTTACCCCTGCTGTGTCTCATTGGCCTTATATGAAAAGGCAGGGACTGGCGGTAAACACACACAGTCCATTTACTGTGGGTGAGTCACAGTTTATGAGACTCACCCACAGTAAAAAGGTCAAAAACAAGGTGATCAAAAAGCAAAAAATCTGAGTGGATTTGAGGGGCAGAAACCATTGCCTTGCAGTGGACCAGTTGTATTATGTGCAGAAGTGCAGTTAAAATTAATTGAGCATGCAGCATAATTGAGCAGCAATGCTGATTAATGGAGCAGTGAGTTTAGTTATGTAGTAATGCTGAAGAAGTTGTACAGAGAATTTAAAAAAAAAAAAAAAAAAAAAGAAGAAAAGGGGAGGGGGGGGGGGGTGAACGAGGTAGGGTGGTACAAATGATAAAGAAATAGTATAGAGCAGCATTTCCCAACATTTGAATCACGAGCCGATTTTTGGTGGGTCGTGAAAGTCCAAGCAATGAATAAAGATGCCTTTAAATTATTTATCCTGTCACATTTGGTGTGCTTCAAAAACAAAGGTCCAATGTCAGGCTATGTTTTCTGACAAATTGCTGCTTATTTTTTAACACGGGCACTGGTGTTTACAAACTCCTCTTCCTTTGCAGCCAGAGAAAGAAAAGTAATGTAAGTTATCTGACAAACTTGCTGGTGTATAGTGAGTGGGAAAGAAAAGGCTATCATTTTTGGTAACACAACAAAATGTGAATAGCTGTAAATGAACGGTAGACATTTTAGCAGTTAGGAAAGCAAAAATGAAGCACATTTTTTTTTCTAATTCTGAAATGCGACGGAAAGATTTTAATAGGATCAACACAAAATCAAGACACTTTACTTGATGCACAAATGATAACTATTCATTGAAACCCAATTTCCACATTATCATTTATGCGCAATATAGTTTATAACATAACGTAAGTATTTGTAAAGCGCACGTTCACCCCAACCAGGGTATCTTGGCGCTGAATAACAGATGTTTATTGTTACCCAATTCAATGGTACTCATTTGATCGACCTCAGATGGAAGAAAGGCTGAGTGGACCTGCTGGGATTTGAACCTGTGACCATGAGGTCGAACACAGGCCCCTGCAGTGGATGCATTAGTCCACTGAGCCACGAGACCCGGATTTGAGCGCAATATAGTTTATCAGTTAAACTGTATGTCTGTGCAAATTTAGTGGAAGATTGTGCGGTCTGTAAATGACAGTACGCTACCACACGATACTTCAATTAAATTAGAAGAAAAAAAAAAAAATCGCTTGCATCATGCCCTTTAAAACTAGGTGAGTCAGAGAATGCCGTTCTAAAAATTGGGTTATGGTTCTAAAAAGTTTGAGAAGCACTGGTATAGAGGCTGATACTGTGGTAAAGAAAATAGAGCATCAACACTGATGCTAGCACAGTTAAGAGAATTTTTCAAAAATGATAGCAATATTTTAACATTGTTAGAAATGAAAGTGCATTTTAGATACCATTTAGCAGTGGGATAGACATTGGAACCTGCAGTATAAATGATTAAGCAGCTATAAAAATGATGAAACTCAGATGATTGAGCAAACAAAGCAGCCGAGTGGATAATCGGGCAGTGGTAGTGATCACCGAGTAGAAGCACAGAAGATGGAGCAGTGCCACTAAAGGGGGGAGGATTGCTCTATATGGTTAATTAGTGATGTAATTGAAGCAGTTGAACAGATGATTGGGCAGAACTGTAGATGGTGGTACAACACTGAGAATGATGACGCTGTGAAAGACAGCAGAGATGCGGGTGGTGCAGTGCTACTGAGGATTTAAAAAGTGGTCTTCATGACAGGGCAGAGGTTTAGTTGATGAAGTGTTGCAATAAATGATGGTGAAGAACTATGGGTGAGGCGTTAATGCTATTGATGTACTAAAAGACACTTCTGGACTTGGGGATGACTCTTATCCATCAGGCCACGACAATGCACATTTGTGGAAATGACCTAGTGCCTGATAGAAAGTTCTTAGATTACATCAAGTGTCAAACAACACACCATGTGTTATCAAGCTGAGCCTAAGACAGGTTTTCTTGTTTTTTTGGGCGGTTCAGGGAAAGAGTTCTACAGCATTTCACCTTGCACCACCAGAGATCAACCTTCGGCTACGTGTTCTTTTAACGTTTAATAGGCCGAGGAGCTGGAGCATGATAAAATGAGCATTCAATGGAGGTAAAGCCTGTGCTTTGTCAAGATAGTGCAATATATTCTGCTAGCTACAAATGGCGACAGCAAGATCTTACCACTTTTGAAATGGAACCCATAAAAAAAAAAATCTCCTTAGATAATACTTGACGATTTCTGACTATGTAGGACACTAAAGATTGTGGGTGTGGTGCTGTTAACCAATCAAACAGAAAAAGGACTGATCAGCTAAACCAATAATTGCTTGAGTTTACCATATTTAGGGCCAATATGTTCTGACTCATCCAAGTGAATGTTGATGAGCCCGTCATAAGCAGCATCTACTCCACCTTCCCCCTCGCTTGTCGCCCAGAGGACCCTGTTCTCTAACTGGAAGCCATCCATGCACACCTCGAATTACAGATTGTGATTTTGGATAATCCCAGTGAAAGGTGATATGCAGATGCTGCAGTGCAGAACCTTTTAGAATACACCAAAGATTTCACCTCTCCGGCAACAAGCCCCACCAGCGTAGCTCCCTCGGAGGATCTCTGCACCCAGCTGTCCCCATTATTAAGCAACAAGATCACCAGCATCTACGAAAACTTAAAGCCCCAAATGGACCATTCCTCCCTCGCAGCCTCCTACCCATCTCTACCAACACCTAAAGGACCACCCTGATTAACAGGCCCACGTTCACCACTCAAGAAACCACAACAACCATGCAGTCCATACACTCTGGAGCACCCTTAGACCCCTTCCTTCACCACCTCTTCATCAAGGGACTCGACTCCATCAGCTCAGCTCTAACCCCGATCCTGAACTAATCAATAATCCCAGCCACCTACTGGGACGCCTGGAAAAACACAGCAGAACGCCCCCCCTCAAGAAACCCTCAGCAGACTCGAAAACATTAGCCAACTACTGGCCTATCTCTCTGCTAGCCTCCCCGGCAAAAGTCATGGAAAAGATGATAAACATACGCCCAGCCACTCACCTCACTGAGAACCACCTCCTCGACCCCACTCAATTCAGATTCAGGCCCAACCACACTACAGAGACCGTCCTCATCACTGCCACAGATGACATCTGAATTATCATGGACAGAGGTAACAACAGCCCTCATCCTACTGGATCTTTCCGTAGCCCTAGACACCATCCCTATCCTTATCCAATGACTGCACAAAGCCAGCCTCCAAGGTTCCGTACTTTGCTGGATTTGCTCCTTCCTGACAGGCCGCACCCAGTCAGTTGGCCTGGCCCCCTTTCACCTCAGATGTCATCAACCTCATCTTCAGAGTGCCACAAGGATTTTCAGTCAGCCCCACTCTGTTCAACACCTACACAACTCCACTTACTAGCATCATCCACGCCCACAGAACCAACATCATATCCTGTGCTGATGACACCCAGTTTATACTCTCCCTTTCCGACAAGATGCTAAACACCCAGCCCAATTTCTCTGCCTACATGACCGAAATCGTCAGAGGGATGAAAACTAACTGCGTCAAGCTCAACACAGAGAAGACGGAAATAGTTATCTTTGGTAAAGGCACCTTGCTCTGGGACTCCACCTGGTGGCCTTCCAAACTCTGACCCACACCCCTACCAGCAGCCCACACAAAGAACCTCGAAGTAGTAACCTGCAAGCAACGCACCATGACCAGTCAAGTGAAAAAGCAGTCTCCGTCTCCTACTTCCACATACTCAAAATGCTCCAAAAGATCTTCAAATGGTTCTCCGCTAACACTCGCAGAACCGTCACCAAAGCCCTTGTCACTTGCAAGCTACGTCAATGCACTCTATGCTGGAATCAACGCTCAACTGACCAGAAGACTCCAAACTATACAAAACTCTGCAGGCAGGCTCACCCTCCACCTCCCAACCCGCACGTCATATAGCCCCACTGGCTCCCAGTCCACAAACAAGCACTCTTCAAACTCCTCACACACAAAGCCTTACACAAAATTGGCCTCACATACCTCAACAACCGCATAAACTTCTACAAATCTACCAGACACCGCTGCTCAGCTGGACTCCTCCTCACATCGCCTACCTGCCCCCACCCACACACACAGATCTGGCGGTCGTGCCTCCTCCTACCACACTCAGCCCTGCCAAGTACCACGCAGAAAGGGTTAGACTAACACATTTTAGAGCTGGTGTCCGCATCACCGCAATAAAATGCATTAGTCACGCATTTACATCTACCCGAACTGAATGTGCAAGGAGGCGCTGCACATATTTAAACAAGAAAAGCGCTTCGGGCACTTGCTGTGCAGCTGCTTGCCCCAGGCAATTTATTTAGCTGTGCTCTGCGCTCACAGCTGAATGGTTGCTATGGTGACTTATTGAACTGTGTCTTTGACACATTGTTTTTCGCAACTGCCAGCGCAGCGTTGAAAAAAACAAATCTGCTGTGGCCAGGACTGGCCGGAGCCTCTGGGACACATGGATCGCATGTATCTCACCTGGAGACAGATAGAATCTGCTCATCACGTGCAGTCCCAGGGCACATGGATTTGTCGGTGCTTCCATTCTTTTCCAACACAAGGCGCACACCCCAGTTGATCGTCCAGACTGAGGTTTCAGCCTGGATTAATCTTATTTTCTTACTCCCGCTGCTACCCCTGACCGGACAAGTGGTGCTGCACGTGACCCAGACTGCTCAGAGTGGGCATTACGGCAACCTTAAACCTTGGGCTGCCATTTCTGGTCCACATGCTGCTACTGCAGCCCCTAGACAACACGGTTTCACCAGCCCTTCAGGTCTGCCTGTTCTGGCTGGTGCAGGCCGACGCAAGTGTACTTTTGTCAGGGACACTCCTGTCCTCCAGCCCCATCAGAAGATCGGCAGCCGCGTCAAATGTAGACAGTGAGATTCAGAGACCGCCAATGAATGGCTCTGGTCGGTGCAGGCTCCGTAGCGGGATATTTTAATTTCAAATTCCTGTCGCAGCCAGCCCGGGCCACTAGGAATTCCTGCTGCTGACGGCAGAATTAAACTGAAGCACATCCGTGACCTCCTCGACAAATGGTGCATCCCCTGCTTGAGTGGGGTTGCCAGGGGTTATGCCATTTATGGTGAGAGTGGGTGCCGAGTGTCTAAAGGCACAGCTCTGAAGACAGCGTGCCACGCCATGCACTCTCACCGTGACTTCAATCTACAACTGCAGATAGGTCAGCATCATCTGTGTCACTGTGCCAGCCTGCCCTCTCCAGACTGGTAACTGTCTCTAGCACACAGTGTTAACATGCCTGTTGCAAAGAACATGTATTCTGCATATCACAGAACTGTATTTTATGTGGGTAGCTCTCTGGGTTACTTACTGCTTTTGTCACAAAGATCCTTTTGTTACTTGCAATTCCTAATTTACAATCCTAATCCACGTAGTGACCTACAAACTATCCTCAAAGACCTCAGCTGCATGTAAAGTGCATAGTATAGGCTATAATGTTATGCTTTTCTACCCAGACTTTCATTATTCTAATCTCGCTAAAAGGGGTTAGTTTGGGTAGAAATGCATTCTTATTAGTAAGCCAGTCCCAACTACTGCGATACATTTTAAATCATGAGTTTGTGCTTTACCAGACCAAACACTCTTAAAATACACTGTCCACTAGTATGGCTGTCATGTGATTCCTTCGCCTTGCAATCCTCATTTGTTTAATTAACATTTCCTAGAATGATTTACACACATAGGAGGCACTGTATCTGTATAATGTGTCTGTGATGTAAAGAGATCTGACACCCTACACTGGTATGAGAAGTGCTATAAAAACAAATGAAATGTTTGTGAGAGAGGGACTATGAAGGGATGAGGGGCACTGTTGGAGAGTGGTAATAAGGGAATCTGTAGAGAAGGTGGTCATGGGGAGGAGGGGGCGCCAAAAAAAAAATGGTTGCACCGGACACCACCTGTGCTAAAGCCAGCCCTGAGAGAGTGAGTCACTGTTGTCTGTCACTGTGCTGTTTGATATTGATTTGTTTTGTCCAGTTGGGAAGGAGTTGTACTCGGTCTACACTATATGTACATATTGACTTTAATAGTACATTGCTTATTTTATAATGCAAATGCCAATCTGTTGCACCCAGCAAGTATTTTTTTGTATTTAACTGAATGTGTGTTTGCATATCAGCACAGAATGTTAATAAAGTACTGCCTCTAAAAGACATGTTTATTGTTTAATATCATGGTTACACAATTGTTGACGATGAGCTAACAAGGGCACTAGTTTAGTGCCTTTCCATTTCAGGTCCTTTGCAGCAGTTTCAAGATCTTCTAAGAGTTTCTTGTTGCTCAAATGGGTGTAATTTCTGATATTGATCCGTTTCCATGGACTCCATTGCTTGACTTTGCTTGTGAGAAAATGGCACTCTAAGTGTCACACATTTGTTTGTTGAATGGCGCTCTTAAGTACACTGAAGTTATGAAAATGTCGCAAATATGTAACCTGAAATCTTGGCAGCTATGCGCGCTCCGAAAGCCTGGAAAGCCCTGCCCCTGAACATCAGAGCCTCTTCCTCAGTTTTTGAATTCCCCAAGAAAATGAAAATCTGTTTTTTCACCTAGGTCGGCCCATACATTATCCTGCTTCAGCGCCAGGACACCCTCCCGGTTATTTGAACACTTTACAAAGACACATAACAGGAGAACAAGCCCACGAGGGAACATGCCTAACGTTTTAGCCGACAGTGCTCTTAAATCTGACTTATAGTTTCTCTTTTACTATTAAAGGGAGCATAGGCTTAACATTCCAGCAAGCAAAGCAACATAGGCCAGAAAGACAAGCGAGGATGAAGATGTCACTCATGACGTGGCCATTCAGCATTGAGGTACACGGCAGGCGGATTTAGGTGTAAAGCTAGGCAAGATGAAGGATCGCTTACCGGTATCTCCAATGATGATGTACTTGAACAGGAAAGCGTAAGACATGGTGCCGCTACTAGTGCTGGGCCCTGCCTCCTTCCCAGAGCCTTCAGCACAACCAGGGAACCTCGTCCCACCTCAGGGAGTGTCTACCACGCGGGTTAATCCTCAAATAGGTACACAGTCTATTGCTTTCGCTGAAACGCTCCCCCTTCTAGTGGAAAAGACCTACTGATCCAAAGCCGCTCCTACCACGGCTCGCGACACAGAGGCTTTACAGCAACAACCACTGCCCAAATCACTTTACAAAGAGAACCATGGAAAAGGAAGAAGGACAACTGCCAATTCAAGTAGGATGTGCGGTTGGTTCTAGTTGGCCGACGTATTTATTGTTGTCCTGACGATTACAAAGGCTTACCCGAAAACATACACCAGAACTGCAGGTAACTCATTTAAACATAGTGATATATTCTTTAATTCACTTATGAAGGCTTTGTTAGAATTGTAGTACGTTCCACATATTTATTACTCTATAGTGACAATTAAATTGCTATTTTTTAATACATCTTTTTTAAATAGACATTTCGAACATAAATAGGAATTACATTAGATTCATAGGGCTACTTACTTGAGTCATTGCACAACTACTAACTGTTGACAAAAGTATGTAAATATTGTTTTATTTTGTAAAAACAAAGTTCAATCTAATATGGCTTAACCTCTAACTAGTTGCCGACTATGGTGGACAGGAAGTGCCTGTATCTTTAACTTCCGGTAGTGCCATTTGCCGCCATGTTGGATGAGGCAGGAAGGGGAGAAAGAAGAGCAAGGGGAGCGGTGGTGGCGGCCGGGCGATGGAGGTAAGGTCGTCTCGTGCAAGGATGGTACAGTTCCAGAGTATAAAATAACATGGGGCGCAACCAAGGTTAGAAAACATCGAAGTCGGGATCAAAAGTTTAATTGGGACACTTAATTGGCAACTTCACACAGAACACAAAGGGCCATGATCCCGTTTTAATTACGTCAATTTTCTTCTTTTAGTGGACCCCAGGGCTTAAATGAAAGGTTCTGTCTAAGGCCCGCATTCGCCTCTATTTAATTGTCTCAAAGGACCATCTAAAGTTTCAAACTCGTCTCAGAACTATCACCCAGCCTATTTTACGGAAATTGGGTCTCCGATATACAATGATCGGGACTTGGTGCATGAAAGTCATCCTTTGTAGTTTTGAGATAACCTCAGCAGATGCCAATCAGTCCTTAAAGTCTCAAAATTAACTTTTAAGATTTATTTCCAAAACCTCGAAATTGAAACCAGAGAATACAAGGATTAGAGCCTGGAAAGTAGCAAGGTATTTACTTGTTAACATTTTCCAGAGAGTATTAAGCTGGGCCCTCCAACTGCTAAGACTAACGTTTAATAAACAGCCTCCAAAAGTTTGTTTGCTCGCAGCGCAACATACCAAGAATAATATTACAAGTTTTAACATTTACCACCCCCATGATATTTTCCTAGAAATTATTTCCAGTTTAGCCATCCAATATATAATGATACATCTACAAAATTATCACTTTTAATCCCCACAGTATAAAATACTTTCTTATATAAGTTGTCAGGATTGATTTCCTCCAAAATAAAGATGTTTACCATGCTTTGGTCTTAAAGAGTGTATGCGACGCCCCAATTCCAGAAACCTGTACAAATGAGTGTTCACCGCCTCCCAAAGAAAAACCTGTAAACAATTATACCAATATTACTTTTGATAAATTGTCATTAAGTCTGTAATATCGTCCAACTCCTAGAACATAGCACAGTGATCATGTGGTAGTAAGACACATTGGTCATATGGGTTTGCGAACATTTTTAGCATCAACGTCGCACGCCAGAAAACAAAATGTGAGACCAGGTTTACATCAAAGTGCGTGTTTTCTATTAATTAATGCCATGTGCCAGGCATATCAATGATGGACCCCGTGAATTTACTGTACCACATATCTTTTGAAATACCTGACTATTAAAGAGAGACAGTGACTCTATATTTTTACAATTTTCAACCGTGGTTTCATCAGGCTGTGTCGTCTCTTATTGGCTTTGTGAAACAACCCTGTTCCTCTTGCTTGTGGGCTGAAGCGTTTGTGAAAAGTGATGCCCGGTCATTAACTAGTGGTTTCCTAAAAATACTATGAAGTATTTGGGGTAAATGCGGTTCTGTTCAGCACAAATCATTAAAAAGCGCTCCTGCGGTGAGCCAGTGTACACTACTCGGAGATACGCAGTGAAATCTGATAGTTTGTGGCCTTTTCAATCTCCTAATTCTTCTCCAGTTTGACTGTGATTTACTTTGACATGTCAAGTAGTATCTCTTGTTCGATGTCCTCTTTACGCTTCAAATATCCACAAATGTGCAACCCCTTATCAGCTGTCTGTCCTGGCTGGAGCGTCCCCTTGCAAATGTGAGCCTGAAGTAGAGGTGGCTGTCAGTCTTCTGACATAAGAATATGACTCACTTGACAACCAGTGTTCCTGCCTTTTTCTTCCAAGTCCATCATTTTTACCATAAATTTTAAACAAACTGTAAAGTGTATTGTTCTGAAATCTCATTATTCTTTCAGATCCATCTCAGAAGCCAGCATACATATTGTGTCAATTGAATGCCTTGACATTCTTAAGATATCCAGTGGTAATTTGCAATGAATATGTAGTTTTTCAGTTTAACCTCAGTATAGGTCTTAATATAGCCTCGGGATTTTTTTGTTATTTCCACTGAAGTAAATGAAAAGGGGCAGCAAAAGATGTATTGAAATACTGCATTTTGCAGCTTGGTGTTCTATCTGGTATTACAATTATTGCTGACTGATAAAATACAGTTGATAGGACGCATATATTTGTGTTTTCTCAGCAGCTAAATTGAAAATTGTAGATAAAAAATATTTTCCAACAGTGGTAAAATAATTCTACCAGACAATGTGTGTGTGTATTAAGGGCATTGACAGGCAACTTGTAGGTCTGACTGCTCTATCATTACCAGAGCATTTAGTGACCTAATAAAATTCCTATTTGGCAGTTCTCTACCATTGGCAGTAAATACCAAATACCACCTGCAACATTTATGATGTGTTCCTTTCTGCAACAGGGCCAATAATGCTGCTTTTGCTTGGCTATTTGAAAGTTCAGGCCTTCCTATTCCATCAACTTTACCTTTTCAAAAACAATGCACAACCAAAACTACCTCTCCCTTTTTGTTATATGCCTACATGAACATTCACTTCTGTAATCACAGATTCATAACCACCCTGCAAAAGGTTCAGGTTGCCGCTCAGTAACTCTGCTCTGGTGGCATAGGTAGTGGAAGAAAACAAGGTTTGGTGCCCCATTACAGATAGTGTTGCTCTTCAATGTGATTATTATTCTTCATTCTGACCTCTTCAGGGTATCAGCAAAACATAAAAAAGTATAATCATTCACTGAACCCAGGGCGGTGAGGGCTTGACACGTGCGCACAAGTCGTTGTTCTTGGATAATATTGTTCTCAAATCAAATAGCAACGCTCAACTCCCCGTGGCCCACCGCTCACAGGCCACAATCCTCAATGAAACAATACCAATAGGAAAGGAGCGTATCCCCTTCTTTCAATGTTATCAATTATTGAATTTCTCAAAGAAAGTCCAGTCCACAGGCCATTTTTCAGTTCCAAAGAATTTTTGTTCCAAATTTATTAAAAGAAAGAACATCATATAATGTCATTCATTCAATTTCATCAAATCTTTTCAGACAATTTCATCAAATCTTTTCAGCCTACGCGTTTCGTCCTAACCCGGACTTCATCAGGGCTTGTTCAATTCTTGTTGGACCTTTATTCATATCACAAGTCAAACGTGCATCTTTTTAAGTGCTCCCATGAATAACCTCTTTATTTCATGTAACCAATTTCTTATACATTCCTCACGATCAATCCGTAATCGACGTCCTGATTTTCACACTATCTCATTCACGAATACTGTGTTCTTGTTTCACATCAACAGTTTTTGCTCAGTCCTCACGATCTTCCTTATTCCTTATTCCATATATTCCATATTCGCCGGTGGGATTTATTGGACCGGCTGCTCACGGGAATGACTTACAGAAGTAGAGAAGAATGCAGCACTTGTGATTGTGAAAGAGAGGACTACAGAATATGGAATAAGGAAGATCGTGAGGACTGAGCAAAAACTGTTGATGTGAAACAAGAACACAGTATTCGTGAATGAGATAGTGTGAAAATCAGGACGTCGATTACGGATTGATCGTGAGTAATGTATAAGAAATTGGTTACATGAAATAAAGAGGTTATTCATGGGAGCGCTTAAAAAGATGCACGTTTGACTTGTGATATGAATAAAGGTCCAACAAGAATTGAACAAGCCCTGATGAAGTTCGGGTTAGGACGAAACGCGTAGGCTGAAAAGATTTGATAAAATTGTCTGAAAAGATTTGATGAAATTGAATGAATGACATTATATGATGTTCTTTCTTAAATAAATTTGGAACAAAAATCCTTTGGAACTGAACAAATGGCCTGTGGACTGGACTTTCTTTGAGAAATTCAATAATTGATAACATTGAAAGAAGGGGATACGCTCCTTTCCTATTGGTATTGTTTCATAAAAAAGTATAACTCACTATTTAAAAGGATAAAAAGGAATGCAAATATCCTTTATTTATAACTTTAGTACTTGTAAAACATCAACAAAAGGAAGCATGCAATGCCATCATGCACCAATTAATGTAAGTAAATAGAAGTTACAGCGAATCGTTTAGTACCTTAAAAACATTAATTCATATATTGTAAGAAAATAAAATACAGAGGAGGAAACGGAAGGAAAAAGTGGTGCTAGTAAAAATGTACGTGTATCCTCTGCATATCTAAAAAAAAAAAAAATGGAGAAAGAAAAGCATAATCCTCGCCTCCGATCTTGACATAGAACTACCTTTACAGGCTTCCAGCCATATCCTCAATCATAACCAACTGTTCTTCTAAGAAAAGTAACTCTTCTACTCTTATATGCCTGTAGCTTAACAAAATACGGTTACTCTTTTCCTAATACAGCCATTTCCCTGTTAGTACAACTTTAATTTTGACAGTGATGAATGTTTTAGGCTTGAAATTACTTATGAAATTCTCTCCAGTAAACATTTAGGGGCCGATTCCGATCTCGGCCGGTAGGGCTCCGAAACGGATTCGTCTTTACCGGATCCGATTCGGAGCCCTATTTCCCGACCGAATCGTACGTGCGTCCGGGCGAGCGAGTACGATGCGTGCGCTCGCGAAATCTCCGACCGACTCGTTCGCAGGACCCGACCGCTCCGACCGACTCGCACGGGGACGACTCGCACCGCGTAATGGAGACGTTCCCCGGCCGGGTAAGTACGATGCGCACCTCGACCGCTCCGACCGACTCGCGCAGTCCGGCTCCAAGGAGCAGTCGGAGCCGCACTTTGGGGGTCCGTGTCGGACCCCCCTGGAAGCGTAGGCACGCGAGTCGCACACAGGGGGGACCCATGGGTCCCCCCTACACGTGCATGTACGGCGCGACCCGCATCGACGCGAACACACTGTAGGGGGGCGCCCTTGTTCGCGTCGTGCTCATTGAGTCAATGGGAGCCCGTGTACGCGTCGTACGACTGGCTCCCATTGACTTGAATGGGAGTCCGACCGAATCGAGTCCGATGGCATACGTGCGCATCGTACTCGTTCGGTCGGGCTGCTAGGGTCCGATTCGGTCGGAAATCTCTCCGGGTCCGGCTCGGTCGGGGAGATTTCCAGCCTGAATCGGAATCGGCCCCTTAATCTGGTGCACAGTGGTCCATCTCTGTTGATCAGCTCTTGTGAATAAAAAACATTGTAGTACAAAATTTTAATTACTATAGAGACAACAGTTCTGGCCAGTTATATAGTTTAATTCTATCTAGCCCCCACGAAGAGCTTCTACAGAGTGACATAAGGAATGTTTGAATTAATCTCAGCCACTTTCCAAACCATTTTTTTTGCCTCCTTTGCCGTTCTAGACAGAAAACAGCCATATGAAAATCAGTCGGTTATGCCTCAATAAGAATAGTTCAGCCTGAAATGCCAGGCCATGCCCCCTCCCCTCGAGACATGAACACAAGCAAGCCCAGACCGGTTTCGGCCTAGTCAGTGAGGAATAGGGCACGTCCTGTGGCACACTTATTATGGTATCCACATCTGGGAATACCTGTCGTATTTAGGGCATCTACTGCAACAAAGTTATGGAAGAAAAGAATGCTTGAATTAATATCAGCCACTGGTGAACTCTTTGCTCACGTTCCAGGTCGCTGTTTTTCACCCTCTATGGCACTCAAGACAGAGACCAACTATATGCAAACCAGTCTTGGTCCTGCCGCATTTGGAACAGACCAGTCCAAACTGCTGAGCCAGCCCCCCCCCTCAGAACACAAGCTACCCCTGCCTACTTTTACTGAGGTGTGGCTTGAGTCCTGTGGCACAGTGGTCTCTCTCTAGAATGGCACAGTGGGCTAAAAACAATAGACTAGACTGCGGCCCGAGTGGTCGCCTGTGAATGAGATTATCATTTATATCTTGAATGAAGGCCCTACCTGAACAAATGTATGTTTACTTCCTCCATCTTATCCTTGCCCAATTAGCAATTAAATTGGATACTTTAAGACCTGACACTAATGCTTACAGTCTTATTCTTGGACACATTGTTGTTCAAGAAATTCTGATCGGCATATCAGTGTAATTCATCCAGGCTATGCTGAAACTGTATTGGTGTTAAGTCAAAAAGAATTAAGTCTTTAGCATCCATTAACATGTCCAATTGGCATGACATACGAAAAGGATAACGCTTACACAAGGTATAAAGCGTTCTGGACAAATCATATAAGTAGTTGGAAAATAACAGATGACTCACAAGAAACCGTCTTTCAGGTCAATCACAGTATTTTATTGAGTAGTGGGACTCAGGCCGTCTCCCATTCAAATATTGCACTATTTGGATATGTGGAAAGCAATTTATAGTTTTAGAAGCCCAGAAAGAATCTAAGTGCATCTAATTTGCACCAGAAAGTAGGCCTATGCAGAAGGTCAAAAGCATTTGAGAAGTCAAATGAAGAGCTCCATAAAACAGACTTGTCTCTGGTCTTAATGTATTTGTGTAGAAGTGATTGTAGATGTTATTGAGGACAGATAAATTAGTCTTAAATCCTGATTGTTTAATAGGCATAGTTGCCTTCATTGATACCTGTGTCTGTAAATGTAATTGTTCCAGAAGAACCTCAGCAAAAAAGCTTTCCAACAGAGTGAAGTAGTGCAATCTGTCTATAACTGTATGGCGCGTTTTGCAACCTCATCCCCCCTTATTTTTTTTATAGATAGGCATTATTTTGCTAAGCATGGGAAAAAAAACTGGTGCCAAAAATCATCATCCCACCGTACCTAGGTCCTTATTCATCACTTACAGAGGGACTTTGTCAGGGCCCAGAAAACCTCACCTTAACTAAATGATATATTGTTATCTGATTTGCAGGTGGGGCATGATTAAGGAGATCTTGATGGGGTTCATCCTCAACAGAATGACTGGACTTTGATTCAAAATGTTATTACCAGCATATGGATCAGAAATATTTTTAATCCATTTGTTTCCTGTTATTGGCAACATTATCATTATAGCTTTATGTTAAGAAATGTGAGGAAATGGGGTGTGTTATATGGTGTGGCTGTGCAACCTCACTATGTAATACACTTACCAAATCCTTTAGGATCCTTAGGTTTTGTTTGTCAAACCTTCAGCTCAACCCTAAGTGGCTGTGGATCTAAGCAGCAAGGCTTACATAAAGGAACACGTGTAAAGCATTTAAACAGTTCTAAAACAATTGAAGAAGAAATCAACAAGACACCCAAGAAATCCAACACCAGTTTATCAAAACAGACTGTATTTTATGTATTTTTGGACGCCACAATGAAAAAGATACACCGGAGGGTTCCGGAGATATAGAATTTACAAGGTATAGTAAATCAAAGCATTTCACTCAACCGCATTTTCCAGTCCTGATAGATGGCCTAAGATCCTGTTGGACCACACAAGACAAACATGATTACCCCGATTCACATTTCATGCACCGTCAAGGATCATTAGTCCTAGGACAGCCACTTTTCTTTTACTCATGCCAAGGGGACCACCATATTAAAATAGATTAGGTACCCCGTAGAATTTTTAAAACACTCACTTCACCACCCTACACTCACGGCACCATCACAGATACTCATCATCACGGCAACCAACTTTAAAGATTCCCGGCAAAGAGCCCCCTCGAGGGACCCGTTGGGCATTGTAGCGCCTGCCCAATTAGGAGCTGCCCAATGATTAAGGATGACACCCTTTTGGGTGTGTGAGGGCCATTGCTTCTGATCAATCGGATCCCCGATCCGGTTGATCAGTTCTCCCCTATCCGACTGACCCACTTTCTTTATTTCGCTTCAGGAACAGCACACCTTTTTGAGTTATTATGATTTCTTAGGAGCGTGTGTGCTGGACCTACCAATCAGCTCCTAGTCTCTCTTTACTTCGTTAGTCCCATGTTGTATTAGCATAATCAGTTATAGAAGAACTGTGAACCTTTGGTAGACCTGCTGATTTTGTCATATTTGAGATGACCATTCACTACAAGCAGACCCATCTCTCTGAACATTTCCAGCAAAATAATCCATACTTAGGTTCCTTATTTTGCACTGGAGGCATTGAGGGCTAGTGATTACTTCAAACTCAATGGAGTCTCAAGTTCAGGTTTCTTGTAGGCAGATTATTGGTGCATTCCAGTTAGGTAGAAACAATCTTTCTCTAGAAGGCCAGTTGCTATCCTCACGAAAAGTCTAGAAATCAAACATTTGTTAAATAGGGGTATATCACCCACCCTTATACCTATTTGTGTTCTAGCTCCTGTTTACCATGCCCATGGTTGATCCTCATCACTCCCATTGCTGTAATAGTGCTTTCTATTCACATCATATTAATCTCTATCTCCTTAGCCTGTCCAAATATAAATAGTAGTGTCCACTTAGGATTTCTGATGAAGCAGGGGCCAAACCCATAGGTCTGATTGAGTGACCAAGAACTGATTTATATTTACAAACTTCAATTCCTTCCTGTGTTTTTATGACTGTGAACATAATCACAGCTATACCCCCGCATTGTAGAAAAACTCTGTTGTTCATGTTCAATGAGGGGGATAAGTGAGAGATCAATGTTACCAATGAAGGAGCAGATGAGTTGCAAGGTAGTGGTGACAACAATTGTGCCAGCTTAATGTCAGAGGAATTTAAATATCTTAAATGGAGAAGCAAATGCAACACTTTTATGACTCTAGATCTCTTCAGTGGCACTCCCTCATCTGCCAAAGACCAACAAAATACAGTGTAGAAAAGGTGGTGTCAGGACTAGTACCCAATTGTCTGTGCAATGTGTTGCTAGCTCTACCTTCAGATTAATAAGGGTTTTTTAAGACTACCAAACAAGGATTCAGTGGTATTTTCAGCCAGGTTGAGATCTTTCTTGTGCCTTTTGATAAATAACAAGGAGCTTCAGGATTTAGCCCTGCCCCTTTGCCCCCCCCTCTATTTGATGGATCTTTTTTTTTTGTCTTTACTTATTTTCATTTGCAGCCACATTAACACTAGATGTAGATTCTGGTGTTTTGGGGGCTTTTTCAATTTCTTGTGGCCACATTTTTTCCATTTTGTTTTAATTTTCCCTTAGGATGTTACTTTTAAGAGAATGTTCTGAGAACAATGCAACCAGTGCATCAACAGCTATTTCCAAGACCTACTAATTTAGGTCGTAACACACATTTGCTTAATAAGGAGCAAGTAACACTTTCTGTTCATATTTTGCTGGCTTCCTCCCTTACTGTTCTTGTGTCTGGTATTTCCCTGTACCTGTTGAATTCTAAATTCCCTATTTTAAGCACTGCCACCTAATTTTAAACTCTAGGTTTATAAGCTTTCCTTTTAATTTAAATATGCTTTAATAAAACATAGAATCAAAAAACAGCAGTCTTTATGACTTCAGTAAAAGATAGTTATAGATTATACAATTTAGACAATCAAATGAAGGTGTGGCATTGTATAACAATGTTAAATAAAGCAATATATTAACCAACATAGTAATACTTTATATATCTTTTCAATTCATGAGAGTAATAAGCATACTTACTGGTTTATTAAAAAAAGGGAAAAGAGGGAGTAGGTTTAAAGGGGTCAATTTTGCAAGAAACAATGATACAATAAGTTAAGAACAGAATGTATCTTCATCCTAATCCATGAATGACAAATTATCATTTTGATAATAGCAGCATAGAGACTTTACAATATCAAGGAGAAGGAGATATTTCAGTAATGATAGAAACTCTTCAGGCATGCTTAGATAAAAAGAAAGACACAGATATTTACAACAAGTTTGTTAGCACCCATTTGAACTGGTCTGGTAATTGCTCTATTTAATTTGTGAATGTAACATCATATTCCACCATCGAGTGAAAGTAATATTATTGGCATTTTCTCCAATTAGAAGTAATAATTTGCAAAGCAATAGCAATGAGGAGGTCTACGAAACGCCCAGTTGCATGGTTATGTGACCAAAAGACATGCAAACCACCAGGAAAAACATGTTAGATTGCAAAAGGAACATATACTGCACACACATCTGTAATTGTATCCCAAACTTTAATCCCAAAAAGTTTTACTTTAGGACATTGAAAGAAAATGTGTAAAACATCACAGTTATCTGTACTGCAAGTCCAAAGTTTTTTGTCTTTAGCCAATTTCATCTTGTATAGAGAAGGTGGAGTGAAAATGATATCTGTTAAAGAAATATTATAGTGTTTAAGTGGTACCTGGCAGAACGATAAGTGGTATGTAATTTAGCCTATGCTTTGTTCCAGGTATAAATAGGATTTCCCATAGTTTTAGATCTATTAGAACAACATTCAGTTAATTCCTTGTACATATAAGAAACTGTGATCTGTAAAGTGGAGTTACAGTTGGTAGGTGGGGACAACTGTGAGTCAGTATGATGATGTGTTGGCATATTTTGCTTGACAGCTTCCACAAAAACATTATATTGGTGGTGATCATCAACAGGGTCTGAAATTTATGCTGCACCTCATGAAACAGTAGGAACTGGTTCCCAGGCATTAATTGTGCAGCTGTCCGAATGCCATTATCTAACTATTCTCACCAACAAAATACTTTATTTTTAATTTTAATATTTGTATTATACCAAATGGGGGATGAATATAAAAGGAGATTTCAGTAGAAGATTTTTGTAATAAATGCATAGTTAATAATATAGAGTCATTAATGAAAGGGGGGGGAGAATGAAAATGGTTTTCGTGATATATGGATACATTCTTTCAACATGAACGTGTAAATTAAAGAATGCTCAAGCTTTTGCCAGATATTCAAGTCCGCTGGAGATTGAGCCAGTAGGAAGATCCATATTTGTTTAATGTAAATGCAGAGTGGTAATTCCTGAACAAGGTTACAAGGGAACACAAAGGCACACAGAGGACAGTGGAGGCAGAACAGAAGGCTGTGAGGAGGTTGCAGCAAGGGGAAGCAGCACGGTGCAACCTGCATGACCAACCAGAACAAACAAACATGACACTGGACCATTCAGCCACCAGATCAGTACCCCTCCACCCACCAAATCAAAGCAAACCTTAACAAGTCCCCACACTCTGTGTCACCCTTTGATCTTCTGATTGTCCTCCACAGCAACCAAATAAACGAAGCAGTCTGTTGGGCGCCCCGAGCAGGTGCCACTACGGCTTCCTACTCAGAGGGATTTAGATGCCCTGGGGATGTGTGGAAGCAGCTGGTCTAGGAATTTGTGCATCCGAAGCCTCGCCTGTACCCCTGGTAAGAGAGCCCCTGCCTCCACTTCATACTCGGCGGAAGCTCAAGCATAGGGGACAAGTACCTTCAATATGAGATCTAGAAGACTCAGATCTGCACCACCAGTGTCAACAACTAAAAGAAGGAGAAATCACTTTCAGGGCAAACACCCTAAGTCAGGCCTAATCACATTAAGGCCGTCTCAATTCCAAATCCACAGGTCCACGAGAAGCCTCCCCTAGCCATGGTATTTGATTTCTTTGAAAAGGCTGACCCCTTAGCCAGCAAGACCTCAGAAAGCAGCAACGCTTCCAACCAAGTTAGCACAGGTAAGGACACCGAGGAAGAAGGAAACTGAGTCTTTATTCATAGCATGAACTCTCTGGATGTCGACCATAAAGGTTTAGGCCCATCGAGCACGCTGGATCAACCATCCTTCCAGTCTTTGTTAGGTTTGTCAACCACATGCTCAACGAGTTGAATTACCGGTGACACTTTCCTCGCAAACATTTCTCTTGTCACAAGGTAAAAGTCAGCAAGAAGGCAGTTTGGAAGGAGCCACCAACTGCCTAGACGTTGCAGCCCATTCCCTTTCCCTGTCAAGCCTGGGCTTTCGGCCTATTAGCGAAATGCAAGTGACAGCTGGAATCAGCCCCTGGAGCAATACAATCCTCTTCCAGCCCTACTCAGTCAGCGGGCTGACACCCAAACATAAATATGCGAGCTCCTACAGCACATATCCATTCACCAACTCAGGGGGTTAGGATGAGCAGCAACCCAGAGTTTTGGTCCACTCTGCTGGACATATTGCAGGCAATTGTGGCGGCAATGAACTTTCACTAGACGAAGCTAGAGTTGCAGGTCGACCTGCTAAACACAATGGCAATATATATCTCAGGAATAGATACTAAACTGGAGACCCTAACCAAATTAATTTCCAGAGCTCAGAGGGACCCGGAGGTTGCTCATCTCGTGTCATTGTGCACTCATCCTGGAAAAGCTGTGTACATAACCACAGTTCCTAAGTTGTCTTGTTGAGGAACTAAAGAAAAACACAAGCTGGATGCATCAAGTAACCAGTGATAAAGAAAGAACCCAATTATCTGCCAACAGTGGTCTTCTGAGACCCCAGAAAGTGCAAATTCAAGATCCCTCTTCCCTATGAAACTTCTCACCTATGTCAAAGTAACCACCTTGGGGGCAGGCGCAACCCAAAAACTCTCCACAAATGTCAGACATGCAGGAGGCCATTGTAAATCCAACAACCCACCTGCCCTCTATAGTAGCCCACACACCATTGAATACACCCAACACTTACCACTCCTATGCCCCCTTACAGGCATCGGCACAGCCAGTAACTAAAGCAGCCTCTGTAATAAGCCCCCACGGCCGCCACATTAAGATCCGGCAAGAGGCCCACAACGCCTGGCACACCAAACCATGGAAAAAGCAGCCCAAGGCGAGGAGGCCTCTAGTCAAGTCCAAAAAGCAAGGGGCCAATGCAGCACCCTGTCAAAGAGGGCACAAAAGGCTCAGCAAATGACGAAAACACAATAGTATAACAGCTGTTCAAATGACAAATGGTACTAGGGGGAATTTATTCCCAATCTTCATCAAAACTCAAGCTTGGACAGGCACCTTAACCACTGGTGGGGAAACTACTCACAGCCACATTGAGCCCAATCTCTATGTGGGCGAACGCTCAACGCCGAGCCCCAGCGGGGCATGAGCAAGCACACCATGGGCAAGTGCGCTCCCAGTACCAGTGCACTTACCCCTATCGGAACACGAAGACACAAGCTTAAAGGAGGGTAGCACAACCGAAGCAATAATGAAATCCATATTAGCACACATGCCCCCTTTGGAACATGAAGACAGGAATTCTGAGGAGCACAGAGTAAACTGAGGCAAAAATGGTGCAGATGGATCACAGTTAAGCACCCAGTAAGATGAGCAATAATATTGAAAGGCCACAGACTATTCAAATAGCCAAGAAAAACCTACTGGTGCCCCAATATGATTCTTTACAGTCACATGAAACTAAATTATGGTAATCTGATGAAACTCTTCCCTCAAAAACCTCAAATCTACAGACATCACCTCAAAAGCATTTGTAAAATCCAGGGGACCCAAGCAATACAACCTACGCTGATTACCATGGCATCATTCGACCTAGCCCAAAACGTGCTAGATGAAAAATAAATTTTCTGGGTATGGGGTATCAGGATCTCACCTTATCTTGATAACTGTTACCCATTTACCTTAGCAACCACCCTGGAGTCTCTGGAAGCAACCTACCGAGAGAAAGTTGCACAATGGACCGCACCAGCAGCATGAAACCCAATCCTGGGGAGTCCATTGTCGCAAAAAACAATTGCTCATGGTACACGGACTGGCAAGAAGCAGTCACCCCATCCTCCTTTTTCCATACTCAGAAGTCCCATAGGTGCCTCAAGACCCACTCCACAGCCTCAAATACTGACCACCTATATGACTGGATGTGTCTCAGCGTGCAAGCGCATCAATAAAATCTGACTGGTCCTAGCTCTCCTCTGTATTGTCAGAAAAGAGGGAATTATGAGTGAGGAACGCAGTGCAGCTGCATGTCATCAAGAAAACAGGCTGCCGATAACAATGAAAAGATGGCACCTTCATTTTCAATCTGTTCATGGAATATATCTGGAATTAAGAACAAGGTTACAAACCCCGACGTGGTTGAATACGTAAGGCAGTTCCAAGTGATACTGTTGCAAGATACATGGGCTGAATACTCCGTGCCTCTGATGGAGTACATAGAGATTTCAGTCTGCTACCAGATTGAGCAGCAAGGTCCACCCAAAAGCGGGTCTAGCAATATATATCTTGCTGCAATTAAATCTTCAGGTCAAACCAATACCCTGCCCAGAGAACTGGCTTCAGGCAGTTAAAATAGAGAGCTGGGCTCAGAAGGTGAATCTTCCTCTAATACTACTGAATGTTTATCTTAATCCAGAACACAAATCAAAGCTGGCAGCGGTCTTGACAACTACACTCATCAACCTGAAATCAACTCACGATGCAGGAGTATCGCTGTTGAAGCATAACCACCTGGCGAAGGAACTACAAAATAAAGTAAGGAAACCATGAAGAGTATAAGAGGGCTGTATGGCTGGCCAAGAAACGACACTCAGACGTGTTTTGGGCATAAATGCTTCACACATGCAATTCCTGATACTTCAGAGCTTTCTGGAAAATAATTCACACTCTAAGCAGGGACAACACTGAGGTTTACGGTGCAAATATAAGCGAAGTGGTCTGGTTCCGACACCTGCAAAAACACTACCAGCAAGACCAGAAGATCCAACAGCAACCACAGCCAAAGGATTCAATAAGGCTATGGCAAGACTCGACTCTCAGGGCTTTAATAAGGACGGGACTAAGCGAGATGGGCCGCCACCTCAGGAAATAGGAATGGCAAAATTCGAAATGAGGCAGTCAAAGAGGGAACAAGACCAAGCTGGAATGAACTCATAACATAGAAATTATAATACGGAGGAGTCGAATCGACGGCGGCCCAGGGCCGAATGGGCTTCCCTCCGCCGTGTATAAATCTAACCCCAAACTAAGGGCAAAAAAATTCTATCTTCTCTTTAGTGCTGTGAATCTTCATCAGGCAGTTCTTGGCATGGATCTGTAGTCCACCCAATCCTTAAAGGAAGAGATAGAGGCAACACAGCTGACTGCCGTCTAGTAGCCCAGCTCGACATCAACTCCAAGTACTACTTAGTGCTGCAAGATCTTCAAGAATGGGTGAACAACTTGATGCTTATCCCATGGATCCAAGCAGAATTCCATTCCAGCCAGGGAACTCTGTCCAACCTAGCTGCTTTGACACTCGCATCGAGAAGCCCTTCAATTTAAAATCAACTTTATGTGCTTATTCATCGACTTTAAGGTGGCATTTGACAGGGTCCTCTTAAATTTATTATGGAGAAAACGTACCAGTCTTGGGATACCGTCAGAAATTATGAGAGCCATCCAACTGCTTTATACCAAAACCACGGCTGCATGTTAAATTGGGCAACAGCACAAAGCTTTCCCAGGAAACATACACAACCACTGGATTGAAATATGGGAGTGTGCTAGCCTCCTTACTTTTTTACATCTATCTCTGACGCTTGTCCAAAGAAGTGGACCTCATAAATGCACATCCAACACCACACCCAACAAATCTCGGAGGCTGCCGCCTTACTCACATGAGATACACAGACAATCTGCTCCTGATCAGCATGACCCCTCTAGGTCTGCACCAGCTTCTAGATGCACTCTCAAGCTTCCCCAAGCAGCATAAACTAGAAATCAACTACAAAACCCCCCAAAAGTGGTGAAATTCAGTAAGAAAATAAACACCCTTGGATCTTTGTTGGTTGAAGGGGTTAGATTATCAATGATAATATCAAGGAGCAAAAAATTTTTGGGAAGCAATTCAAATGTCCAGTACGATTATAATCTTGTAATTTGTATCGTTCAAGAAACATATGAAGACGGGAGTCTTGAAAGTTCTTGTATTCAGTTATGTCGTTTTATTTTCACAATCAGTTGTAAGAATACATGCATCAGCCCAGCCAACGCGTTTCGTCCGTAAAAGGACTTCATCAGGGCTGTAAAAACAATTAGATAGACATCTTTTAGTATCAACTACATAACTTAAAGAAAAACTTTAATCAAAACAATAAAAAAATAAAAAGACACAAGATAGAAATGACAACTATCAGCAAAACGCGTTTCGTCCGTAAAAGGACTTCATCAGGGTTGGGATTAAAGTGGTTTCAATACCAATGTTGCGAACATCCTAATGGAGTGTATCAATTATGCGCGCTGAGAGTCCCCTGTAGCGTGTTATCGATCTCAAAGAATAAATGCCTTGATTCTCCGGTTGGAATAGTTATTTCCAAATAAATGGAGTAATCCTTCTTGATTAATGTATAACCGCTGGGAATCCCCGTAGCGTAAAGAAGGTATAGTAAGTGTAGTGCCTCCGTTCGCTTGCCGGTCGTATAGACATCTGCTACAGCATTCTGTATGACCTGAAGTACACCTGAGCTTTGTGGTGTTGTTGTCAGCGTCAAAGGCATCAGTGTCGGAGCTCCGTGCTGCCGTCTCGCTATCACGAGCCTTCGGGCTTCTGGTTCGTGCCCCTCCCACACCCCCACGGAGGCGGCCTGGTTTGGAGGGGACGAGGTGCGACCTGCGGAGGCTTGGGGGCCCTGGGGCCGCTTACTTCGTCATATAGACCGGCAAGAGAACTGATCAACCAACTTAAGGATACTTGTTTTACGAAAAGATAACATGTCTGAATGCTCAAACCCTTCAGCCAAGCCATAAAGCCTTAAATTATTCTATTATGGTTTTTAAAATCTTCGGTTTGCTTTTTGAAGAAGGTGATTTCTTTAGTCATAGACTCTGCCCTCGCAGTTACATCCTGTGCATCACTAATCAGTTGGTCAATCTCAGATACTCTGGAATATAGGTTTGCCCAATTGTCTTCGATTCTTTGAAGGCTAGTGTTAGTTTCTGTGACAAATGGTTTTAAGTTTCTTAATTCTTCCATTAGATCTTTCAGAGTAAGCAGAGATCTTTTTGGAGACGCTTGTTGCTGCCGTTCAGTAGTTCTTTACAGGAAGTTGTAATTGTATTGGATGCCATGGGTGTGGGAATAGCAGAAGGTTGATTGTCCCCTTTAAAGGGGGCAGATTCAGCTGTGGTGCTCTCAACTGAAGGTAAACTACTTTTCTGACAATAAACTCAGGAGCATAGTATCTGTTTCTCTTTTTTGGACAAATTTTCTTAGGGTTTAATTGAGCTCAACGTTTAATCAATTACACTCATTATATGTCAGCAACTTCCTATTACATATTTGTACATATAGCTACATCTCACCCAGAAAAACCTAACTGTCCCACCAACTTCCCCCCCTCCACTCCCTCTGCTGAGCTACACCCAGGTTCGTTATTTGCTCCAAGTCAGGGGGTTCGCCCCTAGAGAGTCGAGTTTGTAGCACACAATAGGAGCACACAATAGGGTAGAGGTGTCTGATTCCTGTTGTGCTTTGTTTTTATGAGTGTGGATAGGGGGGTATGCTGTATTACACATGTATTCATTGACTCTCCACTCCAGCCTGCAGGTGTGGGGGGACCTGGGATCCTTCCGGGGTGGCGGGTAGCTCCTGTGGTTGAGATTCAGGATTCTTCAAACAGTTAACCAATGTTACCCAGGTGCAGGCTGTGTCTAGTGTGCATATCCCTTCATAGCTAGCCCATCTTTGCGGCTCCTTTCTCCAAAAGCCGCCCGAGTGCCCCCCAAGGACTTCCAGTTTGTGGTAATCTCCCTTTTTGCTAAGACAAGCGCCAGGTCTTGGAATTTATTTGTAATCTTAGTTTTGGATGTATGGGGGAACCATCCCAAGAGACAGTGACTCGGGGAACATGGTACCTCCCTTTCTACTACTTCTGTCATGGCAGTTGTTACCTCCTCTCAGTATGCCTCCAGGGTCGGGCATTGCCACAGCATGTGTATGAAATTTGCTCCCACCTCTCTGCATCTCGGGCAGGCGGCATCGTCCACTTTAAAGTATCTATTAGGGGGCGTGGCAAAGATGGCAGCGGGAGTGGACCCAGCTTGAGGAGCTCCACGATCCGCCTGTCTAAATATCCTGCAGTTACCCTACCCGCTCAGCTGCTGCATGCCGACTGGAGCGCTCCTAGCTTGGCCACTAATGGGGTCGTGAGCCGGGAGGAAACGTGGGACTAAAGCTGACTCACCGCCGGAAAACAGCTCCAGAGAGTCGGCCACTCCACGAGTCCGGGGAGAGTGACGCCATCGCTGCCTGCTGGGCCGCACCCTGGGGCGAGATAGACAGCGAGATGGCCCAAGTGCAAAGTGGGGGCACCAGGGACCACTGCGCGACATAGCCCCCTGCAGGGGACTGCAGAAGAGCAGGAGACAACCACTGTTTAAGGAAGACATAGATCTGGCAGGGATTGATACGCGAGACTTGCTGAAGACGAACTCTGATGTCCGCTGTGAGATCAGAGACATTGATACCGACTCGCCTACGGTACTGCGAATCCTATCGACAATGTGGGGCAGAGAGCTCAGCAAGTGATACCTCCCCCAACAAGCAGACCATGGATCGATAGGGGCAACGGATAGAGACTGAACCGCAGTTATTGGGCCTAGTGGGGCCAACTGGCTCCGGGAGCTGATGAATGGTGGTATCGAAAGCGCTCTTGTTGAGAAACCCCTGAACAACCCCTCCCCCCCTTGCCCCCCTGGGCCCCGGAGAATCATGGTTGTGCTGCTCCCCTGCAGGGGGGGACATGGGGTACTGGGAATCCAGGCCTGTAGTGCTCACTGCACAGGAGACACTGTGAGAGTATTGCGCAGCAATTACAGAGCTGAGTAACAAATCGAGGCCAACAGGTGGCGCCCTCTTTGGTCGGAAGCTTGAAGTTATGTGCATCCCCGGGCCCTCGAGCACTAGAGACCCCCATAAATACAAAATTACAGCTATAGAAACATCCCTCCGGTCCTCGGAGCTAAGTGCCATCACGGACTCTCTATAGATTGCATAGCCCACATCAATTTACTAAACTACCAAGCCTGCCTCACTGGCGGAGGGGATCTTACATACCGAGGCCTCATACTGCGGCATAGCCAGACCCCCAATGCCCCTCTGAACACCCAGTTACTATAAACATGGGCATGGACAGACCACAAAGGGGTGCTCAACAGACGAAGATGGACCAATTCACCGCACAAGGAGGCGCATCAAAATCAGACCCCATACGGGAAGCACCCCCGAAAAATGAAAGTCTGCTGTCAGGCCAAATCATTGCGGCTATAGAGGCATCGAGCACGACGATTCAGGCACTGTAGCAGAAAGGTCCTTAGCCACAGAACGTTGCTAAATTGGAAAATGAGGTCTCCACCTTAAAAACAGCTCTTACCGACTTAGCCTCTAAATCAACAGCACTGGAACGTAGAGCAGAAGAGGCAGAGGGACGGTCGCGGAGGTAAAACCTCAGGTTCGTGGGATTCCCAGAGGGTGCTGAAGGTAGGGCCCCGGAACCTTTCCTAGAGCAATGGATCAGAGATACCCTCCCTACGGCAAAACTGTCTGCAATATTTGTGATCGAGAGGACGCATCGAGCTCTAGTACCGAAACCTCCCGTTGGTGCTTCACTCAGAACCCTTATTGCTAAAGTTCGCAATTATAGGGACCGAGACTGCATCTTGAGAGCGGCCAGGCAGGAGGGTGATCCTACCTACGAAAACCATGTGATCCGCATCTTTCCAGACTACACACGCCTGGTTCAACAAAAATGAACATCAATTGGCAGGGTGAAGCAGAAACTCAGGATGATGAATCTCCAGTACATGCTCTTCTATCCCGTCAAACTAAAGGTTAGGCATGGCGAGTGGTCCCATTTCTTGACCTCATTTGAAGCAGCATGGGATTGGCTGGAGGTGCGTGGGGAGGCCGGGCCGTATACCAGGGGACTGAGAGGTCAAAAACGCCTGGCACTGAAAAGTTGAGGAAGGCAGGTGCCCGGGGGAGAAGATACAGGTGAACATCCAGCTCGGCCCAGCGGGTGGTGGTTTGCAAGATGGCTCCCTGGACCTAGAATGCACAGACACCAGTGGAGATGACAGACGGACTCTCCGTGTAGACCCGCTTCTACAACAAGCTGAACGAGAGGCCGCAAGAGCTCTAGTGGAAGAAGTCACAGCCTCAAACTCAGATGTCAGCATGGGAGAAGTGGTAGAAGATACGCCACAACCAGATGAACACTGAAGTGATGCCAATTGAGTCAATACAAGTATGCTTCTGGGTGGAGGGGGGGGATTGGATTGGAGAGGGGCGCCCGGAGCTTAAGTTGAATGAACAGGCCTAACATGGAGGTTGCGTGTTCAATAGTGCTATACTGTGTTGACCGCTGCAAGGAGGCGGCTGAGTTGGACGCTATTGCATGATGGGCTGGTCCCACTCCCCCTCATATCTCTCTCTACTTTCTACTGCTCCCCACCCACAGCGGAACATGTGTGTGGTATGAATGAGAATGATGAATGAATGAAGAATGTGTATGTATGGAGGCTGAGAGTTGAGGTAGGGTAGCAGATAGGTACGACTTGACGCATACCTGCCCACTCTGGCTCGAGATACACGATTGGATGACTGAATGCGTGTTATTTGGGGACCCTGATATGAGTAATGATTGTTTTTGTGTATGGGTATTGAAGATACTCTGACCAATCTGTTGCATGTTTCCGTGACCATGGTGGATTGGTTATATGATATTGTTGTTAATGTTTTCTTGATGGGTTTCAGTAATCTTTGGGGCCTGGAGATTGGGGAGGGAACCGGGGGTGAAAATAGGTTCATTTAAAAAGAGATACAGAGTCCAGACTTATCTATGCAGACAAGGTGCGCACATAGCGATGTTACAAGAAACTCATTTATTAGACCCTGAAATTCAAAAACTACATAAGAAATGAAGGGGGCAGGTGTATGACTCCACATATGCGAGGGGAGTTGCGGTATGGATTGCGCTGCAAGTTCCATTTCAGATGCACAAGTATACGGCATACATACAGGGCAGATACATAGTGATACATGGCACATTAGACGGGATAAAGATATGCATAGTGAACACATATGCCCCGAACATAGATGATGGGGATTTCTTCCTTGAATTGGAAACATTGCTCATTCCATATATAGGAGTGCCACTGATATGGGCAGGGGACTTCAACTGTGTATACGTTGGCGGCCTCGACAGGCACCCCCCAAAGCTCTTTACCAAGCCACACATGACTACCGCCCTACGAGAAGTAATGCACTGCCTACAATGCGTAGATATATGGCGTGAAACACATCCTGGCACGTGGAGATAAACATGCTACACACCGGCCCAGGACGTTTCCAGTAGATTAGACCGATTCCTCCTCTCAGGGTAGGCTTTAACAGCCGTAACACAGACCCGCTTGCTCGGTCGGTTTTTGTCTGACCACGACCCGGTTTTTCTGGAGTGGGGTCCGGCTCGCAACAGTCCGAGGCTACCTATGGGGAGACTGAGACCAGACGCCCTCCGAGACACAGTGTTCCGTGAGGAACTCAGAGAAACCCTTGCAGGGTTCTTTAACACGAATAGGCCAACCGCCACCAGTAGAGGAATAGAATAGGACACCCTTAAAGTGGTGGTTCGGGGTGAATGCCTCTCTAAAGTTGGGGGGATGAGACGGAGACTGGAACGCGACCTGACCAAGGCTGAAGACAAGATATCTCGACTACAGCATGGATGGCAACCATCGGTACCACACAATGACTCCCTGCTGCGAGCCCAGCGTAGGGTGGGTGAGTTCTGGGACAGACTTGACTGCCTTACGAGGCAGGAATATTGCCAACTTCTGCATAGAGAAGGCGATACATCGGGAAGACTCCTAGTGTGGCTCCTGAAGCGGGTACGCTCCCCCCCACCCCCCACTTATACTGACGCTAACACTTCCAGACGGGAAAACGATCAGCACGTAAACAGGTATCAATATGTGTCTGCACGACCACTTGGCCTCACTATATCGTAAATCCCCGTAGGTCACATATACTGCAAATCTAGGTTTTTTAAATGATATACTCAGCCTCTGAATTACTGAGGAACAGGCATTGGCACTAGACGCAGCAATTTAGCTGGATGAACTTCGAGAGGCAGTGCAGAGAATGGCCAGATGTGGAGCCCCAGGCCCAGACGGTCTCCCGCTAGAATTCTACCAGACATGCTCCCTCGACTACTAGAGACTATACAAGAGGCAAAAGGCAAAAAGAAAAAAAGAGTCCTGCCACAATCTATGAGGGAGGCACAAATCATTATGCTCCCGAAACCAGGTAGAGACGCACGAGAACCGAGTTCATACAGACCCTTATCAATGCTAGGTGTCGATGACAAAATCCTAGCCTAGATTCTTGCAACTCGCCTGAGCAGTCGTAACTCAGTTAGTACATGAAGACCAGTGTGGATTCATACCGGGAAGGGTAACACTCATGAACATCTGCCGCCTCTCACATATACTGCACTCAGTAACCAATGGTGATGTCAGGGTGGCAGTAGTCGCCCTGGATATCGAGAAAGCTTTTGACACCCTGCGGTAGGAGTACTTGTGGGAGGTCCTTAGGAAAATGGGACTGGGCAGTGATTTCATGACCTGGGTCCAGTTGCTATACCGGCATCCGAGTGCGCATGTGTGCATAGGTGACCAAATATCGGAGGACATAGTTATTGAGAAGGGTACGCGGCAGGGGTGCCCTCTGTCTCCATTATTATTCGCCTTGGCGATGGAGCCACTGGCAATCCGACTTCGGAGAGACATGAACAGGTGGCGTATTACCATTGATGGCCCCACCCATGCAGTTTCACTCTATGCAGATGATGCCCTCCTATACATTCACCAGCCGGAAGATGCAATACCAGCATTGCTGGAAGTGCTGGAATTCTTTGGGCAAATGTCGGGTCTCCGCATCAACCACCGAAAATCGATCATCTTCCCCCTGACCGCACTGGCTGACTGGAACAGGGGAACAGACCTGCCAAGGTACCTAATGATGGGCGCACAGGCGCCTAGGGAATACCCATTTGTAATCAGACAGGTGACAGCAGTCTGGGAACAAGCTGTTGTCCGGGTTATCCGTAGGGCACCATATACTAATTCACCCCCACTACAATGTCTGCAGAGTTTTCTTCAAATCCAGTCTGTCATGGATATATCAAAATGGTATGATGAGGGATGCACGACAGCCAGAGACCTATACATGAATGGGACATTCCTGACATATAATGAAGCGATGGAGTGGTTCCAAATCCCTAAAGGTCACTTCCTTCAATATACCAAAATATCACGCACAGTCTGCGAAATATGGCCCTCATTCCCAGACGATCCGACAGAGTCACGCACACTAGCATTGCTTTTCAATCCGGGGTCTACAAGTGGCCTCATTTCCTGTATCTGTAAAGCCCTCAAGGAAGACCGTACAATTGAGATGTCCCCGACAAAAGACAAGTGGGCTGCAAATCTAACGGTACCACTTACAGAAGCGGAGTGGAAAACAGCGTTTGCGCAGGTGCTGGAGGTAGCTAGCAATGCCAGATTTAAACTTACTCAGTTTCATTACCTACACCGCACCTACCTGATGCCTCAGAGACTGGGCCGTTTTAATCTGGAACGCCCCTCACACTGCCCCAGATGTGGAGCAGACCCTGCAACTTTCTTACATATGACTTTGACATGCGTCCGCCTGCAGCAGTACTGGCGGCCGGTACTCCAGATACTTTGCACGGCCACAGCTGTAAATATAAAAGCGACAATTAAACATTGCCTACTAGGTGTTCATCCGACATCAAGAAAGGGAACACTCATACGACACAAATGTGCGCTCCTAGGCCTAGTCCAGGCTAAACAACGCATTGCCATTCATTGGACCCAAACCCTCCCCCTGAATCCAGACAAATGGCAGTTGGACATGGGGGAACAGGGGGGGGGGGGCAGAAGAGGGCCGCCTGAAAGCAGTACGTACAGGTGAAAACGCAGAATGGGACCTAGAGGACTGGGGACATATGATGGAAGGGCTGCAAAGATCAGACATCCAACAAGAGACAGACATGGATGGAGAGGGGCCGTCACAACACACCACCCCCGCACCAAACACAATGTCAGCAGATAGCGTAGACCCCCCCACACACAGGAAGGACAACTGTGGCAGAGTAATGAGAGCCTCCCACCCATCGGGCAGTCGAACAAAATGGACGTATGTTGTCCTGCACCAAACGAACAGACATATGGAAAAATATGAGTAGACAATTCTGTCGCTAGTCGCCGCCATGAGTTGTTGTTCTTTCTCTATTCTTCTTTTGTTCCATTTCCTTTATATTGCTATGTAACTTCTGCATCCTGATTGTAAGGTACAGTGCTGCACCAGCCAATGCCAAGGTGTACGGCCTTGCGGCACCGCGCTGTACTGTATGCCCATTGCCGGGACCCTGAAACAAGAGTGTGGCCATTTGAACAACACACCTAGATGTAAGCCTCTCAAATAGCCTTATGTGCGAATTGCGAAGATTGTATGATGTACATGTTTTTGTGACAATAATGCAGTGTTGCAAAAAAATATATAAGTATCTATTAATGCAGTCTGGAGTGAGATAGGCCCTATTCAAGACATTGAGGTTAATCAACTTAAATCTAGCGTTCCAGGTGATTTTCAGTACCCTGTCTAGTATTTTAACCCAGTCTCCTTCTGGGATGGGGATTCCTAGATCATCCTCCCATTCGTTGCGCAGTATATCTAATGGTAAAAGTGCGTCTTCCCGTATTGCCCTATAAAGGGCCGTCACTGCTCTGTAGGTGCCTGAGGATGTCACGATGTATTGACAGGGACTATGTGGTTGTGGTTCCTCCAGCCCCGTATTCCAGTGTTTACGGAGCGCCGTTGTCACTGCTCTATGAAGCAGGACCATAAATTGCGTCCTGATGTCCTCAAAGGGGAGAAGTTCCCCCTCACTGGGACAGATCTACATTTATTACCCCAGTTGCCGCCAAATCCGCCAGCCCCACCCCCCTCCCCCACCACGAGTCAATGCGTTGAACTTCTTTATGGGCAATTCAGGGGGCGTACAGTAGTTTCTGATGCGTCTTCTGTAGACCGCGATTCCAGCACCAGTGCATCACTTGCAACTCTCTAGGTTTCTCCCCGTGTGGGCACTCCGTCCACAACAGTACTCCCAATAGTCTATTAATTGTCGGGACACATGGCCTGAGTGTCCGGCCTGGGTCCTGCCTGTCCGCCATCCATTGCGTTAACGACTGTAGCTGTGTGGCGATATAGTATGCCTTGAAATCGGGCACTGCCAGTCCCCAGTCTGTCACCGGACGCTGCAATGTAGCTAACACCACGCGTCTGCGTCCTGGGCCCAATAGAAACCCTGTGATCAAGAAGTCCAGTTCCCTGAACAATCCTCTGGGGATCCATATAGGCAACACTGTGAACAAATACAGCAGTCGCGGGAGTGCCACCATTTTGAGCAGTGCCACTCCCCACTGAGAGGGGGAGCGTTTTCCAGAATTCCATGTTTTTTTCCAAAGATTTAATAGCTAAAACCACGTTTCCTTCAATGAGATCAGATGGTTTATGAAATATGCGGAACCCTAAATATTGTAAACAGCGGGATTCCTGGTGTAGCAATTCAAGACCCTCTGCGGGTTCCTGGTCCGCCTGCTCCAGGAATATTGTGGATTTTTGCCAATTCACCTTTAATCCCGATAGGGCTCCAAATTTCGCCAGCATACCTCTAGCTCCTCTCAGGTCATCCACCGGGTCCCCAAGGAATAATTGTAAGTCATCCGCATATAGGGCTTTTTGGTGGGACCTGTCACCTACCTGTACTCCCTGATACCACTCCCCTGATATGGCATGGCAGGTCAAAGGATCCATTGACAACGCAAATAGCAATGGAGATGGGGGTCAGCCCTGTCTTGTTCCTCGGCCTATGCTGTAGATCTCTGAAATGGTCTGACCAGTTCGGACTCTAGCTGTGGGGTCATTATAAAGGAGCTTAGTCCATTCGGGAATCCATGTTCCAGTTTAAGGCATGCCAGTACCCTTCCAGACTGTTGAAAGCCTTTTCTACATTAACAGCGAATATGGCGGCTTCAGTGCGATAATAGGCGCCAGTCTCTAGTAGGGTCAACAGTAGCCGGACATTCAGTGCCGTATTGCCGCCTGGGATAAACACGGCTTGACTTGGATGCACTAGTTTAGACATATACTGAAGAAGTCTGGTTGCAAAAATGTTGCTTAAAAAAGGGGTCTATATGCTTTGCAGTCATTGGCACCTTTACCCGGTCATTGGGCTCTGCAAGCCAGCACACAGAGTTGGGTTACAACACCAAAGCCATGGAGTCCGCCGAGGAAGGCACTCAAGCAGCAGAGCAAGCTATTGATAAAGGATGGAAGGGATGGCATTGCCCCGTGCTTGAAGAATCCAAAGCGGAAATGAAGGCTATTGCCACCTAGAAAGTATATTACCGCTGAACTGAGTTCCCTGTTCTGGTTGCTGCTACCGGCCCCTTGGCCCTACCACGCACTTTGCACTTTTTCGCTGGTCCCTGGAGGGGCTTTAAACTGCACACAGCGGTCCCGCAGCGCGGGAGACCGCTGAACTGAGTTCCCTGTTCTGGTTGCTGCTACCGGCCCCTTGGCCCTACCACGCACTTTGCACTTTTTCGCTGGTCCCTGGAGGGGCTTTAAACTGCACACAGCGGTCCCGCAGCGCGGGAGACCGCTGAACTGAGTTCCCTGTTCTGGTTGCTGCTACCGGCCCCTTGGCCCTACCACGCACTTTGCACTTTTTCGCTGGTCCCTGGAGGGGCTTTAAACTGCACACAGCGGTCCCGCAGCGCGGGAGACCGCTGAACTGAGTTCCCTGTTCTGGTTGCTGCTACCGGCCCCTTGGCCCTACCACGCACTTTGCACTTTTTCGCTGGTCCCTGGAGGGGCTTTAAACTGCACACAGCGGTCCTGCAGCGCGGGAGACCGCTGAACTGAGTTCCCTGTTCTGGTTGCTGCTACCGGCCCCTTGGCCCTACCACGCACTTTGCACTTTTTCGCTGGTCCCTGGAGGGGCTTTAAACTGCACACAGCGGTCCCGCAGCGCGGGAGACCGCTGAACTGAGTTCCCTGTTCTGGTTGCTGCTACCGGCCCCTTGGCCCTACCACGTACTTTGCACTTTTTCGCTGGTCCCTGGAGGGGCTTTAAACTGCACACAGCGGTCCCGCAACGCGGGACGCGCGCGGGCGTGCCCGGGCGAAGACCGGGCCAAGACGGGCCCGTCTACGCCCGTCAAAGACCGGAAGAGACTGGACTGGGCCACGTCCCTGAAATTTGGTTGCAAAAGGGTTTGTGGTTCATTCTGTGTTTAGGTGTTAGAGGATAGGGTTTTCTATTGGGGGTTACTGATAAAGTATTCATATTGTATAATGAATAGACGTGATGGGAGGGGGAAAGGGGCTCAGGTTGCCGGGGTTACTGGAAGTGGGTCTATTGCAGGAACATTGGATAAATTTTTATTAAGAGCTACTTCTGTCCTTGAACACGAGATTGTCATGGCGGAGCGGCGTCTATCCCTGGAACCTATAAGTAAAGGGCCCACTACGGGGTTTTTAGATTTTGATATAGATGGTGTAGGATCCCTCGATTGTGGCCCTCTCCCGGTAACTGGGTCGCTAACTAATAGCTTATGTAACCCAAGTAGTGCTGTACTGGAGGTAAATCCGATATGTAATCTAGAATGCTCTCTTAATAAGGTATTGAAGCCACCTATAACAGTTGGTCCTGATATAGCTCCCGTGTCTGACCCAATTCCCATCTCTGTGGTGAAAAGGAAGAGGGGGAGGGCCCACAAAGACCAAACCCTGCTAAAATTGCGAAACAGTCCAAAAAGGGAAGGGAAGGTTTAAGTAAAGGTAAAGGTGTAGTAGAACAGGCAAAAATTCGAAATGTCGATACCCCTCCTACTGTAAGCCTATCTCAGGATGAAGCCACATGGCAGAGGCTAGAAGCTTTGATACTAACTATATTAAATCCGCTTACTATGAGATTGGTTTATATTGAAGATAGGCTTAAGGGTCTTGAGTTGCAATCAAAAACTAATTTTCGGATTCTAGAAGCTCATATAACTAACAGTAAGCCTCCCTACCCCCTAATTAGTAATCTAGAGAGTATTGAAAGGATACTTGTTTCTAAACCTAATCCTAATCCTATATTGTCTGAAAAGATGAGCAACGGTGTCGAAGTGATACCTGTTGTTAATCCTATATTGTCTGAAAAGAGGTCCCAGGGGAGGGCCCTGGACCTGTTGTTATAAGTTGGGTACCAGCACATGATACCAATCGAGCTAAGAGCATGGAACCTACCTCCCTGGGGGGTACCTCAGGAGAATTTGCACAAGACCTTATGAGCCCAACTGGGCCCAATAAAAACAATAATAGGGTAGAGGCAAATAATCATGTTTCATTGGTTGCTAATGTTGGAAATGACCTGACAGGGTTAGGTATATTACCATCTAGGATAGGCTCTACGGGCGTAATCAGGAAGACGGCTGCGGTATTTAGAGATGGGAAAGGTATGGAGAAATGGAGTAGGCCATTACAATTGCCTCCGGCAGCTGCCCCTCTGGTAGTGGTGCTGGGAAATGTGCCATCACTAAGGGAGGGCCAAGTTGAATCAACTGTCCAATTGATGCATAAAGCTATGTTTTGGCTGGATCAGAGTCTGAGGGGGCTGGCGCTTGGGATAGGATAGACAAAAACCATCTTATTATGGCAAGGAGAGTTACCTGGATAGGGACAATGGGGAAAGAACTTGATGGGGATTGTGTGGTATTAAATTTTAATAATGAATTTATTGTCAAACACCTACTGGAGTCGTTGGGTAGTTTTTCTAACAACTTTGTAACTAAGATCATAGTTCTACCCTTGGCCTTTTTTTATAGGCCATTATTCCCTAAAGTGTTGGGACCATTACAGTTACGTTTGAGTCCAAGGGCACAGGCTTGGGGGATTCTAGTTGTTTACCCAGGGTCTATAACCCTGGATGTGTGAATAGATTTGCCCCCCTTTCCGGCTTGGACGCGTGCGACTGACAACCACAGCCCGTTCAAACTCTTATTGACAAGGTCTACCCTTTAATAAATCCCTCAAGAGTAGAATGGCTGCACCCAGAACCCATAAATCTAGGGGAGATAATAGAGAGTATGCCACAACCAGTTTATTTATCAAAGGATGACTTAGATCTCCTGGATAGGGCATCCAATGAACAGGACACGAATATGATGGGTAAGGATCAAACATTGTGCGGTAAACCCCAGGTTGTGGATTTGAAGGGAACATTACTATCCTGGAATATTGCAGGACTAGGATCCAAACTGGGTTGCCCAGATTGGCATAGTTTTATTGAAGCTTTCGATATCTGCCTCTTTCAGGAGACTTGGGCAGAAAGCCCTCTTTTTTGTTTAGGTTATTTAAATTCCTTTATCCCAGCATCAAAAGGACCAAAGGGGAGACCGTCTGGGGGTCTGATAATATGGGTAAAGCAGAACCTAGGACTGGATGTAAAAGATATACCGACAGTTAATAAGGATATCCAGTGGGTGCAACTGTCTAGAGGGAAAAAGGTAATATTGAATTTATTTAACATTTATATACGTGGTACCAGGGGGAAAAGGTCAGGTGTTCTTACCGCCCTAGATACCATTTTAGAGGATAGTAGAATGACTTCGAATATTGTGATAGGGGGAGACCTGAATGTGACGTTTGAGCCCCTTTTGTGGGAGGAAGGTAATTTCGTGGAAGAGGAAGATATTAAGTGGGATATACCGAGACTTGAGCTTGAACCAATAAAAAGATGGACTGAAGTAGTGATACAAATTAACACCATTTGTATAGAGAAGGGCCTACGGGCTGTAAATGGCCGTACGCCATCAGATAAAACAGGAACTAATACCTACGATAATGGATATAGCAGTAGCAGGATAGATTATGTGTTGGTAAGTTTGACGCTATGGGGTAGGATAAAGGATATGCGGGTTCAGGTTAGAATGGAAAGTGATCACAATCCGTTATGCTTGGACTGGGACCTATTAGAGTCCAAGACTGGGCACAAAACAAATGTGATGTATGCTACCGCAGAGGTTGTTCAGTCGAACGATATGAGGCGCCTTAAGTGGGCGAGTATATCAAAGCTACCTGATGTACTAGATAGCATTGGTAAAGAGCTGGCTTGTGCCCTCCAGAAGTTGAGGGTGTGTGCTGAGAACCAGGGGGCGCCCGATGATTCTACCAATATACATGCCATTTTTTTTAACCATCTACGATCTTATTTTATTAAGGGAGGTAATGCTAGTAAGGCACCTACCCAAAAAATTCATAAATGGTATAATAAAAACTGTAAAGAGGCACGTGTAGCAGTAGGTAGGGCCATAAAAGCGGGTGCTTTGTTGTCAGTTCAAGAAGCAAGAGCTAGTTATCGTATAGCAATAGCTAAGGCAAAAAAGACCTGGGATAACAGTCGTTGGGAGGAACTCCGGGTCGCTTGTGCAGGGAGAAATACTAAACAGTTCTGGGATGTCTACAAATGGGGCAGTGGGGGACGTGCTGCAGCACCCTCGAATTATGTTGCCCAGCAAGAGTGGGTTAACTATTTTAAGCCCCAGTATGCTGTTGAAGTGAGAGACTCAGATTGTAGTTTTACTAAATGTTTTTTAAGGAGATATATTTTACTATGCAAGATGTAAAGCAAGTGCTCAAAGCTATCCAAATTGGTAAGGCATCGGGCCCAGACTGCATCCCGGGGGATGTATTCCATTATGATATTGAGAGCTGGGGTATGTATTTTTACCTGCTAACAAACTCTATAGCCCGGGGTGCTGCTGTTCCAACTTCCTGGGCCGAGGCTGAAATTATTCCCGTTTTTAAGAAAGGGGATAGAGCGCGTCCAGGTAATTACAGACCAATAAGTTTGATAGATGCTGCTCAAAAAATTATGGGTAGGTTGGTCCTAAACAAAATACAGTGCTGGATTGATGAATTTAGTATTTTATCCTCTTTTCAAGCTGGATTTAGATCCTCCACCAGCACAATTGATCAGGTATTTAGATTCACCTTACTTTTTTGGAAGACAGTTGTGCTGGGTAAAGGAAGTCTGTATGCGGTCTTTGTCGACCTCCGATCGGCATTTGACCTCGTACCGCGTGGAAAACTTTGGCAGGTGCTGCAGGAGATGGGCCTACCCCTAGACCTATTGACCTTAGTGGCCCGGTTACATGAGACTAATTCTGCCAAGATTAGGTGGGGTAAGCAGGGAGAGCTCACAGAACCCTTCCCAGTTGAAAGGGGGTGCGGCAGGGTTGTGTGATGGCCCCAACACTATTTAGTCTATATATTGACGGGATAGTGGATTTCATGCTGGCGACTCCAACTGATGCCCCCACTCTAGCAGGAGTAAAAGTGCTGATATTAATGTTTGCGGATGACACATTGATCATTTCCAAGACACCAAGCGGACTCAAAAGAGCACTTACCATCTTTGAGGAGTTCTGCTCAAGGCGTGGCTTGGAGGTCAATGTGTCAAAGACAAAGATGATGGTTTTTAATCCGCATAGGGTTTTTAGGGGTGGTATAAATATGAGTAATCTCCTACTAGAGCAAGTCAAGGAATTTACCTATTTGGGAGTGATCATTCAGGAAGGGTTAAAATGGGCGCACCAACTTGATATCTCAACCCTAAAACATCGGCAATTAACAGGAGCACTCCAAAGAGAATTCAATTCCTCCTTTCACAAGCCAATAAGTCCAGTGCTAGAAATATATAATATGAAGGTAATGGGCTCTGCATTGTATGGTGCTGAGCTCTGGGGATATGAGGACTTATCTAAACTCTCAATCTCCGAAAACAAGTTTTTTAGGCACATTACTCGACTGCCGCAAAGTACACCTACATATCCACTGTTGTATGATCTGGGGAGGAAGCCTATAGCACATCTAGCAAAAATTCGCCCTCTTTTGTATTGGCGCAGGCTGTGGTCCACCCCAGAACTAGCAGATTATGCAGCTGGATTTTTAGACGTAATTAAGGCAGACACGCAGCACCAGATAAAATGGCTCAGGGAGTTAAAACGATCTCTGGTGGAACTTGGCATGAGCCATTTATGGGAGGACCCGAAAAATAATGTTTTCCCACCCAAAAAGATTTTAAAGGCTAAATACTGGGAAAAGGTCCTTAACTGTACGGAAGCCAGGTTTGATTCCTCATCCCTAACGGGATTTTTCTAGAGCATAAACCAATGCCGAAGTTTGAATATTATTGGGACTGCATTCTTAAACCCCTAGAGCGGAAACTGTATTTTCAGTTCAGGATAGGTACTTTACCTATAAGAGTTTTCACAAACAAGTGGTCTAATGCACATAGTGAGTTGTGCCCAGTTTGTATGATTAAAAAGGAAACAATGGGCCATTTTTTGTTTGAATGTGCAGGTTACCATGCCCCACGCCGGGCCTGGCTGCGCCCTATATGCAAGTTATTGGGAATAAGAGGTGCGAACCAAGCAGTCAGAATATTAAGAAGTGATACAAAGGAAGCAATAACCATAGCAATGGCTAAATTCCTGGGGTGGGCTTGGATAATCAGGGCTTGTTCGCAACGAAAATTTGATGTGTGATTTTAGAAGGCTTAGTAAAAGATACTGAATTGATAGGCAGGACGGGTGTATCGTATAGTTTTACTGTGGGGGTAAACAAGATTACTATGAATTTAAAGCCGGTTGTTACTAAAGCTTGTATTTTGGTAAATATTTTAATAATGGTAGTTTTTAAAGTCAGGGAAATGTTTTGGGTCTCGAAACTTATAGTATGTTTAGCGTGAGGTTCTTTTCGACATATATTGACGAAATGTCAAGAACTAAAATTGTAATTAACGTTTTTATGGTATTTTATGCATTATCTAATGGTGTTTTATTGTTTCTAATGTTTTGTGTATAACTGTGTGCTTTTATGACTGAAAACGTCGAATAAAGCTATTTGATGATGATGATGATGCAATGGAGATGGGGGTCAGCCCTGTCTTGTTCCTCGGCCTATGCTGTAGATCTCTGAAATGGTCTGACCAGTTCGGACTCTAGCTGTGGGGTCATTATAAAGGAGCTTAGTCCATTCGGGAATCCATGTTCCAGTTTAAGGCATGCCAGTACCCTTCCAGACTGTTGAAAGCCTTTTCTACATTAACAGCGAATATGGCGGCTTCAGTGCGATAATAGGCGCCAGTCTCTAGTAGGGTCAACAGTAGCCGGACATTCAGTGCCGTATTGCCGCCTGGGATAAACACGGCTTGACTTGGATGCACTAGTTTAGACATATACTGAAGAAGTCTGGTTGCAAAAATGTTGCTTAAAAAAGGGGTCTATATGCTTTGCAGTCATTGGCACCTTTACCCGGTTTCAGCAGTGATATTACCACTGCCTCTCTTGTAGACTTAGGTAGCTTTCCAGCTTCCCTAGTTGTGTTAAACAGGTCCACGCACTTTTGGGCTAAATCTTCCCTATATTTATCAAGAAACTCAACAGGTAGTCTATCAGACCCCAGCGTCTTCCCCCTGGCCCAGCCTTTAATCGCCGCCTTAACTTCCTATATGATTGTCAGCGCCTATCTCCTCCGTTTTGTCATGCGTCGGAGTGTGCAGGAATAATGGGGCCAAATAGTTCTTTAGTGATTCTCAATTTTGGTCTATTGAGCTCTTTTGTAGCTCTTTATAGTAGTGAAGAAAGAACTGGTTGATCTCTTCCTGTCTGTATAACGTGGTGACTGTATCAGTCTTAATTTCTGCAATCACTGACCCCCGCTTAGCTGGATTGGCCAGCCATGCCAACAGATTACCCGTGAGGTCACACTTCGCATGGGCCATGACCATATAGCACTTATAATTGAAGCATCGGAGTCGTTCCACCTGATTTGCCACCTGCTCGCTACACTCCAAGAGTCGCTGTTGCAACTCGGGTTGTTCTGGCCTTTGTCGTTCCACCTCTCTCAGTGCTAACTCTGCTGTCTGGACCTCCTGTAAAAGTGTGCCTCTAGCTCTCACAGTTTCAGCAAGCACTTCCCCCTAATTACAACTTTAAAAGCATCCCATTCTGTTTGCAGGGAGGAGGCTGTGCTACTATTCTCTGTGAAGTATTGCCTAATATTGTCCCCGATGATTTCTTGATCGTATGGATCTTCCAACGATTCAGGTTTTAACCGCCATGTGGGAATGCGCGGTCTTGTGCGCTCCCATTTTAGGTGTAGTAGCAATGGGTTGTGGTCTGACACAGTATGCGTCAAATGGTCCACGTCGTGCATAAGAAGGTGTCTAGTCTAATATGCAGTTCATACAGGGCTGAAAAATAAAGGAATAATCTCTTGTTTGCGGATTCAGCCTTCTGGTGTGTATCAGACCCCATCGAGTCTGCCATTTAGCGAAGGCACGAGCTGTTCGGGTGACTGGGATGTCTCTCAGTAGAGGATGTGATCTGTCAAGGAGAGAGTCTGCCACACAGTTGTAATCTCCACCCATTACAGTCGAGTGTGTAAGGAAGGGGGCCAATAGTCCGACAACTCAGTCAGGAATGTCCCTTGGTCTACATTTGGGGCATAAATATTTACCAGCGCTATATCCCGCCCCTCCAGTCTACCTGCTGCGACCACATACCTTCCCTCTGAGCTTATCAAATGTGCAGTGTGTTGGAAGGGCACCTCCGCTCTGAATCAGATCATAGTTCAGGCTTCATAAGTGGTGAAGTAAGCTTGTCCCCTCCATCTCCTCTGCAGGTCTGCTCCCTCTTTAGCTGTCAGGTGAGTCTCTTGCAGTAGTGCAATATGTATGCTTCTCCTGTTTAAGTAGGAGAATATTTTATATCTTTTCGTCATCGTGTGCATCCCCCTAATGTTCCACGACATGATGTATAATTATACATCATGGGGGAAGCCATCGTAACTTCACACATTCTCCTGTGAATTCCCTTTCCTAGGTCATGCACATCTCTCTCTTTGGGGCCACCAAATAGCACGCTCTCTTGGCACAAACCCTATGGGCACAACTCTCAGTCACACATGCAACCAGCAGTAAACTTTTACCCCAACTCCCTTACCCCAGGACAAGCAGGCAACGCCCCCCCCCCCCCATCCAAACTTGCAAACATTTCACAACCATTCTCGGGCGTACCCACATCCAACTCTATCTGCAGGGGTGAGGCTGGTCGGTGCTCCGCTGCCGTGCTTACCCATCCAACGGTCTGAAAAAAGGATATAGTCCCCAACCCAGGGGGAGGACCATCATACGCCCATCAAGCTCTTTTCTCCTTGACTTTAGGCAACGTCCTATTGTAATGTGCAGATCAGCCACAAGGCACTTCAAATAATGTCATCAGACATTTGGGCAGTGTCACACTCGAGGCCAAGGACTCCATTGACCCCTGATCAGAGTCCGATTCCCTTGTCCGTTTCATCATTCACCGAAAGGGGGTCAGTGTTGCTGCTGCTCAAGGAGGCCACTGCCTCCATAGCTTTTTGTCTTTCTTTTTGGACGTCCTCCAGTGTGGGGATCACTGTACTTTGCCATCTGGGTCTGCGTTGTGACCTTGATCTGCGAGAGCGCCCACCCCTTGAAGCCTGGCTGATTCCAGGCTGTTATTGATGATCAAGCCAATTCCATACTTCTTGTGGGACTGAAAGAATTGTGAGCTGTCCCCTGACGTTACTCTCAATTCAGGAGGGAAGATCATTGCATACTCCATGCCCAGTTGTCTGAGCTTTTTCTTGGCTTCCAGGAAGGACGCTCTCTGCCGCTGAACTTCTCTCTCAAAATCCTGGAAAATACTGACCGTGGTGTTCTCCACAACAAGATTCCCCTTGCGTCTAGCCTGTGTCAGAATTAAGTCTCCATCCTTGTAGAATAGCAATCGCGCAATCACCGGTCGTGGTTGGGCCCCAGGGAGTGGCTTTCTTGTCGGGACTCTGTGCGCCATTTCCAGGGCGAAAAGCTGAGACAGACCGTCTTCCGCTACCTCTTCTTTGAGACATTTTTCTACATACTCCCCATGCTAGTTCCTTCAACACGCTCGGGCAAACCCACTTCACGGATATTGTTGTGCCGTGATTGATTTTCGGCATCCTCTGCTCTCATTTATCGGGTTCTTACCTTGGCTTCCAAGATATTAAACCTCTCATTTGCTGTCGTCCGCGTTGGTGGCTGGTCCGCTATGTCTTCCCCCGTGGCGGTTACCCGATCGTATAATTGACTGTGATCATCATACAGGATTCCTAGATCTGTCACTAAGGAGACTATTTTGTTCTCCAGTGCCTCACGAGAGGTCGCAATTGCTTGCATTATATCTTGCAGCGTGGGCCCCACTTGGGGGCTCAATTGCCCAGAACCGTCCACTGTCTCGCACCTACTGGTCATATTGACCGCCACTGTGGCAATGTCCGGTACCTGATCTTTTTTCCTGACTGTTTTCCCCATAGCCATTGGGGTGGAGTGTGAGTGAGTAGGTGATCCTCCACTAACCCTTGAGTGTGAGTTGACACTACCGCTAGATCACCGTGTTGTCGATTGTACCCTTTGCCCTGCGCTGTGAGTTCCGGGTGCGTAAACCGCACTCTGCTCTGACCACTGTTAAGTTCTAAGTTTGTAGCTGCCCGGAGGGCCGTTCGGCTGCTCTTTCCCCCGCTCCCTGTGGCACCCCCCTATACTGGAATAAAATGTCTCGTTGTACACTCCGGGTTCCCATTACCTTTGCTATACTAATGCTGGCCTCTTCAGTACTGGAGGAAAGTGTCACCCTTTTTGGGTGCAACTCGCGATTCACCTCAAATTTCTTTGCTTTTCGTTATGTGTTCCCAGTGTCAAATTCACCATCCTGGAAGGTGAGGTTCGGGAGCTCCGTGTAGCGCAGCGCCAAAGAGGGGAGGGGGCACAGGAGGGCGTTCAGGTGGCAGCGCTTGTCTCCAAGCTGTCGGTGTGGCTTAGTGCTATACCCCCTTTACGTGGTCTCTTCAGGATCGGAGGGGGGGCGCTCTGGAACCAAATCAGGCTCTTCTCCAAAGGTGGCAGATACAGCAGCTCAGCCTGCCCCCCTAGTCAAACACTGCGCCATTGGTGAGCGGGGGAGAAGGGGAAGGGCTCCATTCCAGCATTATCCCTGGGGCTGTGTTGCAGTGGTGACCCCAGCGGGTGGAATGCTGCTACACTGACCTTAGTCAGCTCACTTTATCTTTTACATGCTGCATTCGAGGGACAGTCTGGCTCCCTCCAGCCAGTCCGGGTAACTGCTGGCTCCGGAGGCCTCCGTCGCTCTGCAGCGCTCCAGCCACGTCCCTGGACCCCGGGCTCCTCACAGGGCAGGTCGGCGTCCAGCTCCGCCATGATCCCTGCCACGGCTGCGCCTCCCGACCGCCACGGCCCGTGGCTGTCCAGTACTCTTTTCCTCACTTTGGGGCCCCAGGGCCAGCCCCGTCCGGTCTCCGCTGGGCCACTGCTCACGCCGCAGTCCAGCTCCTCGGTCTTTCAGGCCCCGTCGTGGCACAGTATCTCCTCCACCCCTCTGGCCCACGCCCCTGCTGTACAATCTGCCATTGATCTGCTCCAGCAGTGTCGAACCAGGCACTCCTCCTTCTCAGCACAGCCCTCTTCTCTGTAGGTATCCGGTCCAGTCCTCGGGCCACTCCTCCACTCAGATTCCAGGGCAGGGAGCACGCCGTCTCCGCCAAACGTTGTGCTCAGCTCCCCCTATCGTCTGTCATTTTGGGGCCTACCATCTCCCGGCTCCATCCCTTGGCTATGTTCAGGAATCCACCACCCTTATTGCTCTTTTTAGTTCCTCTAGGCAAAGCTGTTGGTAGGGGGTGCCCGCCACTCGTTGTGCTCCCCGTGAGCTGGTTAGGAGTGTCAGGATTACGTAAGATGGGAATCTATCGGCCGGAGCACCGCTTCATGCTTCCTATGCCATCGGGGCCAAGCCCTTAGTATCTGTTTCTCATGACATTGAAATGATTTGGTTCTTCCTATTAGGAGAGGCCTAAATAACAGAGATTGGACCTATGATTGTTGCCAGGGGCCAAGAGAGCACCATATAGATGAAAATTTCAGTTGTCAGTCTTTCAGCAAAGAGAATATACGAAGTAAGTAAAATCTCCTTACTGAGAAGGTATCAGATGTAGCAACCTATCAGTCAAAACAGCTTAAAGACATCTATACAGTTGAGAATGAAGCAAAATACTCGTTGGGTATTTTCCTTAAATTTGTCAAGACCAATGTCTTTGTTACATGCTGAAATATTTCTAAAGTGTTAAGAAAGAATGAATATGAGGCATAAGAAATTAAACAAGTTTTTTACCATCATTACTCTGCTCTGTAGCAGGGCGAGAAGGTTGATGGGGCAGAGAGGGTCACAGAGCAACAGGGAGGATTTTCTCTCAGGCCTAGATCTGCCCTTTTTGAAAGCTGAAGCCTCTGCAAGGTTAATAAACCCAATCTCAGAGAGAGAGATATTGGAGGCAATCGGTCAGCTTGCCTGTGATAAGTGTCCAGGGGAAAATGGATTATGACCGGAGTTTTATAAGGCTTTCTCATCAGTCTTGTCAGGAACTTTCACCATCCTAATCGAAAGCCTTCTGAGCCGAGGGAGGGTGCCAGATTATTTTCTCAGAGGTGTCTTGATCAATATTCTTATAAACTTCAAACCTTCGACAGAGCCTAGGTGTTATCTACCGATTACTGTATTAAATATAGATGATAAATTATACAGCAAAATCCTAGCTAACCGGATCAACATTGTGGCCCTCGCCTTGATCTACTTGGACCAAACTGGGTTTATCAGAGGTCATAGTTTGTTGGCAAACAGTTTATGGCTGAATTTATTGATCTGATATCATCATATTCAATTCAGGCCTCCATTATTCTGCTGGATGCAGAAAAGGCTTTTGACCTTGTGAGCTGGAAGTGTCTATTCCAAATTATGGGTAGGTTTCAAGCTCTACCACAGCTCACATGGGCAATCCAAGCCTTATATCAGGGTGCAACAGCTCAATTCATTATTAACAACTTGCAGGCAGGAGAAATGGTGTTAGAGCAGGGTACCCTGTAGGGGTGTCCCCTTTCCCCATTACTATTCGCTCTATTTATAGAACCATTGGCTCAGGCCTTATGTTGTAACAGTCCGGTCTCAACACCAGTACTGGGGTTCCTAAGATAAAGTTGTATGCAGGCGACATGGCCCTATATTTAACCTCTAGAGCAGAGAATAAAAATATGGTCTTACAAAAAAACAACGTTTTTTTCCGCTCTGGGGGGGATAGAAGATAAATGAGGCTAAGACAGAATGTTTTCTTTACAATGCCTCCCCAGATGTTCTTACTCCTGTGCTGAAAGGGAATTATAGAGTGGGCCCAAAGAGATATCGAGGGATATATTTTTCAGACAGGCATGGGAAACTTTTTAGGGATAACTATAATCCAGTCCTGAAGAAGGTACGTAACCTTATGGAAATCTGGAAACGACTTCCACTCTCGATAATCAATAGAATTGCACTTATTAAGATGCCAGTTCTCCCTTTGTTTCTGTTTCTTTTTTGGCTATCTCCTATAAATTAGGCAACTATTTCTTTGTTAGGCTGGATCAGACATTATGTTCATTTATGTGCAATCAAAAACGCCCTGGAGTTAAATAGATAGTTTTACAATTGCCTAAGAACAAGGAAGGGCTGGGATCCCCAGATCTGGGGCGCTCCTATATGGTGTCTTCAGCTCTACATCTGCGCCCTCTGTCAGTAGAGGTGTCAGGTTTTTTTAATTCGGTCTTGTGTCTGATGTTGAAACACCTGGACTTCTCTAATTTATCCTGGTATGAGAAAACTTGCCCAAAAAAGTGAGATACAAAACAATAATCAGATCTGGGCACATCAGCACAAAAGTTTTTTACGTCCGGGTATACCCACCATAAATGCTGAAACACTGCTAGGACTTTGTAGTTTCTTGTCTCCCGGTTTGACAATGGGGACAATTCGGAAATGGGCAGATCTGAGCGTAACAAAGATAAGGGATTTTTTTTTGGGCTCCAATGTTAAGTCCTCCCTAGATTTTGTACTCCCGGAAGGCGCTCTACAGCCAGTACCCCTTCTTCATGTATGCACAAATAAAAACTGTCCTGGCTAATATGAATGGGGTCGACAAGGAGTCCTCCAGGAAGGTGGTAAAGGATCTGTTTAGGGGGACATAGTCAATCTTTCCCTTAGTTTCTAGTACCAGGTGTTCAGTTTCAGATCGGAGACATTGGTAGAAGAAATAAGAAATAAATGGAAGCAGTGAGAAGCCCCCAGTGTTCAATATCCCAATAGTATTGGAGAAATAAAGGATTAAAAGCAGGCTCACTTTCCTTACTCCAATCCTTTTCTGACCTGAACCCAAGCATAGTATTGACGGTAAACTTACGTTCAGTAATGAGCTGTTTGCGAATGACGACAGGGGACCTGACCTGCATTTGCCTTCTCAGAAATAGTAGACCTGCTCCACCCCAACTGCAGCTCCCCTTACATGCTCTCTACGTGACTCACACTGTATTGCTATGGTCCCATGGCTACCAAGCTGGTTGTCACAAAGAATAACAAGCCTTGGCAAAGCCAATAGGTCTCGCCTATGTAAGAGCTAGTGCCTTTGCCAATGTGGTTTTGCTGTGTTGTACACCAGTGTGTCTGCTGTTCAGCATGGCTAAAAGTTAATGGCGTAGAGCTGAGTGTCGTAGAGAGGAGTGGTGTCATAGAAGGAGTAGAGTGGCGTGAAGGGAGTAGAGTGCAAGGGCATAGAATGGAGTGGCATAGAGTGGAGTAGTTTCTCGTAGAGTGGAGTGTTATAGAGTGTCGTTGATTGGACTGGCGTGGAGTAAACTGGCATAGAGGGAGCTGCGTACAGTGGAGTAGAATGACGTAGATTAGAGGGGCGTGGAATAGAGTGGAGTGGCATAGAGTGGAGTAGAGTGTTGTGGAGGAAGTTGAGCGTCTTAAAGTGGAAGGGTATAGAGTGGAGGGGTGTAGAGTGGAGTATATTGCCGTAGAGTGAAATAACATAGAGTGGAGTAGAGTGTCATGGAGGGCGTAGAGTGGAGTAGTGTGTTGTAGAATGGAGTGGCATAGAGTGGAATAAAGCGGCGAAGAGGGAGCTGCGTAGAGTGCAGTAGCTTGCCATGTAGTATAGTGGAGTGTCATAGAGTGGAGTAGTGTGTCATAGAGTAGAGTGGTGTAGAGTGGAGTGGCATAGCGTAGAGTGAAGTAAAGTTGGTACTATTTAAAGCAATGTTTGCTGAAAATTGACAATGTTTTGAGGCCTTCACGGTGCATAAGATTGAGATCAATTATATGCCTTGCCATTTTAATGTTGCTTCTCTAAATTCCATACACTATTTTTAAACCTTGAAAAAATGAAGTTCCTAAAGCCTTTGGAAAGGAGATAATGTGTTTTTTAATTTGAATGTTCTGAAAGAAAGATAATTTTAAAGTATTTTCAGTTTATCTGGTAAATCACAGGTTTCCTGGGCTACTGTGTAGGCACACACAAAAGTAAGCGCTATAAATGACTACAATATAATACAATAACATTGAACATGTGAATGACCTGGGTAAAGGGCAGGATAAACATATTCAATACAATACAATACACACATGCTTGCTTCAAATCAGGTAAATATTTCCAAAAATTATATGCTCCATAGCTTGGTTTTCTGATATAGCCTAGGTCTAGCAATGATTTGAGATGGGATGATCAGGGTTACTTTTCCTCTTACACCCTAGTTAACTTCAGCCTAAAGAAGTCCTTTTATTGTTCCTGGTTCATCTCGACGGGACCTGAAGCAACCTTAATTGAACAAGCAGTGAGGCCCAAAGACTGCCTCATAATTTGAAATTGAAGGGAAACTGGAGCCAGAATTGTTGACTTGGATAATCCCATCTATAAATGTTACATTGGTAATGCTGAATAAGCCTCTAAGCCATAAACAGGTGCAAGCAATAACTTTGCTTGGACCATGAATAATACATTGGAGGCAGAAGGAATTAACAAAGAGGACTTCAAACTCTTAAAAGCAAATATTAGTGCTGCAGGCGTGTTTTTAGGCCGAGCCTACCAAACAGCAGACCTTGTCTGATTGGGAAAGATCTTTTGTGAGCTTACCAAGAACTTACAAGGACTTAGAGCCTGCCCATTGCTTACCTTTGGTTGGCTTTGTCATTTGCAAGCTTCCTATTTGAAGCTTTCCTTGTCTGTCTTGTGCTTGTCTCTCCCCTTACAATGTTACAAAGAGATTGAGAGTCAATTTGAATCTTCATTTGCACATGACAATAAATATGTTGTAAAAGAATCCCATATATCTCTTGGCCTAGAGGTTCCTGGTAATTCCTCTGCATAGCTAGCCAGTTGTTCTTTACAATATACCATTTCTTTTTTCCACATTTCGAACCCAGGGGGGCTTCTCCCACCCCAATGCACAGACACCTGCCTCGTTGCCAGGAACAACGCAACTGCCACAAGCCTTCGATTGGTGGGATGCAGATTTTGAACAAGGCCTAGCAGGCTCATCTGCGGGGTACATTCTACTCGTTCTAGAATCATGTCAGATAGGGCCTGTGTGACTTGTATCCAATAGCAGTGAATGGGCTCACATGCCCAAGCCAAGTGCATAAAGTCCGCGTTAGGGTCGCGGCAGCGGTCACAGTTTGCTTCTGCAGGCATTCCACCTTTTTTTTTAACTGAGATGGAGAATAATACATCTGTTGTAAGTATTTAAAATGAATAACCCTCAAATTGCGATTTGATGTAAGTTTATCTATCAACCCACAACAGAAATCCTATTCGGCCGGAGTTAGGGGTTGTTCTAATTCAGCATTCCATCTATTCAATGCAGTGTGTAGTCTCGGGTGTTTCATGCTGGGAGGTATTATATAACTGCGTAACAAGCTTGCTACGACCTGTGTTAGTGAGTAGTACCTGCAATGATTGCAGCGTCTGCCGTTCTTGCGGAAAGGAGGGATTAAGAGCTCTCATGGCTGCTCGTATTCGGTGGTATGTGAACATTAGAAGTGAAGTATGTTTCTGGTTGCCCATAGAATTCTCCATAGTTATAAAGGTCCCTTCAGGGTATACGTCACCCAGTGTTTGCAAACCCACTTCATGCAATAAAGACAATGCCTTAGGTTCTTGAGTGACTGATATGGCTGGATGATGTAACAGTGGTAGGGCTGGGGCATACAGAAGAGTCTTGCACTCTTATACTGAGCATCCGCCAGGCCTGTGTTGTGCTATGAACTGTGTTTATTCCTGCTACTGTGAGGCTAGTGCGTGCATGTGGCAGGATAGCTCGCGGGTGGGCATCATCGCTATGTGTGGAAGGTATTTTTAAGGGTGATACCAGTAATGAGCAAAGTGCGCTTGTGCGTATAAATAATATAGGTACAGATCTGGGGCACCGAACCCTCCCTGCGCATAAGGTCTTATAAGCGCTTGCCAACGTAATCTAGGTTGCCGTCCAGCCCATACGAGAGTTATCTTGCAGGATTTAAGTGCTTTAAATAAGGCTTGGGTTAGAGGAATAGGGATATTTATAAATAGATATAGAAATTTAGGGAGTACAACCATTTTCATAAGTGCTAGTCATATTGCCAATGATAGGGGAAGCTGTATCCATCTAGCCACCTAATCTTGCAATTTTGAAATAGCGGTGCCATAGTTCTGCTGGATAACTATTTCCGGGTCCAAAGGCACCAAGATTCCCAGATATTTCACTCAGTGGCGTAGCTAGGTGGGGGCGGACCGCCCCAGGCGGCAGGGGTTTTGGGGCGGCGGCTGTAAAGAATCGGTATTAAGCCCCCCCCCCGACCCCACGCTCTTACGTGCAGCCGTTGCGGCTGCATAAAGCGCCAGCATCTCCCCCTCCCCCGCTCTTCGATTAGGTCGCGGGCGGCAGATGCAGTGGCCGCCACGGGCGGCCTAAGGCCTAGCTACGCCAATGATTTCACTGGTTCCACACACCATTCTAGTGGATATTCCAAAACAAGGGGGCAGACTTATCTCACAGCTTTTCAAACAGCCCATGAAGAAGGCCAAATATTTCACAAATTCATTGAATTTATACCCAGTTTTGCTTCCTCACAGAATCAACACAAATGGTTAATTAATACCATAAAATGATCCTTTATTTCTTCAATTAATTCATCACTTGATCTGTTCTAGAACATTAATTGAAGGTCCTAATGCATTTTGAGAATGCCCTTCATTAGTGGGAAACTTATCAACAGGAACAACATATCCATGAAAAATAATCCAAGTATGTGTATTGGTGTTTTTGAGAAAGAGTGAATTTGACACAGGAGGTGGCTCCTCCACACGATTTGAAGAAGGAAAACTGTGACAGTAGACTTTTGGGCAACTGTAGCTGTTTTTCCCTTCTAGAAGAGCCCTTTGACAATTTTAAGACTATTATCTATGTCTGTGTAGACGTCTTCATAATCAGCATATGAACAGACATGATTATCCATGCCACTGACAAAGAACGTCGATGCAATTTGTCCAAATTATTTTACGTGCAGAACTCTTTAGGGTCCAGACTTCTGCGTACATCATTTATCAAAATCCACTTTTATATCTGGTGTTAATTCCAAACTTTGAGCTTTCATGTGTTTAATTTCCACAGTGTGCATATAGTTACATTTATTTTTGTTGAAATGCCTCAGGGGTTTGATATACTTCGCCTTTTGGCACCTGTTCAGTCATACAGGGAGTCTGTTGCCCTTTGAGCGGAATGATTATGGTTCTAACTGGGAGGGTGTACATGTTTTTTATGCTCTTCACGGGCATCTCAGGAAGCTAAGCGCCGATTGAAGGCAATGACATTCATACCTACATAAGTGCATCTGTGATTAATGTTTTGTTTTTAGTTTCTGCTGCAAGAGTCTGGTGACTGATATTTATTCAAGCTGTAATGCTTTTTTTAATCTTTCCTTTTTTATGTTGGTATAATTTACGCAGGCTAATCAGAATCCGATGGTAAACCTTACGATGTGCGACTGAATCTTGTGGTATTAACTGAAGAAATGCCACAATGTGTCTGCAATCAGTAATTCAAGGAAAGAGCTTTATTTGGAACACCTGAACAGGCAGCAGAGAGCGAAACTAACTGCTGCCAGTGGTCAAACCTTTACGTTCTAAACATTACATTCTAGAACTCTAAGCAGGTGCTCTCAATTGCATGAGCTTCAGAAAATGTGTAACATGAACAAGTAGAAAAGGAGACACCAAACTTCTCCCTTTGTATAAACACAATTGGTGAACGGAGCAGAAAAACATAAATGTCAACTAAACACATTTTATCATATTCAGATTAAAACAATGATAAAGGCTAGAAAATTTCATCTAAAAGTTTGGAAGAAAAGAAAATAACATAAACTTTATAACTTACAGACACTGATAAGAGGGAAAGAATCAGTATGTCACAGTATCACACACTGACAAAATCTTCAAGATAACCTGGCCGCTTTTGTATTCTAGAGCTCCTCAATTGACAAACACTTTTGTCTTCCATTTTTTTCTTTTGGAGCAACATAAGCTTGGTTATTACCTTCCCCTGAAGAAACATGCGTAGTCATTAGCTTTGCCCACCACAACATGATTCAGATTCCACACTCGCCCATCATCTGTTTTTATGGCATTTCTGAATAATTTAACTACTTGGTGAACATCCGTTAACTTGGACCATTATGCACAACCAACAGGTGCTCTGATTTTTACCATGTCCCCTACTTGAACTATATTATTCTTCAACATATTTTTACTGTCAAAATATTGTTTGTTCTTCTCTTGAAGAACAAATCACCCAGACCATTAAATTTCACACGTTTATTCGATGTCATCCTACTTGGATAGAGTAAAGTGCTGGGAGCTCTACTCTTGAAATTTTATAAAAGTGTTTTCCAAGTGGAGACATTCTATAAGCAGTGAGTCTCTCCTTGAAGGCTCTTTTCCAATCTAAATAGTTGGCCCTGGCCAGTTGAATACTTGCCTTCAATGTTTTGTTCAACCTTTCTACTCCACAATTGGTTTCTGGGAGATAAATAGAGCTCTTCTTGTGCAAGGTTCCACAATGTTTAAGGGATTGTTCAAATTCACTCGAGCAAAACTGAGAAGCATTGTCAGATAAAATAGAATTGAGAAAACTCTTTCTTAAAGACCTCCATATAAAACTTCAATATGCTTGACGAAGAAATATCATGTGCACATTACTTCGACCAGCCCTTAATAAAGCTCAAATAAGACAATGAGATGAGGAGTGTGATGTTATCCTTTTAAGGGACCACCTATATCTATGGTGATTTAATCCTATGGGCGTATTGGGTGTTCCCTGCACACTAAAGTGACATGCCTTGAAACCAAGATTTTGTCACTATTTTTGCACTCTATACAAGCACAGACGTACATTCTACTTCAGTATTAACTCTAGGCCACAAAAACTTGAATCTTAACCTTTCTTTTGTTTTCACTATGGCCTTCATGATCTAAAGCAATTAATCTGTTTCTGAGAGTCTCATGTGGAATGAGGCTAGCTAGTGCCTCTCAACAAAATTCCTTTGTCAACAGCTAGTTCATCCTTCACTAATGACCATGATTTTCCTAGGGAAGCAATACTTCCTGATCTTACCGCATCTGACACTTTACTTAGCATGTTATCCTTAATCAACTCAGATTTCCGTTCTTCTTCTGCTGTTGTCCCCATCGTGATTTCACGAACACTCAACTCCTCTTAAAATCATCGTGAACCTCAAGCGATGGATTTTCACAGTCGAGATCCACCAACCGAGACAGGCAATCAGCAGGTTGATTCTTATTCCCAGAGAGTATTCTACTGTAAAACTAAACTCCTGTAAGGAAATAACTCACCTCTAATTCTTGAGAAAATTGAGTCTAACCCCTTCTTCATGAAGACTTCCTTCAAGGAGGGGTTTGTGATCAGTTCAAATCTTGAATGGCATACCTGATATCAAGTTCTGAAATTTCTTCAAGGCACAGAAAATGGCTAGGGCTTCCCTTTTGATCATAAAATAATTCATGTCCGCACTTTTTAGACCATGAGAATCGCACGCTATCTGTCATTCAACACCAAGCTTCTTTTGTAGCAATAATGCACCCAGACCTTTAGTCTTTTATGCATACCCTCTGATGAATTTGTTATAATATTCATTCATTCCAAGAAAGGAAACCAACTCTTTTTAGGTGCAGGGATCTTTCAAGTTTACAGTTGTGTCGACTAAATCTTTCTTAGGCGACATACCTGAACCTGAAATGTGATTACCTAAATAATTTATCTTGCTGACACCAAACTTGCATTTCTCTTCTTCAGAGTTAGACCTGCCTCAGTCAATTTCTTTAACACTTACCATACTCTATGATTATGCTCCTCCATTTTCCTACCAAAGAACAGTATATTATCTTGATTGCAACTGACACCTTGTAAACCATGTATCACTTTTATCATCACTCTTTGAAAGACTGAAGCGTTGTATATAAGGCCAAAAGCATCCTTTTAAATGTATATGCCCCCATGGCCGTAATGAGGGCAGTTATTTCCTGGGAACAACTATCTAGTTCCACCTGGTGATAGGCTGAGGTTAGGTCAAGTATTGTGAAGTATTTAATTCCATTGAGTTTGAACAATCTTGTCCATATTGGGTAAGGAGAAACTATATACAACTACCTCGTGATTTAGAGCTCTCAAATTGATATATAAATATCTTCATTTGGTTTCTTGACAACAGCAGTTTGAGTCAACCATTTTGTAACTTCAACAGCTCCAGTTACTCCCAAATCAACCAACTTCTGCAATTCCTTGCTCACATAACTTTACATACTTACTGGGATGTGTCTGACTTAAGCTAGTTCAGGGGTGGCATGTCTTTTAAGTCTAATGTGATATCTGATTCCTGGAAGGCACCCCAAGCGATCATTAAATAATTGTTTAAAGTCAAGCTCAAAGTCCTTGGCTTTGTATGCATTTTCAGGAACTTGTATCTGTGCATTAGCATTTGGGTCAAATTTGACTCCCAAAAGCTTTTGATGAGGCCAATCTATTAGATTATCACCTCTGATAGAAACTAACTTTTCCTTAAGTGCTACATCTACCAGCACTAGATTTGCAACAAAGTAACCCATAATTCTGATAGGGATGCGTCCATATCCTACTGGGTCCACATCTAGCTCACTTATCCCATTTCCCTCACATTTCTCTTCAAAGTTTTCTTTGGAAATTATTGTTAAACGTGAGCAGGAGTCAAACCTCATAATAACATCGGAATTATTAATTCTCTCAACCTCACTTAGGTGATTACTCCTTGAATTATTACTCGCATCTTTAATTTGAATAACATCCTTCACATCTATGCTATTTTCTTTTCTAGTTCAGCTCTTACAGCATTTCTCAAAATGCCTTTTTTTCCCCACATACATTACAGTTTATGTGCAAAGCTGGACAGTGACTAACATTGGCTTTGTGGCCCAGTCTACTGCATCTGAAACACTCTCCTGAAAATGTTGTCCTCCCCTCTTTTACCTAATCATTCTTTTGTTTTACCACACAAACGACTTCCTCTCTTTTTCCTCTTTCGTTACTTGTATGTTAGAGGTTTTCGACTCTTTAACACACATTATCATGTGTTCAACTCTTTTAGCAATATTGATCACTTTTATTGGGCGCTCATCTTTTAACGAGAGTACTTCCTTTATTTTGCCATTACCTCATTTTAGTATAAATTGGTCTCTAATTCTCTGTTCCACAGCTCCGCCAAATTTACATATTGAAGCAAGTTTACCTAAACTAGTTATATAGGGTAGAAAATTAGGTTTTTAGTTGAGGGGAGAAACTACTCGCCTTAAGTAATAATCACAATCCTTGTCAGGGTGAACTCTCACAGGCACTAAATTAACCTGGGCTCAACCCCCTGATAGCTATGGCACAGCGCAGACAGGCTTAAATTAGTGACAATGTGTAAAGTATTTATGCAGTACTAGCACAGTAATAAAATAGAAATGCAAAACAATAAAAATCCCAAAATAAATTAGAATAATAGAGTAAACTTTAATAAACAAAATGACAAAAATCCAATAAGGGAAACCGGAGACATGAATTATTAAAGTTTTAAGTAGGACTAACACCAAGAAGCATAAAGTGCCAATAATAGTCAATCTTCAAGGTAGACAAGAACCTAGTCGCAATTTGACACTGACTGCGATGGAGCATGGGTCAGATACGCCAACCAGGTTTGTCCTGGTCAAAAATTTTACCTTTTGACTTTAGTCCTTTAAGTCCTAATCCACCACAGCAGTACACTTCTAAAGCCCCCACAAGACCTCAGCGGAGGCACTTGGAGACTCTCAGGGTGGCGAGCAGAGTTGAGTCCAGGTGCCGTTGCCACTGATGAGCTGGACAGTTGCAGGAAAGGCCTCTTGGAGCTTGTTTTAAACCTGTAGCTTGAATAGGAGATCAGCCTTATGATCTTTGGCATCAACTTCTTTGCTCTAGGTACAAGAGAGGGAGCATGTCCAGTCCTACAGCACTCTTCTCAGCTTGCAGTCAGCAGGTTCATTCCTCTTCTGATCTTCCTGAGGTCCAGAAGTGTTCTGAAATGGGTGCCAAGAGATGACAGATTTTATGTCTGGAACAGGCTTGTGGGTGGAATGATCCCTGGGGACACCCTAACCAATGGGGTAAAGACTCCTGGGGCTAATTCTACCTAATTCTGGAAATTTTTACGACGGGCAAAGTCTTCAGCCACACTAAGAATCTGAGGGCTGTGGTGTGTGTGGAGAGTGTACTATGGTAAGGCAGTTGCGGTACCCCCAACAAATGCAAGAGACACACGTCTTGTAGAACAAAGCTGAGTTTTCAGCAACCAGACAGTAGATACACACACATTTTTTGCCATTGTTTCCCTACTTGGAAGTGTGCCCCATACCCAGCAGACCTATCAAGCAGGCTTTAACTCTGTAATGTCAGCAAGAGCCCTGTTGTGATTGAGGTTTGTCTGCCTGGAGAGCAAAAGAAGGGCCCTGCCCAAGTGTAAGCCGATTTGCCTGCAACAGGGGTGGCATCTTTTGAGTGTGCCCCAAGTGTCATATGAAAAACCCCAGCAGTCCTATCAAGCAAGTCTTGACACTCCTGCGGGATCTGACACTGTGGTGTCAACAAGAGGCCCACTGTGATAGATGCCGGTCTGGCTGGGAGGACAAAAGAAGGGTGCAGGCCTCGGTTTATCTACAATTACTTGTGACAGGGTAGGCCTCTTGGAAGTTAATCAAGTCCTTGGGCCCAGCCCATTGGCCATTCTGCCAAGGGCACAACACCTCCACACACTCATGGCCTTTTGTCCCTGTCCTGGGAGAAAGTTCACAACACATTCTTGCCTATTGAAATGCTAAGTACTGGCTTTCAGTCAAGGGTGAGCAAAATGCAGATTTAACTTTCAGGGATTTCAGGCAGGGCAAAGGTAACTTTTTAAAAGTCATTTTTCCAAAATATTTATTACAAATCTTACTTCACCAGTGAATAGGGCTTCTGATAAATATTTCAAAAGTCCAGAAATTAAATGTGTAGCCGTTTCTTATCCGTAATAACATTTATTGAACTATATATTGTATCGCAGTGCTTTCCTATGGAACATCCAACCCTGCTACAGTGAAAGAAAAGCTTTTAGGGCTTTTTCCCGTTAAGAACATGTTTAACATTACACTTGTACATACCATACTTTTAAATATCATGCACCCTGCTTTATGGGCAATAAGGCCTACTTGGGGGTGACTTATTATTCATATTTAGCACTGTCAATAGGTATTATTTTGAAAGGCCAAATTTACAGTTTTTAAACTGCGCAGCCAGGCTACAATGGTAGGTCTGGAGCCATGCTTTACAGGGCCACTGCTGTGGATGGAACAATGAGTGCTGCAGTCCACTGGTAGCATTTAATTTACCAGGCCCTGGTTACACTTGGTACCATATACCAGTGACTTAAATGCAAATTAAATAAACCAATCAGGTGTATACCAATGGTACCATGTTTGAAGAGGGAGCACAGAGATGTAATCACTGTCTGATAGACTCCAAGTTTGTGACAGGAAGACTGGAAGCAAGGAGCTATTTGACAGGATGCTTAGACGCAAGCTGCCTATAGAAAACATCTGACTCAGAGATTGTGTAATTTGCCTCCCCCTCCGAGGTGAACATACTACTGACTCACTGATAGCCCTCTCCCCCACCTGTTTCACTACCTAGCTGGTAGACTAAGAAACACAGATAGTGTGATTGACTATATCTTCTATATTGATATGGGTCTGGAATTTGTTGTTTGACTGTTTTTTTGATAATTGATTGATAACTCTTGTGTAATGTGTTTACTGCAACGATCACCATATACTGTACAACTATTAGGCTACTGACAGAACACAAGTTGTATTAACCTCTAAATACTTTAGAAATGATCGACATATATGGCAAGTTCTCCTTTATGTGTGATACACATGGAAAATGTCAATGACCATATTCTTTAATAAAAAAAAAAAGAGAGCACAGGCAATTTACCAATGGTTAGCAAGGGTAAAGTGCACAGATTTCTAAGGCCAACAAAAACAGGCAAGGTAGAAATCTGGGGAAAAACCATGCAAAAGGTAACAATTTTCAACATACAAACCTTGTTCTCTAATCCCAAAATGATATCTCTCGATAATAGTGCTAGTATATGGGATATTGTGACGGTCCAGTTTCAAAATACATATTTCTTACTCCTTCAGATTTCATTGTTTTTCAGCTCTTAGTTCAGGTAATGTCTCCAGAACTTCTTACCCTGCTCCATCTAGACAGTGTAAAAGAAGTGAGTACGTACATTCTGCACTAAGGTTAGTCCCACAAACCCTTGCGCAATTTGCAAAAAATCTATTCAATTTGTTCCATTTAATGACTGTGTTTCCAGGGCTATTAAAACAAATTGAGGTGCAGTTAGGCTTTCCAGTTTGAACAATAAATACAAAAATTGGAAATGTTATAAGACTAAATGAGTGATTTAATGCCAGTAGAGTTCAGATGTCTTTGCCCTGACACTGCTAATGAATTAACCAGTTACTGTAACTGACATGGAAATTCATATGCGAAGATATTCACTGCTATTAGGAAGTCAGAGGAAGACAGGCAAAAGAAGGAGATCATTGGACCTCAAGTCTTTTGAGAAAGCTTGCCATAGTAATTATAAAGTGTGTCTGTCACCGAGTGTAAGGCACAGACAGACAGGGATACTGAGCATGTCGCTGTAATAATTTGGTATGCCTGTTACTGAGGTACAGTCTGCAATTTCCCCAATTTCTTTGTATAATTTGTTTAACTCTATTATGTGACTGTTATTGTAATTATTTTGTGTCCCTCTCACCGAGTAACGGGCTGAAACTCTGCAAACGTCCTTGTTTGCTGTGGATATCTTTAAATTTCAAATTGGCCTCAACATCACATAAGTCTTGTTCAAACATAACCAGAGGAGTTGCTCGGAATTGAACAAGCTTCGGAATATATGTGCAATGTGAACAAGTAGAAAAGGAGACACTACACATCTGTTCTTCGTTTCGCTGCAACACCCCTGCACCTCTTCCACCTTTGCTTCGAACCTCCCGTCAAACTACAATGAACAGCATCTGAATCAAAAACCCAAAGACCCCCAAATCTGAGTGCTCCATTACTTTGCTCAGGGCCTCAAAGTGCCACATAAATGATACTGATGGAGTAGCTACATAATCAAGAATCTGCTAAGTGCTTTAGGCTTTGCAAAGAATATTGAAAGTACTATACAAATACAATACAGTGCAGCACAAAACCACGATCCCACAACTATTATTTGGCAGGGCTGATATTTGCAGCTTCATAATTCATTAGACACTTGACAAGGGATGAGATTTTACTCTCAACATGCACATTATTTTTAAAACATGAGCTCTGCTTTATGCCCTTGTCACTGCTCCCCATTTGAATGTCCTTTTCTATTTATCATGTATGGCCATGAATGACTTCAGCATAGGCTACATCCTACCTGCCAACTCCCTCTTTTACGGATGTTACCCTCTTTTTTAGTAAAAACCAAAACAATGGGTCACTGTTCCTAAAAGAAGAAAGAAGATGTCGGTCTAGAGAATAGAAAGGGAAGTTAATGTGACTTTTACTTGTTGCCCTCACACATCGCAAGGGATGGCATGCTTCTTCATAGGGTGATTGCTCCTCGTTGGGCCGGCACTGCAATGCCCTACGGGTCCCCCAAAGGGTCTCTTTAACAGAGATCTTTTGGTATTCGCCGTATGATGAGTGCGAGGTAGTGCTTGTGAAGTGGTAAGTGAGTCTAAAAATGACTAGAGGATATCTATGCTACGTAAATTTACTGAATGGATTCCTCAGTCATGAGTAAAAAACCAAACGGTTGTGGCTGCTGAAGTGTTGTAATGGCCCTAAGTAGCTATGACATAAATGTGTGTAAATAGAGTTTTATATTACTACACTGAGAACAAATGGCAGTGGTTATGAGAACAATCAGCACCTCTGTAACGTTATGCACAGTTAGAAGAAACTACGTATGCATGCGTGCTCAATATAAAATACTGTGCCACTTACTCAGTGTTGCCCCGTATGAGGAAAAACCAGGTTCCCCTCAATACATGAATTGAAAATATACAATATAGAGCACAGCAAGATTGTTTGAGAGACTGACCCTGTTGTCAGTTAATTTTAATTTCAAGATAATTCTATAAAGAGAAACAAATGTGTACAGTCTCATATGATCCAAACATAGAACAGTCCAGATGTAATATTGTCCATTTATGACAATTTCAATAGAGCTAATAGTATCGTTGAAATGTTGTAGTCACATTGATGCAGACAACCAACACGTGTTTCGTCGTGTAGACGACTTCTTCAAGGCTCGGACGCGGACTGAAGTAAGCACAAGCAAGGTCCTTATTCTTCTAAACGTTTTGTGGAAGAATAAAATAAATCTTTGGAATAGACCACACTGTCAAGCGTCCAAAGGAAAGATAGTACTTGGAGATGCTTGGGAGGAATGTGCCTCGTATAATACACGTGATCAAAGATAAGTAGCTAGACGACACACCATGTGTCTGTGGGTGTCTGTGTAGTCTTAGTGCTCATATGTATCACATCAAGGAACGGGAACAATCTTAAAAAGTTAAAGTCAGAAAACTTGTAGACAAATCCGAAAAAGACCCCGATGTATAATAGCATCAGTGGCCAATGAATGCCCCAAATGAATGCCCCAAATTGGAGACACCCCGTTCCGTGAATGTGGTCCCGCACGATAAAACGAAATCCTCGTTTTATATTAATTAGGTCGACATGTTTCACGCCCTTGATGGTCACAGGAGGAGATCCCTGGTGCTTCTATGAGACCAAAGAGAGAAAGAAAATGGTAGAAAGTAATACGTTAGTGATGGCCTCCTAGAGATGAAGTTGTGCCACTAGTTAGATCCTTGTAGTGATCCATTCTCAATGAACTTATAGGCAGTCCCCTTAGGTCAAGCAAGAGGGTGCTTATCGTCAAAATGGTTTTGGTGAAAGCCACATGTAGCCGCACCTACCCATCCTGTCATACGAGAGGATGGGTAGGTGCGGCTACATGTGGTTTATACATTACTTGGGAGCACGGGCACTGGACCTTCATTAGCTCCCTGCCCCCTCCACCCCCATCGCTTTTGTTTAGAGTAACCCTCTTTTAGTTACATTCTCCCTCGTAGAAAGCAACAGACATCCAAAGACATCCAAAAAGTCACCCTCTTTGCAAACCAGAATCGCCCTTCAAATTTTTTTTTTTTCTGCATTCATTTTTTATTGGATGACCCTGTTACGCATTTGGCCTCATCCTCATTCAAGAGACAACAGTTTGATAGGGATTCTATATTAGCTGTCTTTGAAGCAGGCCTTAATGTCGCTATGTTTGATAGTTGGCCCTTTATTCATTGATGCAAAAACAACAGTTGATGGACAGAATGTAGAACAATGTCATACATTCACCCCAGTACAGAGATCTGGGCCTAAATCCATCGTTTTTTTGCTCACCATGCCGTTCCAGTTTGAACCCAGCCATATGCAAATCAGTCTTGACCCTGTGCCTCATGGGAACAGTCCAGCCCGAACTGCCAAGCCAGATCCTCCCTGGACTGGAAACAAGCATCCTAGGACCGGTTTCGGGGTTTCACCCCTCTTCAGCCAGGATAGCTTGATTCCAGTGGCATGGAGAGCACGGGACCCACGTCTGGGCATACCCGTCCCCCTCGGGGTGACAAATGCAAAAACAACAGTTGATGGACAGAATGCAGAACAATGTCATACATTCACCCCAGTACAGAGATCTGGGCCTAAATCCATCGTTTTTTGCTCACCATGCCGTTCCAGTTTGAACCCAGCCATATGCAAATCAGTCTTGACCCTGTGCCTCATGGGAACAGTCCAGCCCGAACTGCCAAGCCAGATCCTCCCTGGACTGGAAACAAGCATCCTAGGACCGGTTTCGGGGTTTCACCCCTCTTCAGCCAGGATAGCTTGATTCCAGTGGCATGGAGAGCACGGGACCCACGTCTGGGCATACCCGTCCCCCTCGGGTGACAAATGCAAAAACAACAGTTGATGGACAGAATGCAGAACAATGTCATACATTCACCCCAGTACAGAGATCTGGTCCTAAATCCATCGTTTTTTTGCTCACCATGCCGTTCCAGTTTGAACCCAGCCATATGCAAATCAGTCTTGACCCTGTGCCTCATGGGAACAGTCCAGCCCGAACTGCCAAGCCAGATCCTCCCTAGACTGGAAACAAGCATCCTAGGACCGGTTTCGGGGTTTCACCCCTCTTCAGCCAGGATAGCTTGATTCCAGTGGCATGGAGAGCACGGGACCCACGTCTGGGCATACCCGTCCCCCTCGGGGTGACAAATGCAAAAACAACAGGCGATGGACAGAATGCAGAACAATGTCATACATTCACCCCAGTACAGAGATCTGGGCCTAAATCCATCGTTTTTTTGCTCACCATGCCGTTCCAGTTTGAACCCAGCCATATGCAAATCAGTCTTGACCCTGTGCCTCATGGGAACAGTCCAGCCCGAACTGCCAAGCCAGATCCTCCCTGGACTGGAAACAAGCATCCTAGGACCGGTTTCGGGGTTTCACCCTCTTCAGCCAGGATAGCTTGATTCCAGTGGCATGGAGAGCACGGGACCCACGTCTGGGCATACCCGTCCCCCTCGGGGTGACAAATGCAAAAACAACAGTTGATGGACAGAATGCAGAACAATGTCATACATTCACCCCAGTACAGAGATCTGGGCCTAAATCCATCGTTTTTTTGCTCACCATGTCGTTCCAGTTTGAACCCAGCCATATGCAAATCAGTCTTGACCCTGTGCCTCATGGGAACAGTCCAGCCCGAACTGCCAAGCCAGATCCTTCCTGGACTGGAAACAAGCATCCTAGGACCGGTTTCGGGGTTTCACCCCTCTTCAGCCAGGATAGCTTGATTCCAGTGGCATGGAGAGCACGGGACCCACGTCTGGGCATACCCTGAAACCGGTCCCAGGATGCTTGTTTCCGGTCCAGGGAGGACCTGGCCTGGCAGTTCGGTCTGGACTGTTCCCATGGGGCACAGGGTCAAGACTGATTTGCATATGGCTGGGTCCAAACTGGGGTGGCGTAGTGGGCAAAAGAACGATGGATTTAACCCAGATCTTTTGACTGGGGGTGAATGTTTGCATTGTCAGCATTCCGTCCATCATTTGTTTGCTGTAACACCTTTTTTCATTGAGACATATTACACCATGCGCCCCTATAGAATTGTCCCCGACAATGTGGTTAAAAGGAGGAACATATAAAAGGTGCCCTCTTTATGGTCTGGATTGACAGTGCAGCTGTTGCCAGACAGTTATGTGAGCATCGTTAGAGTGGGCCTTTGACTCCGCCCACATGTTGGGAGCCAGGAGTACGTTTTGATGGGGCAGATGTGTACTTCCACAAAAATGTGCGTGCCTCCACTCAGCTGTGATCGTTTTATTTATCCAACTGTCTGAGTTTGAACTTTCAAGGGCATGACATTGTAATGTTATTAAAGTGTATTAGATAACTGGATCATTTATGGTGTTTTTTTCTGGCTGCAGCACAGATGGGAGGACGGTAGTCATCAGCCTACATGGATTTTTAGGTCTGCTTTAAGTGTGCAACCGTCACTTGACCTTTTAACCTACACCAATATTGTTCTACATTCGCTGCTTCCACACAAATACATATCCAATTCCATGCTATCTTCTTGTAATGCTTCAAATTACCATACAACATCCCTTTAAAGCCAGATGTAAGGACATTGCCAAGGCTTCTTTTATTCCTGTGAAGCATTGCATTATTGTAATCTGAGCAGTAACGTGAGGAGATAGTTTACATGTATGAGTGCATCCCTTACTTTTTAACTGTTATTTATCGTCGTAGAATGAGCTTAGTAGAGAAAGTTTACTTTAAGAATAAAAGTTGTGAGCCGTTTAATTGTCTTGATATAATTTGCCAGGATTTGACAAAACACAATGGACCCTGCTTAGAAAAAAAAGTCTCATTAAGCACGTGGACTAGGCTGCAACTACCGTTTCGTAATATTACGGAATGTTTATTTTTTCAGCAAACCTCCGCATGATTCCATCCTCTTCTAGAGAATTAGATGCCAGTTATATGCATTTTATTTATTTATTTAATGTGATTTTATATAGCGCGAACTTTACCCGAAGGTGTCAGAGCGCTTTGCAAAAGAACCAGTTGCGTTACATAAGGACTTTGAATTTAAAATTTGCGAACATTCGTGACAAGAATTTTCAATTCTATTAAGGACACGGAGGCGAGGATTATGCTTCTCATTTCTTTACTAGAAGCTCACAGCAGCCAATAAAAACACAGTAACAAAAAACCACGTGACCAACCATAGAGTACTATAGTATATAAGGTCCCTGCATGATGATAGTGTCCTCTTTCTTTGTAAAAATAACAGTTAAGTCCATTCACAACCTGCTCCTGAAGAACAACCGGCAGACAAGGACTTCGCCAAACAGCAACTGTAGGCCCAACGGGGCTATATTTCCGAACTGGGACACGGCCCAGGGATTCCAACATCGTGTAGACATGAAGAATTGCCCAATATCCAGCAACCGCTGCCCGATTATCCAGTCTTTACTTATTATCAGCACCTGGAATAAAAAAGGAACACCCCGTAATAACCATTCATCACCCCGTGGTGAAATGTCAACAATGCAGAACATGAGTATAAAGGGTGGGAATAATCAAAACATATGCAGCAAAAAATAGCATGATTAAACAGATAACATATCATATAATGCATTATATCCTCTGGGTGGGATAATCCTCGCCTCCGTAGTCCTTAATAGAATTGAAAATTCTTGTCACGAATGTTCGCAAATTTTAAATTCTGTCAGGACCGGAGGCTCCGATTATGCTTGTTTAAAGCTTAGCCACCACTACAGAAGCCACATCAACAATAGGTTTGTAATAAAATGCTTTAAATGTATGTTCAGTAGACCAGTCAGCTGCGTTCATAATGTCTGACAGACTGACACCTGATGAATAAGCTTTAGAGGCCATAGCTCCACGGGCCGAATGCGCCCCAAACTTGGAAATATCAATACCTGCTTCGCCCATGAGCCAACGCATCCAGCGGGACAATGTAGCTGGAGCCACTGGGCGAAAGGGTTTCTGCAGAGCAATCAATAATTGACCTTGCATATCAGTACGAAACGCTGCAGTACTCACCTCGTAATCTTTAACACATTGTACCACACACAGTTTAGGATTATTGGGAAAAGCTGGGTAGGAAACCGATGCAATATTACATTTAGTTCTCCTGGATAAGATGAAGGTCACCCCTTCTGGGGAAAACCTGCGCCCAGCCAAATCCAATGCACGTACATCCGAGACACGTTTACATGAAACTAGACATAGCAGCATGGTCAGTTTAGCCGAAAGTGGTTTTCGGGACAAATACTTATTAGAAGGCCAGGCTTCCAAAAATTTAAGGACAATAGAAACATCCCATAAGTGTGAATATTTGGGACACGGGGGCTTAACCATCCGTACGCCTCTAAGCAGCTTACACACCAACGGATGTTCACCAATGGGATTGCCATCCGTGGGAATATGACCTGCCGAGATGGCGGACTGAAAGTTGTTGACTGTTCTATATGCCATACCTGAGGATGCTATAGAGGCCAGAAAGTTGACGACTAAAGAGACATGTGCCTTAGAGGGATCCACCTCCCGTTGAGAGCACCAATCACACCATCGTCTCCAAGAGGAAGCATATCTTTTATGGGTGTTGGCCGACCAGGCTTCATTGATGAATCTGTCAGCCTCTCGTGAAAGGCCTGGGACTTTCCATCTGTCCCTGAAACCCGTCAGGCTAGCAAAGGAAGTTGACCCGATTGTATTAATGGATGCGGGTTCCGTAGAGGGTCCAGCAACAAGTTCTCCACTCGAGGAAGAAGGATGGGAACTGCACAAATCATTTCCAGAAGGACCGGGAACCATGTCTGTGCTCTCCATAGAGGGGTGATCAGGATGAGTTCCGCTTGACAAATTCTGGTCCGGGCCAGAACCCTGGGAATCATCATGAACGGGGGAAATGCATAACACAGAGCTGTCGGCCATTCCTGAAGGAATGCATCTGAGGCCAGAGCCTCCGGGTCTGGCCTCCAGCTGAAAAACTTGGGAACCTGCCTGTTGAGGCGGGATGCGAACAAGTCTATCTGACAGGAACCCCAAAGATGGGTCAGGTTCCGAAATATTATGGGTAACAGCATCCAGTCGCTGAAGTCCTGCAGATGGCGGGAATGCCATTCCGCCACCTCGTTGTTGCACCCTGGAAGGTATTCTGCTACTACCAAGATTCTGTTGTGAAGGCAGAAGTGCCAGAAGTCTTTGGCGATCTCTGCCAACATTCGGGACTTCGTACCGCCCAGTTTGTTGACATAGCGGACCGCTGACATGTTGTCCATCCGAAGAAGGATACAACAATCTGTCCTCTGGGGCGACAAACACCGGATCGCAAAGGAAACAGCTAATGGTTCCAGGCAGTTTATATGTAACTGTAGCTCTTCCTGCGACCAACGACCACCCGTGGATAACGGGCCGCAACGAGCTCCCCAACCCCACCGGCTGGCATCTGATTCGATTATCACATCCGGGGCTGATCCGAACAGAGCTCGGCCATTCCAAGCCTCCATGTGGTTTAACCACCAGATCATCTCCTGCCTCGCCTCCTCTGAGAGGGGAATCTGTTCTGAGTAACTGAGGCCTTTTTGGAGATGGCGGATCTTGAGCTGTTGAAGTGCCCGGTAGTGAAGGGGACCCGGGAAGATTGCCTGGATTGAGGAAGCCAGTAAGCCCACAATTCGGGCTAAGGATCTCAAGGATATCATCTGTATGAGAAGGGTGGACTTCAGTTCACGTTTGATAGCTCTGATCTTCTGCGTCTGGAGCAAGAGCTGGCAAGTCAGGGAGTTGACTAGGAAACCTAGGAACTCGATTGATTGGGTCGGAGATAGCACAGACTTCTGGGGGTTCACAATGAACCCTAAATTCTGTAGGAGATTGATCGTCCCAATTGAGGTGTAAGCTCACTTGCTGGGGAGTTCTCGCCATGATAAGCAGATCGTCGAGGTAGACGATGAGGCGAACCCCCCCGGGCTCTGAGGGATTCTACCACCGGGCGAAGGAGTTTTGTAAAGCACCACGGTGCTGAGGACAGGCCGAACGGGAGAACTTTGTACTTGTAGCAAATCCCATTCCACAGGAATTGAAGGAAGCGGCGATGAGGGGCGAATATGGGGATGGACAAATACGCATCCTTCAGGTCCAGGCGGACCATCCAGTCCCCTTCCTGAAGTAGATCGCGCAGAATATGGATGCCCTCCATCTTGAAATGTCTGTAGACTATCCAGGAATTGAAATCTTTTAAGTTTAACACAAGTCTGGATCCACCCCCTCTCTTCTGTACTAGGAAAACATTGCTTAGGAAACCCCGAGGGTGAAGAGCGGAGACCACTATGGCCCCTTTTTGCAGAAGGGAGGCTATCTCTGTAGAGATAAAGGTCTGATCGCGTAGGGTAAAATACATTGGTACCGGGAGCGCGTCCTGAATGGGGGAGTCGTACAGTTCCAATTTGTACCCTTGTACGGTTTCTAAAACCCAAGCATCCTGCGAGATCTCTCGCCAATTGTCGAGGAAATACATTATCCTGCCCCCCAAAGTCACCTCGGAACAAGGAATCAGTCTCACCTGAGTTTCCGGTATCCTGCGTACCACCGGAGTTGCCACCAAATCTGCCTTTGCAGAAGCGATTCCTGGATCGTCGGGTTGGATAGAAGGAGGAATTGGTGGATTCCTGGTATCCTCCTCTCTGTTGGCCACGAGAGGCGCCTTGATTGTAGCCTCGGCCGAACGAGCGCCCCCGAAATCGTCCGGCCCTGCCAAAAACCGGGCGGAAGGCCCTTTTGAGGGAACCCTGGGCCTTGTCCAACACACTGAAGGTGGCAACAAATTTGGTGAGTTCTTTCAAGAAAGGCTGCCCAAAAAGGAGACCTTGGGTCATGGGACCCGATTCTGAAGTGGATAGTTCTGCCAGTTTTGGGTCCAATTTCAGGAGAATAGAACGCCGACGTTCAGTAGAGAGCGCGCAATTGGCGTTGCCAAGTTGGCAAACTGCGCGTTGGGCCCAGCCAATCAACTCCTCTGGATCGATGGCTAAAGATGATTCTTTGGCTCTAAAGCCAAGCTCGAGAATCTTGGTCAGTGGACCGGCCATATCTAATAATTTGTCCTGACAGGACCTCCAAGACCTGTCAAGGCCCTTCTTGGGATCTTTTGAATACTTTTTGAGATAGGTGAGCATCGAGGGGTCCACCTCGGGGGTCTCCGCTACTTTACCTGCCAGATCTGGTCAAGGGCATTCCGACCGAAGTCTTGCCTGCACCTCTTTATCGAACGCCTGGCGAAGGTGCGACTGGACGTAGTCTGCTACCTCTTGGGACGGGAGCCAAGCCGAGGAATTAGGGTGGGCGATGTCCGCTGGCTCAAAATTAAGGACTCTAGGAGTCGGGGCTGGTTCAGAGTGCGTCTCCTTTCTTGCCTTTTTGGAAGGGCGAGGAGCCTCCTCCTGGTCGGTTGAAGGATCCGAGGAGGTATCCTGATCCTCATCCTGAGGTATCTCCGTGATCTTGGCTTCTCTGGCCGGGGTAGAATATTCTTGATCGGTCATGGTTTTGGCAAGCCTAGCGAAGTCTGCCGCATGAGGGTTAGACGTACCTTTACCTCCAGGTCTCTGACGAGCTCCTGTAGAGGGAAGCCAGCCTTGTTGCTTGGCATACGTACAGAGGTGGCGCTTGAGAGGTTCAATGGCTCTCACCAGTGCTTTATTTACTGATTGTTGGACACCTGCGTCCAATGCCTCAACGAGGTCTTGCTCGATAGACCCAGAGGGTTCCTCTTCATAATAATAATAGTCCTCCTCATAATACTCAGCCATTTCTGACACACACAGTGTGGATTCTGGACCCTGAGGACTGCTTGTGGAGTGAACTATTTCAAGGGTAATATGACTGCACACACAAGCAAAAAGAGGTCAGGGGGAGTGGGAACCCCAGGCAAGTCCAATACAATCCTACGGAGGATCGGTCTCAGAACAAGTTTGGATGTGGAGGGAGGAAGAGCTTGCCTAACACCACTCTAGGCAAAGCCTATGCGCTATTATGCAGCCCCACTACAATGTAAAGAAGTAGGGCGTCAGGGGAGCCAAAACGCTTCAAACGAGCAATCTTGGTAAAGGTGAAAGGGTCAAAAGCATGAAAAACGCTGCTCCGGCGTTTCTGAAATGCCCGGTAGGAATGAGGAGGGCAAAAATGGCCGCCGCGCATGCGCGGTGACGGCCGCTCGAGTGAAGTAGACAGAGGACCGCGTCTCAGACAGACGCGCGTCCTCGCTCCCTTGGACCTCCCGCTCCACAATAACGCGAGAAAGCTCCGAATAGAATCGGAGGAAGACGGACGCTTCGAGCAAATCTACATAAAGATACAGTGCGAGTGACCGAGGAGGGCGCCGCAGAAGCGGAGGTAAGCCCAATGCGCCGACAGCCGGCAAGGAATGAATTACAGCGCCACCAAGTACCACATAAAATACAGTCACAATGCAAATAGCCTAATACAGCGATCGTAGGTCATACAAAATCGTTATAATATCACAATACCCTCAACGCATAAAATTCAAGATAATGAGGAAAGAGCACTTAACTGGCTGCAGAGCAGCAAAGAAAGAGGACACTATCATCATGCAGGGACCTTATATACTATAGTACTCTATGGTTGGTCACGTGGTTTTTTGTTACTGTGTTTTTATTGGCTGCTGTGAGCTTCTAGTAAAGAAATGAGAAACATAATCGGAGCCTCCGGTCCTGACAGAATTACATGAGTTACATAAGAGATATAAACAGGAAAAAAAAAATGCAAATGTACAAGTGGAGCGAAAGGAGGGAAAAAATTGTAAATGTACAAGTTGTAAAGTCACTCAAGGAAGAGATACAAACAGATAAACTCTAAAATCACATAGGAATGGTAGTAAGTACAAAGGACTACTACATATACTAGTGGTTAGAGATATAAATATATACAAATATGTAGACAGTCCTAACTGAATTGTTCTGGTTGGGACCCTGTGATGTGTAGGCTGATGTTCCTTTTTTATTGGATGTCAAGTGTTTTAATCTGGGAGTCTGTGGTTTTGCTGTTTTGTCGATTATTGGAATTATTTAATCTTACACTTGACTATACAATAAAAAGGCTTGTCCCCACACAGCGATGACTTGTTGCCTAGCAACAGAGAAGATGGCCATAGAGTTGGGTAAACCGGAAGCAGCAACTAAAACAATAGAGACTGAAATCGGGGCTAGACAGTTCCGTTTTAGTTCCTTACTCATGCGACCTATCCTGCATATACCCAATGCTGTTTAGTTGACGAGTCCCTCTTACGGCATACGTCAACTAGCGCCATCTTGGAACGGGCTACGTTACTTACATCCGCACTCATGGCGGCCACATTTCGGACCTTGCGTTTCCGTCGAGGAACTATTCCCCGGAAGTGATTTTTTTCCTCCCTCCCCTTGTTAGATTGTGAGCCAAGCAGAGGCTGGTGGGCAGTGATGTCACACCCATGTGGTGCGGTCTTATGACGTCACCCCATGCCTTGAAGCGGCGTGCGCTGGTGATAGGCATGAGTCCGCTGTTCTTATTCCGTCCTCTTAACGGTAGCAGTGCATTAGTGTGATTGGACAGCGGCTGCAGCTGCTGTTATAGACGCCCCCCCCGCCAGCCATGGACCTGCACTTCTACACAGGGGGGCTAGAAGGGGCCGGCGGGGGGGAGGGAGTACCCCATCTGCTGCTGGGGGCCAGTGGTGCGGAGGACGAGGAGGGACCTGCCAATCTAGGAGGGTTATTGTACACCCCCCAACACCTCTACAATGGCTATGGAGGGAGTTGCAAGGTGAGAGGTCGTGGGGGAGCAATACCAAGATTCGAGGGATTAGTGAGAGGTAAGGAGGTGAGATTCTTTCAGGGACATATACTAAGTCAGCTGCAGCGGTTAGAGTTTCAGCGGCGTTCCGCAGCAAGCATGACACGTTTCCGGCCATATCTGAACGGCTTCAGACACGCGTGGAAACGGACATCTACAAATTCGATTATCAACGTGCTGGTGCCTAAAAAGTCAAACCTGACTTTAAGTGGCACATTTCGCACATGTGCGTCGTTGCTTAGATACGTTTCAGCGGCATATCCCTTTCAAAGACGTTCATGAAGTAAATGCACTGTGACTCTTTAAAAATACGAACTGGATTTAATCTTCGTGACCCCTTAACGTAGGTTGTTTAGTGAGCGTAAACCCGTAGACTGTGCCATTTTATTTACACGGATGACGGACGTGGTTGTATTGACCATACAGCAGTAGCTGTAAAATAGTAGATGCCGCAATGCATTAAGCAGCTCTGGTCGGAAATTCTAAGTGTGACAACTGTACCTTACAGGTTAGGGTGCGGGATGAACAGAGTAGTGGGTTGGTGGCTAGACCCTTTCAATAGTACTGGTGGGAGTTGCTTTGGGCAATTCGTTAGGCCAACATAAGCGGGGCCAATTGAAGCTCGAATGGATCTTACTTACCGGAAAGCCTTATTTAGAAGCCTACATCTCTGTGATGTCAAGATCAGGTTAATGCATAATACATTCTACAGTTATTCCTTTGGCCAGCCACGCAACATGCATTGTACACCAACAGTATATAGTGGACTAGCAAGTACCAACAGACTTTAATGGCAGTAACATCATTCTGAGCCTAAATTATCCGTCTCTTTGTTGCAGCTGTGGTGGAAGAGTAGAGTACAATTGAGGCTTTAGTGTCTTATAGGAATTTTTCAGATATTCTAAAGAAGACCTTATTATGGATTCTATATCTGCCAAGATAGAATTGTTTAAGGCCTCCATAGCTTTAAACATTTTCCCAACATAAGCTAATGACTAATTCCTGGTCAAATCCAAGCTAGGTAGACGTGATAGCAACTTAATCGTACTATTCGTTACAAATAGACACTTGAAGACCCCACATAAGTGCGGTTAGAATGGTGTGCGTATTGCATTGATTACAGAGGAGAGTATCTTACACTGGGTGGAAAATCATCACCCAGATCAGATGCGTATAAACAAAAACAAAGTGGCTAGGGCACAGGCTTGTTTTAGGCTTCTATTTGTTATAATATGTTTTGTGTGGTCTCCTGATCCATACCGGAACATTTACCTATATATTTGTACAGAGCTCAATAATAGTCCATAGAAGATGCGAGAAGGGGGCCATAAGGCTTGCGCTTTTGTAACAGGCAGCACGTATTTATACTGTTCAATGCCGGCGTGAAGTAATTGAAACGTGTATAAGGATGCCTGTTGCCTAAAGAGTTTTCATGGCAGTTACTTTAACAGTTGTCTCAGAGCACTGACAAAATCCTTTTTAAAATCATGGTAAAATGTTCTTTTCCTCAGCCCAACAAACTCTGATTACCCCAGCAGGTTAGTTATTACATCTTTGCATCCACATCCAAGACTGCAATCATAATATCTTTCTTGGAGCAGCCGGATTTCTCTTTTTGAATATAGTTATTAAGTTAGTGCATTGGCCTGATTCTGGGAAAATATAGGGCTGAGGAGTACAATATTATTAGATAGCTGGTCAGATAATGTGGACTGCTTTTATAAACCAGAACTGGAAGTCTATTTGAGACTGGTGTCTCTTGTTTTTTCAAAAGTGTCAATACCATCAATGTGCTGGCAGGCATCACAAAATCAGAGAATTCCTACTGGCTACAAATTAATTGAATCTGCAGTATACAACTGCTTAATATGAGAGTGCATTACCATTTAGGCAAACTGATGTGTGGTAACGTCAGTAAGGGTAGGCATATAACTAGTTTAGCAAAGTGAAAGCGCCTTTGGTTAATTATGGGGTCAAAGGCTGGAAGGGTTACTAGTGCTAGAGATGCCAGAGTAAAGCTGGAGACGGACTTAGATTGACACCTTTTTGTGTAAAGTAACCAGGCTGTATTTCGTTGTTTCGGATTCCTGAAACTGTCCATCTCACTATATGAATTTACTCGGTGAAGAAATCTGGGCATAAAAACGTTTGTACAATACATTTTCCTCACCCAGTCATGCATCCTATTAAGATTACAGCCAGAGATGTACCCTTAATCTGCAAACCTCAGTGAAAGACAGTTGCTTTTTAATCCTTTTCGTCAGAATAGCTTTTATATGCAGTGCTTGACCTCTGCTGCTGACATGTCCATACCCACTAATCTTTTTTCAACTTTTATTTTAGTTTCCCGGAGAAAATGACAGCTTCTTGACCATAACTGAGTCAGGGCATCCTTTCTTAACCGGAGCAGAGGTAAGTGAGCTTCCAGGGTTCCTTCTATAGAAATGGTAACTCTGTACTATGTCCTCTTCAAAGACAGATGTAGCATTATTCTTTGTGTTAGTTTACTCTTTCCCTGTTTAATACATACAATTGAAACCAACTGGGATCTGTTGAAGATTTCTGCTGTGTCCTGTTATATATAAAGTATGGTCTCCGTTTAGTGTCCTTTTGGAGCTTGGGTGTGGCTCTTGCCCATGATCCTAATACTGGTGCCAATCGTTATACAGTTATTCTTTCTATTTCCCTGCTGGCACTAAATTGTTTATTGTCTTATTTCTGAAACCTTAGTGTTAACATTAATTTCTAATTATAAATGTTGCTTGGATATGAATTTACCTTGAAACAATGAAAAGACGAGGCGTTTGGCAAAACGGTAACAAGTTGATTAAATTAAACGCAGCAGCCCGGAAAGCATCAACAGTCTCGTGTCTGAAGACCGTCTCAATGTACAGAAGTTTTGGTCGGTAATATATACAGTTCTTGAGGTACAATAAAACAATTACACATTCTTGTAAAGCATGTGGATCTGGGCCTAGTCATGAGCCATACATACAACCATCTGATAAGGGGGACACAGGTGGCTCTCGACCTCGTGGAGAGCGTGTGCGTGTGTGTGCGTGCGTGCGTGCGTCCGTCCAGATGTCCGGCATGGGGAGCGTGTGATCACTGAGTGTGGTATGCATGCTGTGTTCTGATTGACTGAGTGTTCCTAACTATATGTGTCATCTGACTTTGTGGCGTTTTTTTGAACGCATGTCTTTGGCCAAACGTGTTTTATTGGGGCCAATCTCCCTGGACTGGTTTGTGGTGTAAATGCCTGTCTGTGGGATCAATCCCCTGTTGGTGCGTTTGTCTTCGTGCTAAGTGTAACCCCACTTGTGACCTATCAATCAGTAGGCTTGGGTCGCAGGACCTGTCTGACCACGTATCTCTGACTCTGGGTTGATGGGGAGGTCATCTTGGGTGAATTCGACAGCAATGATAAGAGTTCGTTATTACTTGTACAAGTAACACCGTGGTGATTGGTATCATATTTACAGACCTCATTATTATGCATACATTTGTCATAGCGTCCATCAACATCGTTTTTACTAGTATTTACATTGCTATGCGTACATTGATTATGGCGTGCATTGACATTGCATTTACTGGTATTGACGTTATGCGTGCATATATTATGGCGTATATTGACATCGCATTTACCGATATTATCATTGGCTTTGTAAGTATTGTGTAGTGTCTTTTCACTACCACACTGTATATTTAGTTTTTAATACCAGGAATGTTGTGGAAGTCCTTTAAGTAGTATTTGGTAGGATCACACTTTCCTATTAATGTTTTTAACTGCCCTTGCTGTGCCTTCATGGTTTGGCTACGCTATTGTGTAGCTCGTCAAACGACCAATCTTTGTTTTATGAATATGTATGCCATTTTTAGGTCTGGGCATGGTGGCACAGTACAGCTGTTGAAAGAATCCAGTGAACCAGAGGCTATCTAGAAACAGTGCACAAACCATATGAGCCCGTAGGCTAATTTTCAACGAGCTTGAACAGTATCAACATTAATATGTGAAAGAAATGACTTCAATGTGTAACAATTTTCGAATCAACGTAACAATTTATTAATTGATTATGTTTAAAAAAAACAATGGTGGTGATCCACTTTTGGTGACTTCCAAATTCAAAGTAGCTCAGCAGTTTGGTTAACGAAACACAATGCATTTCGGGTGCTGACACCCTTCATCAGGGGTAACTGTACATATATATATATATATATATCCATAGTGTTACTCGTCAGTTTCAATGCTTATTACACACAATACCAAATCAGAAGTTATGCTAGTAAGAGGCAGAAAAAATGTGGCCACTGGGACGAAGGCAATGACAAAAGATAAGGAACCAACATCTTGCTAGGACATGTTAATATGACAGAGAAACAAAAAGTGTAAAAAGAGAGAGGGACCCCTTTAACCAAAGGAATAGGGTTCAACCACCCATATAGAAGAGATGGTTTCCTTTGGGTTTAATTCTCAAAACTTTTTTTTATAATTACACTAATCACCACACCATCTTGCACCAATCAGAACCACCCACATTCGTACCACTCCTCACTTGCCACACACACACAGGAAGTATTATAGTAAGCCCAAGGTCAGAATGCACAAAAATCGAAAATAGATCTATTTATTAATAATATTAAACACTAAGTACATAAAAAGTGCAAATTGGCAAATAAATTAAAAACAATTCAATACATTAAGAATATCCTAATATTTCCTAGATGGTATCACACGTACTAATAGATCCTAATCTATAGAAAAATGAACACAACTATTCTAAACAATTCATAAAAAGAATTGCACCATAAGCACACAACATCTGTTTAGCGAGAGAACACACAAAAGACAACACACTTTGTCATTGAGAACTACACATCCGTGTTCAAAACAGTAATAGCTAGAACCCGATACTGTAAGACTTATTAGTAATCTGTAGTTCCAGCCACTCCACGGATTGTGTGACGGAGCGTCGGCGCGTTTCGATGGGATCTTTTAATTTACACCATCTTTTTCAAGACCTTTATTGTGACTCTCGTAATTATTTGGTATTGCCAGAAGAAATTCAACACACCTCGTTTCGAATAAAAAGGGGAGATAATTATCAAGGTCGTTGCCCACTTTCCAGAATCCTTGCGAAAGCACGACACTGTAGCTCCCTCTCTTTGCGTCCTATCTACAAGCTTTCAGGACGTATCTTGTGCTCAATATTGGTCTGTTAATCATTCGGCTCGCTGCGGGAACACGACGCACAAAAACGGCATAAGTCCAATGTAACGAGGTGGGCCCGTCAGGGGTACAAAACGTGGACATTCTAGAATGGTGGACCGTAAGTCCCGCCTCTCCACCTCTTATTTTTTCCCGGCAGGACTCCTGGACTACAGGACCCAGAATTCCTTCCGTCCTGGAGGATTCCATGGATGATGACGAGACGGGATGGGGGCTCCTGCAGAACGTAACTCCGCCCCATGACATCACACTCCCTGGACCCATAAGGACGCAGGAGACCCGGAAGAAGGTGTGTGCTAACACCGGCGACAGGACGGAGACTGTGTTGAAAGTGGTTCCAGCCTTGTACGGAGCGAGCGGATTGCCGGGGGAGCAGGAGGAGCGAGAAGCAGAGCCAGCGAGAGTCGGAACGGTGCCAGGAGGCCAACGACCCCACGGATCGCCCAGTCACGCTCCAGGAGGTGCGTGGCTCTCAGAGGTACGCAAACGCTTCACGGGTTGGTACGGGAGGCGGGATAGCGTACCCCCTTAGACCACGAAACTGCGTGTCCCTTCTCCTTTTATTCCTGTCGTTTCACTTGGTATGCGGTATCACCCTTCACTCGAGCACGTCCAATCAAGTGAGAATAAAACACGAGTGAGTTGGTGTCCTATCACAACCCCTCCCTATCACTGCAAACATAAGGAACCGATCCCTTACCCCAGTATTTCTTTCTTCTATTTTCCTGATACATGGCCACGATATCCCCGAGGACTCGACGCCAGTCAAGAAGGGAATCAATAAGAGTGGAGCGGAGTCCTGCCCGTACACCCATCCCGGGTCCCTACGTGACCAGAACATTGGCAACAAGAAAGAAACACCTGTCCATACCTATTAAACCCTCTTTATCACACCCTGGTGTCGCCTCTGATCCTTTGCCCACGCAACATCCCATCAATTACAAAAGGGGTGAGCCGCAAGCAAACAGACGGGAAAGGAATTGTAAGAGTCTGTGGCAGGCCTGCACATTTTTAATTTTTTTTTTATTATTAAACCTTAGCCAGTACAGTAGCAGTTGAGTCACATATATAACAAATTCAACAGTATCAGTAGTGTCTACATATGAATTTACAGGGGTTACATTACAATAGTTTCTTGACAGGTACCCCTCCCACCTCCCCCACTGTAAATAGAGTCTGGCTCGCCCCCAATGTGTCCTCTTGGCAGACCGGGATAACGGTTTACATTTCATGGATCCAATGTAGAGGGGCATGTACTATCTGTTTCCTCTCCGCTCATCTCCAGGTTATAATACTTTAACCATGGCTTCCAAATCTTCCTGAACTTTTTTGGGCATCCCCGAGCAGCATACACTGTTTTCTCTGCTCCCATGTATAAGTCCATACTGGCCCGCCACTCTGGTATTGTAGGCAACTCTGGCTTACCCCAATATCTGGCAATGTCTCGCTTGGCCACTGTAAGCCCCAGATTGCTTAATTAGAGTTTATATCTGGGGATATCCACATCTGTGGGGATGCCCAGCAAGAGGTATTTTGGATCTCTAGGGATTTGCACTTCCAGGATATCACTTAGCTCCTTAACTATTCTTGCCCAGTACCTTTGTATTTGCTGGCATCCCCACAGGGTATGTATGCAAGTTCCTTGCTCTGTCCTGCACCGCAGGCAGGTGGGTGTCTCTGCCCTACACATTGTGTGGAGACGCGCTCTATCATAGTACACCCTGTGCAATATTTTAAACTGTATTAGCCTGAGGCAGAGCTTAATTGCCGCTTCTCTGGGGTGCATCCGTGCCGCCTCCCAATCTATGTCCTCAAGTGCACCTGTAGTTTCCTCCCATTTGCCTCTAAGGGCTAGTAGTCTATCGGGGATGTTGTTTATTAAAGTTATATATGTCCAAGAGACTGCCTTAGATGATATTTCTTCCTGTAGTAATCTCCCTTCTAGCGGTGCGTATTCTGGGATATTTTATCTCGGGTTTTTGGGCTCTCCACGCATGTTGTAATTGTGTATATTTGTAATGTTGTTTACGTGTCAATTGATATTACGTTTGGAGCTCTGCAAACGTGATTAATTCTCCCTTCAGGATAATGTCTCCTAATGACGTGATCCCTACCGTATCCCAGCCCTTGAAGCCCTGCAGCTTCGCCAGCTCTGGTAATCTCCTTCCCTCCCACAACGGTGTTGCTTTAGTTAGTCTCTTGTCCCGCGTAAATTAATCTTAAGCGATATATATATATATATATATATATATATATATATATATATATATATATATATATATATATATATATATTAAACAAAGGACGCAGCACTCAAGGCTGGCTTGTACTTAATTTAATCTTAAGTATCTCACTCCAAACCAACGCGTTTCAGCCCTCACGGCTTTTCTCACGGTTAGTGAGTCTTTCTTTCATTACACTTTTAAACCCACTTGAGCCTCAAGGTGGCATTGTGGGACTTGTAGTGTTTTATACAATTCAAAAATGAAACTACTTTATATATACTATATTACACGAAAAACAATGCGCATTTTGTCAGATATTTGCATATTTACATGTGGTCCAGATTATTCTCTTATAGTATGTTATGTAATCCATTTGCCTTTCCCCATTTGCATTATTTGAATATTTGCAGAAAAAGCAAATATTTTAAAAATGTCAATAATGTTGTTGGGGAATTAAACCATTATTGAGTCTAGAAATGCATATACTTAAAAATGGGTACTATACCAGTTAAAATAAGTAGAACTAAGCATGAACGAGACACATTCAAATAATGCAAATTTGGATGTCACCAAAAGTGGATCATCACCATTGTTTTTGGAAACCTAATCAATTGTTGTGTTGATTCAAAAATTGTTATACGTTGAAGTCATTTGTTTCATATATTAAAGATGATACTGTTCAAGAATGTTGAAAATTAGCCTATGGGCTCATATGGGTTGTGCAATCTGTTTTGATATAGCCTCTGGTTAACTGGATTCTTTCAACAGCTGTTCTGTGCCACCATGCCCAGACCTAAAAATGGCATACATATTCATAAAACAAAGATTGGTCATTTGATGAACTATAAAACAGGAGAGCCAAACCATGAAGGCAGTTAAAAACATTAATGGGAAAGGTTGATCCCAACAAATACTACTTAATGGCATTCAACAACACTCCTGATATTAAAAACGAACTATACAGTGGTAGTGAAAAGACACTATACATAATACGTAACTACGGGCTCGTACGGTTTGTGCATTCTGTTTCTAGATAGCCTCTAGTTAACTGGATTCTTTCATTGTTGCACTGAGATGGGCAGGCTTCGTTAGAGTAGCACACCCACTTTGATTACCTTGATTAATTTATTAAGCTACAAGTGTACTGCACTATTTAGGTTCCACAGTACAGCTGTTGCTAGGTCTTGTGTGATCACAAGAAAAAGATCTTTAAGGAGCAGCACTGAGGAAGAGCCTTAGCATCACTTTCATATTGAGTTTCTGCTTTTCAATCTTTTGCATCTTATGTTAAAGTGAAGGTCTTTAAGGGTGGATTATTTTTACACCTCTTACTGTAGAGCCATGGGCCTCCAACCTTTTCTGTACTGCAAGCTACTTATGATCAATGAAACGCATTGACAGCTACTAATATTATTAGTGTTGTATAATACTTTTTTATATGTATAATAAATCAACCAAGCTCAAGCTCTCTAATTTTAATAAGCTGGGCTACACACAGGTGAGCTACTCAGAGGTAGCTGGAGAGCTACAGTAGCTCACGAGCTACTGGTTGGAGACCCCTGGGGTTGAGTCACTCAGACCGATATTTTGTTACATGGAATCTGATTACCTAATAGGCTATGGCTTTATGTCTCCATAACCCATTTTCAAATACGCTTGGTAATCTTCAAAAACAGTTCATTGAAGGGGCATCCTTCCTTCTGCTTTGGGAGCTACAAGTCCAATTGAAGCTACCATAAGGGCCGCCTTTAAAGCACAGAACTCTAAAAGACTTACATAAGCCTTGCTAATTGGGAGTGAGAAATTAGAGGTTCATAGAAGAGGTTTTAGGATTCTTTGGGGGGGGGGTGAGGGGGTTGGGAAGATGAGAGATAAGGTGGCTTTGAGAAGAGGTGATGAGGGAGAGAAACATAGACCCATCCATTTTACCATACTGGGCAGCCATGGAGTATGGGATACATTTCACAGTAAGACAGCTTTGGGAACCAGGGACTGGGTCATACTGCTGAAAAGTAAGGTAGAGAAAATGTGAGCATTCTGACCTGATTAGTTTATGGAACTCTGCCAACCTCAGCTATATAATCTTGTAAGATCCTGCTGCCACCTCTGTCAAATCGGAGTTCTGCTTGGGGCTGATAAGCTATAAGAAGTTTGTCTTCTCGTAATAATTACTGCCTATCTGGAGAAGTACTGATGAGGTGCGTGAGTTCCGCTTCCCATCGTTCACTGAAAAACTACTGTCAAGTTTAGGAAAGCTGACCTTTCGGAGAGCCACAAGATCTTGTCGGAAGAAGCCTGTCTGCAGTGGATCTACAGTTAAGGAACGAAGAGTGAAAAAGTCAGCATCACCTTCAGTGACCAACCTTAGTCTGACTTGAAGTAAGGAATTGTTGTCCACCCACCACCCCCCTTGAATCTGTGGGCGATGACCGAGTAATGCTTCATGGAAATTTGTGCATGTTTAGGCTATCAGATTAGAAGTTACAGCACTTTCTCTGCAAATTCTGAAAATGTTAACATTTGCTTTGGTCTATTTCTTAAACTGCCTTTGATTCAAAAGCATTCTAGGTTGCTCTGTGATATCTCCTGATTCCTGCATCAAATTTACTTTAGTGTCTTTTTAATAATTAGGTTTTTATTTGAACTAAATTGGTTTCTGAGATTTTATGTTGCTTCTGTGTTAAATATGTTTTGTTGCTCTTCATGTATCAAACAGACTTTTCTCTGAGGAAGAAAGATTGTTTTAGCTGTGCAAAAGCACAGCCTGTTGTAAAAAAAAAAAAAAAATGGGCCTCTCACCTGAACCCTGTAGTATAATAGTCCAGTTCCTTGCAAAATCGAAAGCAGATTTTCTTATAGACTGGTTTCTCTGAATGGTAGTTAGTCGTTTGGACTATTGTAATGCACTTCTGGGAGCGGCAAATGAGAGGGTGCTAAACGGGTTGCAAGTGGTGCAGAACACTGCAGCTCGGTTGGCTTTAAATCAACCACCTAGGGCTCCCTCCCGGCCGTTACTGAAAGGCCTACACTGGCTTCCCATTCGTGACCGAATCAAGTTTAAAATTTGTTGTTTTATTCACAAAACCATCAACGACAGTGGGCCCAAGTATATGACAAAGTCTTGTCCCCTATCGTCCCACTAGATCTCTGCGCTCAAGTGGGAAGGCTCTGCTAGTAGTGCCACAGGTCAACAAACTTCGAGCGGGGGGCAAATCTTTTGCCTACGTAGCCCTGTGTCTCTGGAACTCACTCCCCAGTGCGTTACGTATGTGCTCTGACTTGCTTAAATTCAGAAAACTACTGAAAACAGAACTCTTATAAAGTATGATTGCCTAACTACTTCCTCGCTTCTTTTCGCTGCTAGCGCGGAGATACCCCTGCTGGGGTGAGTCCAGCCCTTTATAAATCCCTCATTCATTCAATTAATGTCTGGTAGGACCAATGGTTGAAATTAAATAATAGAAGTGTAGTTACTTACTGCCCAGGTGTACCTGTGTGCTATTGAGATGTGTCCGTATTCTCCTACTAAAAGCATTGAACCCCCGCTGAGAAGTGCAGGTACTCTTCCTCTCAAATTAAAAAAGTATTGGTACTCCGTACCTGTGAGTACTGGCACATTTAAAGTAATGGGTAAGACTGTGAATCCCAATAATCACTATCCCTCTATTTTCTAATGATCATGCGCTCCCCATACAGACTGAGGAGGCAGCGTCATTTGTTTTCTATAAATGCAAACGTTGCAGCATGTTTTTCCAGCTGGGAGAATTTGTGCTGTGCATTGGGCACCGGGAGGTGGACTTGAATACCATTCTTAATGAGGCCTTGGGAGTTACCCCTCAGGTTAGGTAGTGATCTTAAAGAGTGGACCTGTTTCACAGGTAATATGTTGTGCATCTTTATTTAAATAAAGTAGATCATGACTACTCAATCCCTAGGATACTAATTCTTTTTATTCTAAGAGGTATCATTCATGTAACATTAAGTGCAGTCTGAAGCAGGCTATTGTAATGTTTCATACTTGTCTTCTGGACTAAAACATAAAAAAGTTAAGGTTGAATCCTGCCTTATTGTTGAGGATCTAAGTTGTAAAGATGATGGATTTGCCTCTGTTGTGTTTGAAGCATACGAGCTGCATACAGCATACCTTTTGTGATCTACCAAGCGGTTTCTGAATTTATTTGGTCTCGTTAAATTGGAGGAAAGCAAGATTACTCCTAAGTCACATTCTTAGAACAAAGGAAAGACTTCTCTAGCCGATTTTTAGGTTTGGCCTAGAGAGCTGTATCTGTTTACCAGACCTTGAAATAAAAATGCAGAGGGGTTTGGGACAGCCTGTTCCAGCTATTGGTTGCTTTGATTAACCTCACACCCCCATTAGTCATTGTTTATTTGAAGTGTCACACATTTTGGATTAGCTCACGAGTATTTTCTCTTTACTGTCATTCTGATTGCTTTTAATTACATTAGTCCATCTAAAGAGTGTGTCCATCGCATCCATGCGCTGCAGTGACGGCGCACGTTTTTGCCTGCTCACTACCTATACTTGCGCTTATCGCTTCTCTCCGTCCTACCAATACTTATATTAGTCCTCTTACCCTGGCTACTATTATCCATATCCCTACTGTTTTCTCTCTTATGCCCTTTCCTGTTACTTCTACCTACCACTACTTCTGCTCTTAATCTTACTTGCTCCTGAGCTTATTCTGTAGTGTATCTCCTATTTCCCTAATAGGCTCTGCGCATTGGAATAATATATCCTATAGGTTTGACATAGGACTAAGGTCAGTATGTCCCTATCGAGTATATTAAACTCAATTACTTGTGCCAGCTAGCTCAGAGGCCACTAGAAACTCCTTGACAACAAGAAGGGAGTAGTTTCTGGCAGCCGCAAAACATGACCAATATGTTTCCCTTTTAGAATCAGAACGTGTCCCAGAGTCGTGGAAACACTAGATAACTATTTCACTCAGCTCAATCGTGCATGCTTAGTTTTCCTCAGAGTTACACAGAAATAATAGACGGGCGTTTTCAATAAAAGATTTATTGAACAGTCTTGTTTCTGGTGTAAGTATAATGTGCTGTTACGATCACAAGACGGTATACAAGATAATGTACAGGGTGAGCAGTAAAAATAAATAATTCTGCGATAGCATTATCTTTTAGTACAAATGCTGTTACATAAATAACACAGACTAAAAATGCGAGTACTCATACGATGCGGTGCTAAGCTAGTTCTACCCGAATGTACCTAACCTAACCTAGGTGTAGGACGAGGTATGAAGTAGGTGAAGTATTCCTTACTATGGTATACTAAGAGTATGTTAAGCCTAGTATGCCTAGTATGCCAAGAGTCTCTCTAGGTTCTTATCAGCTCCATACCTGAGGAATGAGAGAGGTTGGAATCTCTTTGCCAGACTCGAACTCCAACACCCCGCAAGGGAAGTCAGATCACTGGAAGCTGGGCTCTCTGCGTGCAGGGAATGGCAGCGTCTTCTCAGTGCGTCAGGCCGGGATACGGGCTCCTCTGAAGTTGAGGTCTCCTCTAGTTTACAGGGGCTAGGGAAGGTATATTTATACCTGAGAGTACCTTAGGAATGTTAGCATTGACGTGAATTGGACAACGAAAGACGTCATGAATGAACCCTTAAGGAATAATGGTTCGTGCATAATAGATGAGGCCTTGAAGAAATCAATAGTCCTGGGCTAGGGAAACTCCCGCAGCCTAAGGGTCTGTTCTTCATGAACTCGTTGTGACGTTAGGGTGGACGGATGTCAGAGACCATGCCTGTATTTGGAGTGCACGGTTTAATGCCTAAATAAGGCCTGGGATTCTATGCCTATATATGGGCAGGGCGAATTGTGCCTATATAAGGACATGATATTGGAAAGCCCGTTATGGACACCCTAAGAGGAATACAACAATTCCAGTTCAGACTAATATTCTCACATTCCTGCTTTTTCTCTCTCTCAAAAATCTTTCTTTACTTTCTGATCTATATGCGCCCCAATCTTATACAATTGAATGACAGAAAATGCAAGTGCTGCACAATGCAAGGTTGTTTTGTCTTTGGCTACCTCCCAGTTCTTGGCAAAGAAAGATGCTGTGTTTGTTATAATGTAACATTGTGCAAAGTACATTGCTTATCTGCATGGTGTGCCGTTGTGCAGGTAAAATGGTTAGGTTTTATGTCCGTGCGGGTGACATCTCTTCCGTGTGCCTTTCTGCAGGGGTAGAATGTGTGCTTGTATACTATGATCTTAGATTTTGCAAGGTCTGATCTTAGAGGCTCATTTTGTTCTGGTTCCTAGTGATGCCAAATCCTCCTTTTCCTCCTGGGTCTGAAATATCCTCTGCACTGAATAGGATGTTAGTCTCCCCCCTCCCCCCCCCCAATCCCCCAAGTAAGCCTCTTATTTCATTTTTGGTCAAAGGTAAGAGGACTCAGTAGCAGGATTTGTATATGAAACAGGTGCCAGGTCTTGGTCGGCTGTGCTCTTTTTGTTGGAGAATCTGGCTTGATCTTGAGAAATACTTGAAAGTGTGGAGAGTTTTGAATCGCCCGAAAGTCAAAAATCTATGATTTTCCACTTCTAAAAAGATTGTGAATTGGGATATGTATAGTTTAAGGAAATGTAAACCATCATCTTGTTCAGTTTCTTCTTTAAGCTCTTTTGTCTAAAGTGGTGCCCTTGTGTCCGCTCACCCGTATTCCAACATTAATATGTCACCGCTCAAGTAAGCATTTATCCATCAACCTGCAATCTCACCAATCCACCTACTCGCCCATCTACAATTGTATGCATCCACCGCAATCAGCCATCCTTGTGTACAACCACACAGAAATCAACTCATCCATATATCCAGCTAACATCCCCCTCTGCCAGAACATGACCATATTTGTATTGCCTGACTGTGTTGTATGTGATTTCTGGATGTTCTCGTTTGCATGTGGTGCCCGAATGTTTTAGGTTTTTTTTGTTCACATATCAAAACAAAATATAAGAACATGCATTCAGTTTAACAGAGATCACATTACAGAGAACACATTGGCTATGCCACTGCTTGGTGACTGGAGAGTTAAGTAGAGATTTTTAATTATGAGTTCTTTGCCATATTTCCTTTTAGATAACCTACAGTGTTACTTTATCAAATGTAAATGTGAGTGTATAAGAGATGGCTTTAAGTATTTCACTTTGGAAGCATTTATACAAGTACATTTATGATGCATTATGAAAATTTTCATAGCTATTGTAACAAAGTTTCAATTCTATTAAGGACACTCTGGCAAGGATTATGCTGTACTTTCTTCACTTTATTCTCTACAGCAGCCATTTTAAATAACTACATTTCCCATGAACCATTAGGAAAAGTGCAGTCCAGCCAATCAGCCATCAGGATCTCTCCTCACATTCCTCTGTAGACTCTCCTGCCTCCTCTTTGTTCCTGTGACAAAAGCCAGAAATGATGTGACTTAATCCTGTTTGGGCGGCTCTGGTGCTACTAAATAACAGATCTACATTTACAATCTCTGATACCTGAAGAAGAAATCAGTAGAGGAAACAGTTCTCTTAAGATGCACAATATCTCAACCATCAATGTCATGGTATTACAAGTAACACATCGCAGGTCACTGAAAGGTAATAATAATTAAATACCTATGTGGAACAATTCTACGTCCTGCCTGTTGCTTGGTTGGGAAGGGCTAATCCTCGCCTTAGTGTCCTAAATAGAATTGAAACTTTCCATTACGATGGCTAAGAAACTTTTCATTCTTTGCCAGGACGCAGGCGAGGATTATGCTAGTTAAAAGCTTGTCAACCACCAAAGCCGCGTTTGGCAAGACTGGTTTGAAATATAATCTCTTAAAAGTCGAGTCTGAAGACCAGTCTGCGGCGTTAAGGATGTCCTCTAGGCACACCCCAAGGGTGAATGCCTTCGAGGCCATGGCCATTCTGGCTGAATGTGCCCCCAAAAGTTTGGTGTTGATGCCAACTTCCTGCATGGCCCATGTTGCCCACCTTGCAATCGTAGAAGATGCCTCCTTATGTGGATTTTTGATGGCAGTGAGTAACTGTTGTCTGCCTGGTGGTCGGACGTCCTCTGTCGGAGCTTCATATGTCCTAATACAGCCGACCACGCCTAACTTGTAAGAATCTGCGAAAGCAGTATATGAAATGATGCACGTGTTACACTTGGTGCGTCAGGATATGTAGAAGGTAACCCCGTCGGGTGTAAAAGTTCTCCCTGTTATGTCCAAGGCTCTGATGTCGGAAACCTGCCTGCAAGACACCAGACATAACAAGCCGATTTTGCTGAGATCTTTCCTGGAGAGATAACCATTGCTAGGCCAAGAGGTTCAGCACCTTATTGACATCCCAGCGAGCCTCACGGTCCTGAAAAAGGAGGCAAAGGCGCAGCCTTTCTCTGCTGTCTACTCCTGCAGAAAAGCATCGGTTGCCACTGCATTGGGGTCTGGTCTCCAGTTGAAGTATGTGAAAAGTTGCTGATCCAGACGTGACGCAAAAGATCCACGGTCAACTGGCCCCTTTGGTTCGAAATGGCCTGAAACACTGTTGCATTCAGTTTCCAAAGACTTGCATCCCTTAGGTAGCGCGATTGCCAGTCTGCCACTTGATTGGCTGTGCCCGTAAGATGTTCTTCCACAACCGAAATGTGATTCTCGAGGCAATATTCAAAAAAGCTCTGAGCCAGATGTGAAAGGGCTCTGGATTTGGTGCTGCCCAAGTTATTGATATACCATACCATCACCACATTGTTCATCTTTAACAGGATGCAACATTGTGCCTTGTCCTAGGTCCAACATCTCACTGTGAAGGAGCCAGCCATCTGCTCGAAGCAATTGATATGTAATGATTGTTCTGCAGCGGACCATCTGCCTCCGGTGGCAAAATCCCCCCCATTGTCTTCCCCAGCCAGTGCCACTCGCATCTGACTCTATCACTAGATTCGGTTGGGAGCTGAAAATAGTGCTCCCATTCCAGGCTTCCACGCGTGGTGAGCCACCAACCAAGCTTTGTCTTCTGAGAGCGGTACCCTCTGAGAGTATGTGAGACCAATCTATGCGAAGATGAAACCCCCTCAGTCGCTGGAGGGCCCAATAGTGCAGGGCCCAGGAAGGGTTTGGCGAGAGTTTTGCGGAGCTCGTACTGGATTTTGGAGATCTTCTTGAAGAGAAGGCTCAGGTTAGTCTCGCCCCAATCCACCATGAAACCCAAGAATGTGAGCGACTGAGTTGGGTTAGGATGGATTTTGTCCTGTTGATTACAAACCCCAAGGACTGAAAATTGATGGTTCTCTGCGAGTGGGTCGACAACGTTCTCGGGCATTGATCCACATGGGGTCTCATGGTTGCTAGGGGCACTGTCGACATCTTTAACTTAGCATGAGCCCGGGAGCCATGATACTGCTTTTGCGCATGTTACTAGACGCTTTCTCTTGTGCAAGACTATTTACACCCTTCACATGAGAACTGTCTGCTGAGATCGTTCTCCGCTTATTCCTGGAGTTTTGTCTGAACATTGTAAGCAAGGTCAATCAACAATGCCCCTTGTTGTTCTGTTCTAGTCAGGCCCTAGCACATAGACAAAACATACCCTGCAGCTGCTGTTTGCAGAACACTTGTATTTTGACATTACGAGACTGCATGTTTAACACAGACCCACTTGGAAAGAGATCTTTCCAGGGAGAAGAGCAATACGCACCTGTGATGAAGAAATACGCTCTATATCCTAAAGGTATGGGGTCTGCTGACAAAGCCCAGAGATCTTATATTATATAATACTTCATATTCAGTCCACGGGGAGGGAGCTTGGGCACTGTAGTCCCGTTTCCAATGTCTTTGTAAGATGACATCTCCCTTCAAAATGTATGGACTTGCTGCAATTCTGACAATATTTGTATTATGCATTATTATGCTAGTAGTGGCACGTATACTGCATTTTAGAGAACGTTAGTTGAAATAAATATTTTAAACTAATTCAGTGACTGTCAGATCTTGTTGTGGACAAGTGCGAGAGAAGTGAGAGAAAGGGGTGTCTTGTTACCGCGATTCCTGAGAGATTCGGGAGTGTTGTGTTCTGGGTTGTCTAAGCATTTGTTTCTCCATTTGTGAGTAGGAGAGCGAGTGAGACACTATAGCTAGTCGGTCCTGGGCTCGTGGCTACTAAGGCGGTAGGAAGGCATAGCCCCTATACACTGAGGTCCCATAATCCTGTGTATAGTTCTGTGTATGTGCAGAATCCCTACAACAAAGGAGAATGTCATCCAGATATACAATCATGCGGCTTCCTCTGGCCCTGAGGTGTTCCACCACCATGTTTTAGAACCTTGGTGAAGCACAAAGGGGCGGAGGATAGGCCAAACGGAAGAGTTGTGAATTCGATCGTTTGGAGTCTCCATTGGAACTAGAAGAACCGGCGGGTATATCGGGATTGTGAGGTAGGTATCCTTGAGATCTAGATGTCCCAATTGTCGTTTGGTCTCAGGCGGTCTGGTAGGAGTTGTATCATCTTCATTTTAAAGTGACGGAAGACAAACCACTTGTTGAACTCCTGTAGATTGATTACCAGGTATTGGCCCCCATGCCGATTCTCCACTGAGAATAAATTGCTGAGAAATTCAGTGGGATTGCTGGCCCCTTTTGAGAGGAGCTCTTACACTCCAAATCAATGAGGGTGGCCTCCGTGTTTGAGAAGGATAGGTGTCAGGGAGGGGAGGAATGAAAGAGGGATCTGTTGAACACTGTGAAAACCGTGAACTGTTTGAGGGACGCAGGAGTCTGAAGTTACCACCCTTCAATTGTGCACGAAGCATGCTAACCTGCCCCCCAACCTTGTGAGAGAAACGAGGTGTACACCGTGAGCAGTAAACCGCCTCTTCTAGAATGGCCTCTGAAGCCTCAGTGATGAAGGTAGCTTCTGGTGGGGTAGAAACCCCCAAATCTGGAGTTATCTTGCCATTGGGCTCGCTTGGAGCCCCAACCTCTGGCAAAGGCCTGGAATTGCAGACCGCTGGCCGAGCGCCCCCTGTCACTTCCAGCCCTGCAAAAACCCGAGGAGTGAATACGTTTTGGGGATTGGGCCTTGCCAAGGAGTTGAAGTGGAGACTAATTTGCTTATCTCCTCTATAAAAGGTACCCCAAACAGACCCCCTTGCGCAACCTCGCCCGCATCGAAGGTCACTAAATCCCCAAACTTTGGGTCATTCTTAATCAGAAGGGACCTGCACCTCTTGGTAGAGATGGTGCAGTTGGCGTTCAAGAGGAAAATGATTGCTCGCTGGGCCCAGACTGAAAGGATTTCCAGGGATAGGAGTGCGCTGGACGCCTTGGCGTCTTTGGCTATGTCGAGGATCTTTGTGAGGAGGCCTGTCACATCCTGGAGTTTATCTTGACAAGACCGTCAAGAGCTGTCATTTTCCTTTTTGAGGTTCCTGACTTATTTGGCCAAGAAAGTGGCCATCGTAGGGTCTATTTCAGGTGTCAACGCCACTTTACTGCCCAACGACAGACGGGGGCATTCTGCCCGCTGGTGGCTGCATATTTCTTTATCCAGTGGTTTGCGCAGTTTGCCCGCCACATAGGTGACTACCTTTTCTGCTGGGGTCCATACCGAAAAATGAGTATGTAGCAGATCCTCTGGGTCCAACATATCGTATTCCTTGGCCTTTACATCCGCATTATGAGGAGCGTCCTCACTGGTTGAAGCCACTGGCGGGCGCCATGGCCTGTCAGGTTCGGCATCCCCGTCGGACCCCAGGGGAAATTCATCACTGTCCCGAAGGGGGCCGGGAGTGGGGTGGGGGGTGGGTGGCGGGGGCAGCTCCTGCATATCCGATCCTATCAAAGCCCTGGATGGAGAAGGAGGAAGGGAAGGGGGTAGTGGCAATGCTTGACTCATAAAAACCTTTTTAAGCCCAACAAAGGCTTCCAAATCTACCCAGAGGGCGTGTATGTGTTTGCGTAGATTATCAGGAGTTTATGCGTCAGGCTGCCATTGAGGTATGGGGCTCAGAGATCCAGGCAAGTCTCCCTCAGCGCTGGGGGTTTGAGACCTCTCTCGGCCTTCTGAAGGAGTTTCTGCTCCATGGGTGCGACTGCGTCCTATACAGTTTTATGGACGAAAGCATCCATCGTATCACAGAACTCCTCTGTGATTGGAAAGTAGGAGACCGACTTCTCTTCCATATATGAGCCTTCAGACTCGTGCATATCACTTTTGATGGTAATATAGGGCTGCAAGGAGCCCAGTGAAGTATATTATAGCTACTTTTTGCTGTAGCATTGGCCCACTGCCAAACAGGGTTAAGGCCTCCATGGGACATCAGATGCCCTTATTTAAATTATCAGGGCTGAGGCTTCGTTATTGCCTGGGTCGGTGTCCCGCACAGTCCATGAGGCACACTGCTGTGGGAGAAGAGAATCTCTTATACAGACCCCGTTGGAGAGGGGCATTCTGACTCCAGGCCGGTCGGGCCATACAATCAGACACTCCTCCGCCGGATGCGCTTTGACGGTCAACATACATGCTATGTAAGAGGTGTGCACCCTCTGGTGCCTGGAAGACCGATGTGCTCTTGCCCAGACGCCTCTCCTGAGGCGCAATGTATACTAAGCAGCGGCCGCGGAGGAGCATCGCCGTGTACCCGCAGGCACATTGTGCAATTAAATGGCAAAATTGAATAACGAAAACTCACAATTCTGCTTAGAAAAACCCAAATAAATGGCATGAAATCAAAGAAAGGGAAGGAGGCTTGAACACTTATCTTATGGCTGCTGGATCAGCATAGAAAGCAGAGGCAGGAGAGTCTACAGAGGACGGAGGAGAGATCCTGATGGCTGATTGGCTGGACTGAACTTCTTTTCCCAATGGTTTGAGAAATGTAGTTATTTTTGTTGTTTAAAATGGTTGCTGTAGAGAAGCAAGTGCAGCATAATTCTCGCCTCCGGTCCTCACATAGAATTCCAGTCTTCTAACCAACTGACTGTCCTATATTTCAGATGCTTGACTGAATGGGGATAAAACGATGTTTATTGCTTAATTTTATGAAGCATCTAATGATTGTAAAATAAGTATACAAAATGTATAGCATGATGCTCATTTAACAAAAGTTGATTCATTTAAATTACATAGATCTCACTTTTATCAAGGGGAGAGTAATGTTGCACGCATATGACAATATTGTATTGCAGTGTTTATGAAAATTAATAATTTGATAAAATGCAGGTTAAAAATAGGATACTGCAGTATAAGCCACTTCTAAACATGATGTTGGAGAGAAGTAACATGCTAACCATGGAATAGTGTTAAAGTTCACATGCATGGATTGGTTTGGGCTGGGTGTGTTGACTAGAAAGGGAAAGGAGTAGACGTTTATAGATCAAGAGCCCACTGTTAATTTTTGTATGGTGTTTATAGTTCCACTTCGTCACCTTTGGCCACTTTAGAAGGCTTTGAGTTCGTAGTGAGAGAGACATTAGGGGCAAGTTGTAAAATTAAAGTTATAAAGCACGGGAGAATGGGTTTCCTGGGGCTGTTTGAGGCACTGATAGAGTAGAGCTGCAGGGACTATTGGGTGGGACTAAAAACGGAAAGCGCAGGCGAAAACTATTCAAGAGGTTTTCGGTGAACCCACAGCTGGAAGGGCTCCTCAATTTCATCAGAGCCTAGAGATTGCAGGGGAACAAACTAAGGCATTGATAAATATGAAGGTAGTGCGAGGAAAGGTTGGAGTAATGGATGGGGAGTATAGGAGAGAATGGAACAGGGTGTGGCTTCTAACCACTGATTAGGATGGGATAAGGGAAACCAAACCGTGAGTTGTTGAGATCAATGGTAGAGAGTGATGGGGTCTGAATTAACCACTACAACAGATAGGACTGGTAAGCAGTGTAGTCTGCAGTGCTTGTTTTGTAGAATCTTGTTCCTGACACCATGCTATTGTTCATTAACATATTGCTACACGCGGTTAGCACTCTATCTTTTCTGACTGGTCAATGTCCGGTATCTTGTTACTAACACCTTATGGGTAATATTCAGTATTCAAATGGACATAACCTGTCTGAGAGCCAGTTTTGATTTGACTCTTATGTTTTGTGTTTTAGACTTTCCACACACCAAATCTGGGAGATGAAGAGTTTGAAATCCCCCCAATTTCGCTTGACTCTGATCCCACACTGGCAGTCTCTGATGTTGTGGGCCACTTTGACGACCTTGGGGATCCCAGTTCTCCTCAGGATGGCAGTTTTTCTGCCCAGTACGGGGTGCAGACACTGGAAATGCCAGTCGGCCTGGAGCAGGGTGGCGGTCTCCTTGGCAGTACTCTCTCAATGGTGAGTCTTGTGCTTCTGTCTTGGGTGTGGATTCTTCACTTAAGCCATTTGCTCAAAGTATCTAAAAGAGGTCTGAAAGAAAATATGGAGAACTTGTCATGTAATGTTCCTAGCCCTTATATAAAATTACAGATTTTTAGCTTTGATGCTCCCCTTAAGCAATATAAATACACAACTCGCTCCATGTTGTTGTGGAAAGTCCTAAGATGGTGTTAAAGAAGAGCGATCAGGTGAAGTGATGCAGTTTGTGTGAATGTTGTCCTATTTACTACGTTGTTTTTTTAATAATTGCAATCTGATGACTTCTGTGCTGTTTAAACGCTGATGGTGAATTGCACCGTAGCAAGAACTACATGACTATCTTCCTTTAAATGCTAGACTGAGTTGTATGCTTCTGTAACCTGCAGGGAAATTCTCAGGTTTGATTTTGGGTTTCATTCGGTTGGTGACAGGCATGTGTGATTAAGTGACACAAGTATGGGTCGTATACCATGTCCTCTGCTTTCTAACCATGTGGTTTGATTGAGACCTTTTACTCAGCTGAATGGGGTTCAGTCATCTGTGTGGTGCTTTTCATTAAACAAAGATGTCTGAAGTACGCGAATCTACCCACTGAATGATTTTACTGCAGGCAGCACAAATGACCTGCATGGTCCAGGTAGATCTCTGCTGCATATTCTGCAGCTCTCTGGGATTGAAACTTTCAGGCTAGTAATAAACATGTTCAGCAGTAGGTGCATGAACACACTGAACTTTTCTTTTTTGCTGAGATTAGTGTGTTCAAGAGTTTCAAGTGACAGCTAAAAGAATTTCTTCTCAACCGTCCTCTCTATTCCTCTGGCCAATAACCACCCAATGTTTTCCTCTTAATCCCCTACGCATAGACGGCTCTGCTGCAAATCCCTAGATGAACAGACCCTCCACTCCTCTTCCGATCTCCCTTACCCTCCCTGAAATTATCTTTTTTTTTTTTCTTTCTTCATAATTATTGAACTGTGAAACTTCCAGAATCTAGGTGTATCATTGTACTTAACTTGCTTCTTTACATGTAGGTTGTTGTAAAGCACTCTGATACCCCTCTGGTTGTGATAGCGCTATATAAAACTCCAAACCCCCCTCCCCCCCAAAAAATACGTGTGTGAATGATGGTTTAAAGATTTGTGCAGCCAAAACATCTCACAAAGACAGCTCAAACAGTATAGAAGCCTTTGACAAACGTACAATTTGAAAAATGTGTATGTGCAGTTGCAATCGCTGTGTTGCGTAAACTAAGACTTTGTCTTAGTTCTACAAGGTTTGTCTTTCCTCCCACAGATGCCTGAACTTGGTTCAGTGCACAGCCCTTGGCCGTGAAAGCCGCATACTTGTTGATGATGGTGTGAGTGCTTTCTGTATTGCTAACAGTTCCTTAAAAGGGGCCAGGGACATAGTGGTAATTCAAATCACACACAAGTCCTGCATTACGAAAATAGACTTTACAGATCTCATCCTGTTGCTTAGCATATGAGTAATAACCACGCATATTATTAAAACAACACTAATGCATGTTTCTAACAACAAGAATACTATGAACATTTCTGAAATGGTTGGAATGTCATTGGGCAACCTAACTCCCTAAAGACAACTTCTATGCGCTACACTCTGAGTATGAAGTAGGTAATTTGCATTTAGAGTGAGTTGGCTTTCAGCGTACTCTTTCACAGCGAGGAAGCTGTGGTTATCATATTTTGGCTGGGAGAGAGTGTTCCTCTAAAGGAAAACTCCCATCAGCTGGGCTTCTCTCTTGGAAGTGGCTTGGTATCCGCTCTTAGCCTAGGAATGGATGATGCAGCAGTCTCTTGCACTATCTGGGTGGGGGCCGCCTCCATCGCCCTTAGTGCACCGCATGTTCATGGGGCAGCCGGTGCTAAATCATTCGAAGACGACCAGATTCTGGGTCGGCGTTTAGTAAGTAGCAGAGCAGCTACCTCGCTGCCATCTATTGCAAGTTATCCTCTGAGCCAAGCTTTTGTCGCCTTCTGTGGGTGCCCGTACCCGGGGGTCCCACTGCTGCCAGGCTGGGGGGAGGGACAGGGGTATGGCCCAGTCAAAGGCTGCCGCCCCCCCACTAACACAAAAAACAAGCATTTGCAATGCAATAGGTCTCGCCTTACTGAAAGTTTCAGCTATTTGCGTTGCAAATGATAATGTTTGTTAGATTTTATTTTGTTGAAAAATATACCAGCAGTAGCATAAGTAATAAAAGAAAATCCATTAAGCAAGTAAAGGGTGCAGTACCACAGACTGGTACTAGGTGTCTTTGTGGAGTTGTAAAGGGACCTCTATTAGCCATATAAGGGACTGCACCCTTACTTATGCTACTGCTGGAATATTTTTGTAACAAAAAAAGCAAACGGTGTACCATTAGTTTGAGTTGGAGCTATTGGCATTGTAAATGGCAATGTCTTTTACCTATGTTTTATGGAGTGTATGTATGTGGTGTGTAGTGGAATTATGTGGGTTGTACTGGATTAGTTGTGTAATTGTGTGGCGTGGAATTGTGTGGTGTGGATAGGATTTGTGTAGTGGAATTATGTGGCATGGTGTACTGTGGAATTAAGTGTGCTTTTTAGTGTACTGGAATCATGTAGAGTGGGATTCTGTGTTATGGAGTATAATTATGTTGAATGCTATTTTGTGTTGTGGAGTGGTATGTAGTGGAGTTTAATTATGGGGTGCACTGTTGAATTTTGTGGCATGATGTGGAATTGTGTGGCGTGGATTGGATTTGTGTGGTATGTACTATATATATGTGGTGTGTTGTGTAATTGTGTTGAGTTGTAGTGGAATGGTGTGTAGTGGAATAATGTGGTTTGGTGTTGCATTATGTGGTATGCATTGGAAATGTGTGGAGTTGAAATGTGTGGTGTGGAACTGTGTGGATAGCTTTGCGTTTTTGTAACGAAAAAGAACAAATAGGAGCTAAGCTCCAGATCTGTGTTTGGGTGTTAAAATAAGAGAGTTAGAGGTATTGGTGTTGTAAATGTAAATATCTTGCTTGTGTGTTATGGACTGTGGTGGATGTATGTGGTGTGTAGTGGAATTATGTGGGATGGATTGGAATTGTTAGTTGTGGCATTGTGTGGTGTGGATTTGTGGTGTGGAATTATGTGGCATGGTGTGCAGTTGTATTATGTGAATAGTAATTTGGTGTTTTTGACTGTATTGGAATTGTGTGTAATGGCATTTTGTGTTGTGGAATGTTATGTAGTGGAGTTTAATTATGTAGTGTGCTATTGAATTTTGTGGTATGATGAATAAAGTGTTCTAAATTTAATATGTCGTGTGTAGTGGAATTGTGCTGTGGAGTGGAATTAATGTGGTTTGGTGTTGAATTATGTAGTGTGGAATGCATTTGTGTGTAGTTGAATAGTGTGGCATGGAACAGTGTGGTGTTGAGGGAAAATATGTTGAATGGAATTATATGGCATGGCGTGGATTGTATTTATGTGAATTGTTTTGTCATAGAGTGGATTTATATGGAGTTTATTTATGTGGTACTGAGTCTCATGCAATTAGGTCGAGTTGAATTATGTGGTATTATGTGGATTGTAATTATGTGGTGTGGAATTGTGTGGCTCTGAATTATTGTGTTGTGGAATTGTGTGGCATTGTTTTGATTTGTGGCGCTGAATGCTTGTTGTCTATCTATAGCAGTGCTGACTGAGTGCATATGAAAAAAGCCTTCCCCATAAAAACGGTGAAAACATCACACAAAAGATTCAGAAAAACGATGTTAACATTCGTACAATTTCTAGAAAGAAGGCTGCCCTGTTTATAGTTCCTTAGTGAGCAGTTATTCCAGTAAAGGAGGAGTCCTTTCGTAGAAACCTGTGGGTTATGGTTGTTTGCTTATAACAAATAGCCCAGATGTATTGGTTACATCTACTATGCCCTGTTTACAGGTCTTGAGTTCCCTTGGATTTTGAATTATATTGTTGACACTTAAGAAAATAATGAGATTAAAAAGAATTTTTTTTCAAAAGCAGCACACTATCCTATATTAAAGAAAAAAAACCTTGGAAGATAGCGCAAATATTTTTTATGATAGGCTAGTAGTGTTGGGATTATGGCGTAAATGTTTGTTAAAAGAAAAAGAAATGGATGATTTCGACAAACATTCCGCGCTGTATCATATTATAGTAACACAAAAGCAGCACATGTTTCTTGAAAACAGACATAGCCTTTGATTGCTGATCCTTATTTTACCAGGGCTGTCTCCTTCCTGGAGCACCCATAAAAAAACTTGCTTAGCGTGAACACAGAGCAGTGACATTTGCATTTTCTAAAGCTTTGTTTTCTAGCAACTGAAATGTGTAATAAGAAAAACGCTCCCTTTGCATTAAAGCCAGCAAACTGCATTAAGTGACAGTAAATGAAAGATGCAAGGGGCTGTTACTGCACACATAATAAGCATAACAAGATTATTTATAAAGTGTCCTCCCTCCTATGTCCGCAGAGACAGCGCGTTTTGGACACAATGTGTTTTTAATGCATTGCTAAACTGTCTCAGTGGACATAGGAGGAGAGAGGGCACTTAATAAATAATCTGGTTCTTTGAAAAGTGCCACATTTCACCTTTGTGGAAGTTGTTTTAACATCTGAATGGCTGCAAAACTCTCGTTTTTGAGAAAGAAAAGGTGACTCTGGGAAAAACTACATATAATGTGGGTTTGCCCAAAAAAAGTGGTTTTTCCAAGTTTAATCTTTTTCTACCCTCGCATTTCTGCAGGGCAATTTAAACCAGCAACAGGGGAGAGGGATGTTGGTACTAATTAAAGCTGGGTGGGGTGTCAATGTAAAACTAGCAGCAGGCAGCATAGATTAAAGAAGCAGCAGGGAGGAGGTGGGAGCCGAGGAGAGGGAGGGATCATCTGTCAGTAGTAAATTGTAAACAAGCAGTTGCAGATTGCAGGAAAGCATGTTGTGCATGCGATAGGAGAAAGCCATTTAAGAAAATAGTGCCCACAGACAGTAATTAAAACATACTGCGTAACACCACAGTAAGAGGGCCAGTCCTCATGGGAGGTTACCAAAGAGAGACAAGGAGGTACTAAGGAGGCACTAACAAGCGTATTGACTAATCAAGTCATCATTTACAAAGGACCGGAAGAGAAGCCAATTGTTAAGATGGGCGGAACATGGGCGGAGCTTAATGCACATATACTGAACACTGCATGTCTCGAAGAGACGGCGCAAGCACTGCTGTAAGCGAGACCTAAAAATAGGAGGACAAAACTTGATTCCGCACCCAACCACTAGATGGCGGGCTAGATGCACAGTATGTGAATCCAGAAAACTCTTCTGGCTGCAAAACTACAACTGCTGTTAAGTAACCATTTTGTTATCCGGCTTCGGCTCCCTCGAATGGAAAACTCACATCAGCTGGGCTCCTCTCCTCTTGGAATTGGCTTGGTATCAGCTTTTAGCTTAGGAATGGATGCAGCAGCAGTACGACAGTCTCTAGCAGGATCTCGTGCGATAATCTGGGGCGAAGACTTCGCTAAATCAATGGTTACTTCATGGGTTTTCTAAAAATAGTTTTGACCTCTACCCTGCATTGGGGAATTTCCACTTATTACCAGACATAACTGGTATGAACCAATATGATAATTAAAGACAAACCAGTATAAACTAGTAAAAAAAAGTATGTCAATTCAATCTGCATTCACTGTCTGACCTTGAATTACAAATCACAGGTAACTTATGTCACCTTGGGTACTAGTCAAGGTCGTTGTCTGGATGGTTTGCCACTTTCACTGGTTCTTCGAAAGATGAGGACCAACGGTATCTAGGTGAAAGGTAGACAGGCTAACTTAACAATCGAGCACAAAATGGAGTCAGGCCTCTGGGTCTTTATGACAACTGAGGGCGATAAGGAATCCAAGACTCAGTTTGAAGAACCCAGGCAACAACTAAGCCTGCTGTGTTTTTTTAACTTTGTGTATGGTTAGATTGCTTGTGTTAAAAATAGGTGTATAGCTGTATGCAAAATAAGCCTATGTGTAGACACATGGTAATGGCAAGGGGGAACTGTCAATCTGATCTTCTACCTGTGATCACTTGAAATTAATAATACATTCCTCTTACCGATAACTTTCAAATTGTGCATACAAAGTATTTTTCTTAAACAGTCCTTGGAGCCCTGTCACTTTGATCATGCCCAGCTGTGGCTGATGCTTTCTCAGTACTGTCTGCCTCAAAGCCATGACATGCACTAGCAACGTTAAGAAACCCTTACAGTCTCTCTTGGGGAGTTTGGTAGAGGACTGTCTAAAATCTGACTGTGCTAGCTAGTGGGTTTACACACATTTCAACACATGAGCTTACCTTGTGATTCTGTCAGTAAGTGGCTGATGGGCACTGTCCTTGGTGCATAATTTTATTTACAACTGGTTTTCCAGGGCCCCAATACTGGTAGGCTATAATGGATAATCAGGTTACCCCATTTAGGCCCTTGACTCTCTAGGGCAGCACTCCTGACCTTTACGTGCGGCCTCCTGGTCAGCAGCAACACTGGCTGCTATTTACTCGACTCGGCACTAGCATAAAAAATAGGGTAAATAAACAGGCATGCCTTCATTTAAAGGTTAATTGCAGTTAAAGAAAGGAAGTAACTAGGGTGTCCTGCGCCGCTTAACTTTATGAACACTTTCACTTATAAAGACAACTTGCTGAAAACATGTAAAAATATGATGGCTTCTTCAAAATTCAAAAAGTGTATTTTAATATGGACAACTGATTCACCTCAGGAAATCAGATTGCATCAGTGCATTGAGAAGTGTTTTTTTTTATTTTTTTAAATAAAGTGAAAGTTTTCAAACATGAATTTAGAAACATTCATGCTCCCCCTCCCTTCCCCAACGCTGACAACAATGCCAATAGTGAGCTAAGAGGCAAGCCAGTTATGTCCTTCCTTTGGGGGGGGGGGGTAAACGTCGGGGGGGCGAGGGGGGGGGGTGTGTGACGTCTACGAATGAGCTGAGATTGATTACATGTTTTCTGGTTCCACATTGTGAAGTCAGGTCCAGCTTTTTGTGTGGGTGGGCCTGGCCCCAATCCAGGTCGGCAAACTTAAGAGTGGCTCATAGAGCTCTCTGCATTAAGGTCCTGTAAACAGCAGTCTCTCTACCTTGACTCCAGTGATTCCCATTAATGCACATTCATAACGTGCCGAGGTCGATTTTTTTTTTTTAACACCTTATCAACCCCTCTCCTTGCCCTCCCATCTACCTCTCACCCCTCTGCCACCACACAAAAACATTCCCGAAAATGTTAGTCTGTACCCATACTCTAGGGGTTAGTGACATGGTTTAGTCAAAGCTTAGGCTAGGAGGTAGTATGGGTTCAAAACCTAGATACAGCATAACAGAATAAACAATCTTTAATTGATTGTCCAGTAAGAATGACTTCTAACAATAGGGTTTTATTTACAGGTAGTTAAGGGCAGGCAGTTAACATTTTGCAGTATGAATTTTATCTTGATTTTCATGCTGTGCCTTATTCTGCCATCTAGTGGTTGGGTCTGTAATTCTCCTTTTAGTTAGTTTCTCTGTGGTTTTGTTTTCCCCTTGTTGGGCGTTGTTGAGGACCATTTGGTGAAATGTGCTTACCTGTGTGACAGGTGTACTCCCTGAAAGCCCCTGTGTATGGTCACCATTGTCATCCATTCGTTCTGGAAGCAGGATAAAGCAGCTTAAACAATCGAGACGGTGCAACGACGGATCATTGAGAAAAATCGTGGGAAAAGAGGACTGTATTGGAACATCAAAGTTAATACCAGCATAACCATTTTTCACTGAAAGATAGTATTGAATACTTATGTGCCCGGAGAATGTGCATCCTGGTATCCCGGGGTCTTGGAGGATATGGAGAACAGCCCCACCCCTTATGATTTTGTCCAAGGTGTCACCACAAGTTTACCCAAAAATAGAACCACGACGTTTATAACTTGTGCCTGCCAAAAGACAACAGCAGCAAGGATTGTGAAGCCTAGGAACAACATCCGGTAACATTTCCATGAGAAAGGGCCTCTTTTTACATGGTTAGCTCCCCACTTTTCCCCTTGAAAATTATGTGGTTTTGATTGTAAGTGCACAAGGTCCTTGCCAGCCAGGTCCCCTGTGCCAGTGCTCCTTCCCTAAAACTGTACCACAATTGGCACAACTTCAGACCCCCTGTAAGTCCCTAGTAAATCGTACCTAGGGCACGGGGACTGAAGAGGGTCCCCTAGGGACCCCTGACCTAGGCCATGCAAACTGCCACTGCAGCATGCATGCCTTGGTGCAGACAAAAACTACAAAGTCGACATGGCACACTGCCTGTGTGCCATGCCCAGCAGCACTGCCCAAGGTATAGGTAAGTCACCCCTCTAGCAGGCTTTACAAGCCCTAAAGCAGGGTGCACTATATCTCAGGTTAGGGCATATCTGCATGAGCAGATATGCCCCTACAATATCGAAGTCTGTTGTTAAATATTTTAAGGGCCAGTGAATCCATAGAGTACATGGGATGTAAACTCAACCACTCTAGTTCCCCAGCACCATGATGGCTTCACTGAACACAGGAGTGTTTGGTACGAATCAACTTCTCTCAATAAACCCACACTGATGCCAGTGTGCGATTTATTGAAACATGTACCTAGAGGGCACTTCAGAGGTGCCCTCTGAAAACCAACCAACTCTGGTCTCTGACTGGCTTTAGGCAACCTTCCACCACCAAACGGGTTTCTGGACCCCTGTATCAAGAGCCTTTGCTCTCTGAGGCCAGAAACAAAGCACATTCTGGGCAGAGGCGTGCCACCTCTTCCCACCGGACGAGCACATTGCTCGAGAGGGGAGCTTCAGAGGCCTTGCTTCCTTTGTTATGTGACCCCAGCCTCTGCTGCTTGCAGCAGATGGCAGCCCCCGGGTCAAACCACCACTTTTGGCGGGAGAACCGGTGGGAAAACCTAGGTCGGATAGGAGGTGTGCCCCTCTTCACCAACTCTACCCCTTAGGTGCTTTAGGTGAAGTGAAGCACTTTTCTCTGTGCCCGCCATCTTGAAGATGGTGGGACTTATCCAAGCAGGGCTAGGGCTAACCCCCCTCCCACTAGAGGGTGGCATAATATTTGGTGTAGACACCCCTGGTGAGGGGCCCATTGGTCCCTACCTCTTACTCCCCTGTAGCGCCCCTAAATCTAGTATTTAGGTGGCTTCCTCTGACCCCGAAAGCAGATTCCTGACGACCTAAGAAGAGCTGAACACTACAACATCACACCGGCAGAGGAGACTGCAGACAACAACTGACTAAGCCCCAGCCCTGCCGGCCTGTCTGCAGCCCTCGACAATCATGCGCCAAAAGACGACCCGTCCTGCAGCCCAGCGACCTCCAAAGCCTTTGGAGGACCTCCGGTCTTCGACAAAGACCAAGATCTTACGTGAACAGCGGACCTGTCCAGAAGAAACCAGGTATAGAGCACAAAACTCTGCCCTGACGAAGCGCAAAACCACAGCTGAACCCACATCTGCACCAGATGCCCACGACCTGAGTCCGAGTTGCCCACCGGTCCTGTGAAGGGTCCCCAGCGCTTCAGAGCAAGAGTCCACCATGGGCTGACCTCTGCCGGACTCCACCTCGACGCCTGCAGCCTCAACTTGGAGAGACTCTCTGACCATGACCTGCCCAGTAAGACTTTTTCCGATGCCTAAGGACACTCCTGCACCCGAAGCCCCTGGGCCTTGGGGAGCTTGACCTATGGTGTTGCCTAGGTCCCCTAGCATATCTGCTTACCCGGGCAGCTGTGTCTTCTTCACCCGGCCTCCTGGCCTGAGCCTGCAGCCTTTCTTCAAGACCGATCTCCCCCATTGGTTAACATTGGGCACCCGACGCTGTGTTGGCAATTTGCACCCAGCTGCCCCCTTGCCGCTGAAGTTGTAAGTTTGGTGCTGCCTTGTGGCCCCCTCCTTGTACTTAGATTAACTCCAGGAGATCGACCCCTGACACCGCTTTACTCGCCTGTGAGCAGCGCATCTTCGAGCACCCCCCCAGTCTCCATTGGTTAACATTGGGCACCCAACCTCGAATCTGACCTCTGCACCCGGCTGCCGCTGGTGGTGCAGTTTTTGTGCCAATTTGAACCTTGCCTGGTGTTGACCTGAAACCCTGTAGACTGGTACTGTGAGTCGTGTACTTTCCTGAAAATCTGCATTCTTGTTTCCTCCTATAGGTTAACGTTGCAAAGCCTGAAAAAGTGTCCACTTTTTAAAGTGTAAAGTATTTTTCCTGAGAAACATACTTGCCTTTTTGCATATATCTTGGTCTTATAAAACTTGAAAGCTTATTTTTTCTAAAATTTGTGTGGCTCTCCTTTTTGAGTTGTGTGTCATTTATTAGTGACTGTGTGCATAACGAATGTCTTACACTCCTGTGTGTTGGGCCTAAGGCTGCTCAACCAACAATTGTGCACTTTGGGTTTACATAGAGCCCTGTACACTTCTGGGAGAATCTCTGGACTCTTTGCATGATATAACCACTTGGTGGTATATCATATAAAGAGCCAGCTTCCTACAGTTGCACACACATGCTGGGACCAAGCCATCTAAAATGTACTCTAAGTCTCTAAAGAACTACCCGACATCGGAACACTAGGCTATTGAAACACGGCAAAGGCATAAAGAGCCCCACCGCTCCAAGACCAAGTACAGTGCAGGAGGCAAATCCTCAGAGGCTGTTTTGACATGGGTATGCCCCCACTTTTTGCTGAATTGCTGATGTGCTTTGACTGAGTGTGCCCTGGGCTCCTGCCAATCAGGTACCCAGGGACTGTGTTCCTTCCCTTAAACTGCATTGAAGCCTAAACCCAATTGGCATCTCTGGCCACAGGTAGGCCCCTGGTAAATGGTACCACTGGTACCCAGGGCACTGTGACCAGAGAAGGCCTCCAAGGGCTGCAGCACTTATTGTGCCACCCTTAGAGGCCCTGTACCCCGACACACACACACTGCCTTTGCAGGCTGCGTGTCTTGGTGCAGAACAAAGTGAAGAGTCGACATGGCACACATCCCTGTGTGCCATGCCCACAAACCACTGCCCTGGCATACCTCAGTCACCCCTCTAGCTGGGTGCCTGATGTCAGTGGTGAGGGTACAGGTGCCTGAGCCCTGTGCCCCTACAGTACCCAGGTCCATTCCTGGGCACTGAAAGTGCAGTGCTGCCATTAAGAGTATATGGTGCTGGGAGTTTGTCATTACGAACTCCACAGCCCCATAATGGCTGCACTGAAGACTGGGAAGTTTGATATCAAACTTCTCAGCACATTAAACCCACACTGATGCCAGTGTGGGATTTAATGTAAAATGCACAACAGAGGGCATCTTAGAGATGCCCCCTGAAACTCGACCAACTCCCAGTGACCTGACTGAGTGGCTGCTGAGGCTGCCACACCCAGACATGTTTCTGGACCCCTGGGTCGAGAGCTTGCTGCTCTCGGGGTCCTGAAACAATGCGCATCCTGGGACGAGGTGCCAAGTCTCCTCCCCCCAGGATGGGCAGGGTTCACGAAGGAGAAGCTTCAAAGGCATACCGCCTTTGTGAGCCTCTCCAGACCACTTGCTGTACTCAGCAACTGGTCCCCACTGGTTCCACCCCCCTTTGGGCGGGAGACCCGGCGGGAAAAACAAAGTGAGGAAGAGAGGTGTGCCCACCTCTGCCAACTCCACCCCTAGGGTGGGGGAGGCGAGGTGAAGCACAACCTCGAGTCCCCGCCATCTTGAGGATGGGGGGACCCAGCCAACCAAGGACAGGCTCCTGCCCCCTCCCACTGGAGAGTGGCAGAGTAGGGGGTGTACCCACCCCAGGGAAGGGACCCATTGGTCCCTGCCCTTTACCTACCTGTAACGCCCCTAAATTCAGTATTTAGGGGCACCCTGAACCTTCCTTCCTCAGATCCCGATTCTGAATCAAGAAGAAGAAGAAAGAAGACCAGCCGTGCAGCTGCTAACAAGAGGACGACACCAACTGACTTGGCCCCAGCCCTACCGGCCTGTCGACCCTCGAACCTGCTCCTGCTAAACCCCGGCCTCTTTAGTGGTCAGCAACCTCAAAAACCCCGGAGGACCTCACTGCCTTGCTCAACTAAAAGACTGGGACTCCCACGAGCAGTGGTTCTGCTCAAAGCATCTGCAACCCCAGGCCAGCCTGAGACCGCGGATCCTGCCCACTCTGCACCCGCCGAGCCCGGCCCGAGCTGAAGTGGACAAAGACCACGAGGACGTCCCCCCGGCGACTGTGACCAAGAATCCAGCACCCAAGGACTCCCCTCGACGCTCCTGACTACACCTGCAGCCTCAATACCAGGGACCCCTCCAACCGCGACCAGCAGAGGGTAAGATTTCCGACGCCTAAAGACACCCCTGCACCCGGCGCCCCATGGCCTCCTGTGCCCAACTCCTGGGTGCTTACCCTTCCTACAGCTTCCCAACTTACCTCTCGAAGTGGTGGTCGCACCTGAAGAATCACCGTCCCCGAGCTTGCAGCCTTTGTTCGTCTTGCAGCTTTCCCATTGAAATCCATTGGGCGCCCGACGGCCCAAGAGCCCACTGCACCCGGCCGCCCCAGTGCCGCTGAGGGTGCACCAACTACCCTGTTCGACTTCCCCACTTGCCCTGAGTAAGTGACCAGGAGCTTTGCTCCCACAGCCGAGTGGCCTGCCTGCCAGCAGCCACCAACCAAAGGCCCCCCGCCCGCCATAGGCTAACGTTGGGCCTACTCTCTCTGCACCCGGCCGCCCCTGTGCCGCTGAGGGTGTAACAACAGTACAAACCTGAACCTGGGAGACCCCTGAGTCTTTCCCCAGAACCTTAACTCTGCCAGCCGAGTACTTACCTGAAAGCCGATAACTTGCATTTTCTCCATAGGGTAACATTGACTGGTTTTCACTTGGAAATTCTTCTAAGTGTCGAGTTTTGGAACTTCGAAATATTCACTAAAAATCTTCCAAAAATCAAAATTACTCGCCTGTTCTCGGGAGAGATCCCAGTGCTGGATTTAGGTACCCAGCACTGACTAGAAAAAGTGATTACAACTGTGATTTTCCGATAACTGGATTTTCCTCCATAGGATAACATTGCCTGGTTTTTGCCAGAAATTCTTCTAAGTGTCGATTTTTGCAACATACAAATATTCCTTAAAAATCGCCTGTGTAACAAAAACTATTTCCTTCAACTGTTTACAGGAAATGCACCAGGGCTGAATCCAGGATCCAGCCCTGAGTAAGAAAACCATTCGTAAAGTAATTCTATTACGGTTTACTTAAAAATCCCATTGAGCTCAATGTTATAGTATACCAAGTATTGTGTTGCCTATTGCAACCCCTGTGCCATATTGCATTTAAAGTCTATTGTTCATTGAAAGTATTCAACAAACAGCATCTTATATTGAGAAAGTATTTTTATGCAAACCTGTGGTTCTAAAATTAAACAGTATTTTTTTATACAAAACAATTGGCCTAGAGTTCAGTTCTTGAGTGTGTGGTTTCATTTGCTGACTGAGTGTGTACATCAAATGCTTTACACTGTCCTCTGATACTGCCTTACTGCTCGACCAAGCTACCACTTTAGAGAGTAAGGTTCTATCTAACTTTAACCTCTGCCAAACCTCTGGAGACCCTTGGACTATACACACTGTACCTCACTTTGGTGCAGTATATAGAGCCAGTTTCTTACAGAAATGCATTGTGCTTCTACCTCTCAAGGAAAGAAAGAAAAACGCTTTCCAAAGGGTGCACAAGCTCCACTGAGCAGCCGTATGGGGTCTGGCAATGGTTTTAAGGGGACGGGAATGTAATGGCTGTCATGTCATTTTTAATACGTCCCTGTATTGAGTGAATGACTGTCACCCACAACGCCCTCCTAAGTCCCACCACAAGCCTGTCTCCTAACTCTAGTCACATTTTCCGGTCCTTTGACACCTTTGCTACCACAGCAGTCATCTTCCCGGGAAAGTGAGCTAATCCAGCAGCGTCCGCATCCAGCCGATTCTGCCATTCTGAGTTCATTCAAAAATAACAGCTGCAATGCATTCCCTCCTTTGGGCAAAACCAACCCCTCTCCCTGACGCACTTCAACAGTCTCCTTGGATACCCTCTCTCCATTAGTTTTCTGAAGAGAATCTAATTGCTGAAGGAAATGCTTTCTTTAGCAGTTCCTTTCGATCCTTAGGAATTAGCCAAAGAGTAATTTACCTGTACGTGAGCATGGGTATTGACTGTTGTACAGCAACACAGATTTCTTGTCTTTTTTAAAAAATACATTGTAATATGTACTTTCCCTCCTTTCTGTGTACTGGCAGTTCACAGTAACTGATCTGCCCTGCTAGAACTTCATCTTTTACAATGGATATTTTTAGTGTCTTTCTTCTGCAAAGAGGGTGAGGAAGGTACACGCTTTTTGCACTGATGAACGCTGGGCGGACTTCTATCATAAAGCGGCTCTAAAAACTCGTCCTGCTTTTCTCCTGAAGGTTATTTTGGATTTTCACATCAGATAAATAATTTTAATTCTGACCTTACCAAATCATTTTAGTCTGGCAATTATACTCTTGACACTGAAGACATTGCGGTCTCTACAATATTGTATTGAAATACAATATTGCGTGGAAAAATGTAAGATCTTTTAAAATTACCACAGCGTATTGTATATTATGAAATCGTTCTCATTTGGTTGCTTTTAAAGGTGCAAACTGTAGCTGAATGTATAGTTTTAGATTATATATTAGAAAGCTGACCTGCTGTTGTCAGATATGTCTAAAAACTTTCCATCAATGGGAAGGCAGCCAAAGGTGCTTTTTTGAAAATGTTTCGAACCTAAACATTTGCAGCGCTACTACCTGCAGACCTCTTTGCGTAACCATTTTCAGAACTATCTTGCTGCATCTGCTTTGTGGGCGGGTGTATGGATGGAGTTTATCTTGTTACACTATCCTACTGTTTTGAGTTTCTAAGAGAGAATCCAGTGATGGAGTAGTAAAAGTTATGTCACTTTACTTTTAATCTTACTTCTTCATTATGGGTAGTCTTCATTAGTCATAAATATCCCACCCATGTCTCCGTGTAGCTTGTGGGGGGCTCACTGTGAATCTTTGCTCTGTCCGTTACCTCCAAAAGATTGACTGCAGGGCATAATGAAACAAGGCGACCTTTGAAACGGTTAGTGAAAGTTGAACAGGACATCCAAGAAATTCTGGATTTACTGTTTGACTGAAAACATTTTTCCCTTCAGTCACTGAGGTGCTGAAAAGGTTCAATGTGGTTACATGCCAGTTTGTCGAGTTCCTTCAGTTCACATCTCTAAAAAGCACACAATAAAAGTAGGCAGTTGTTGAAAGGTAATCGCTTTAGTAAGAAGTATAGATTTCCTTCGCAGGCCATCTAGGTGGCCTGACTTTCCGTCATTGATCCAGAATGCTAAGATAACTATCTTCAGGTATATATCCACCATGGAAGGGAAACTGTCATTCTTTAATCACCATTGAGGGCATATCAATGGGTACCCCTAGCTTTAAAGGAAGGCTATGCCTTAAAATCTTCATTAATTTCCTCTTTGTCCTTTCAAATTTCAGAAATTATCCAGTTAATTCCTAAAATAAATAAAAACTGCTTCTTCCAAAGGGAATTGCTGCCAATGCGGTTTTGATGATTAAGATATCCACACTGTTTAGATCTGTTTAGAATTCCAAAACTGGGTAGTCCAAAGATAAACATCCAGGGTGATCAAGTGGACAGATCCCACTTTGCATCAGGAGGTGCTCCACGGCTTTTGTGGTTTTGCCATCAACAAAGATGTGCTGTGTTGCCCTGGGGATTACCGAGTGTGTCCCCTTTTGAGAGTGATAATGGCTGAAACCCCCCTCTGCAAGACTGTGTGGGTACTGGTTGTATTATATTAGTCCAAGTGCACAGGGCCTTTTACCTGCACCCCTCTTTTGAGACTGCCTATTATCTCACCCCCATTAAATGCTTCCGAAGGTGGTCTCCTTTTGTGTAATCTGGCTTTGTCTGTCCGTCTCTGACAAACCACTTTAAATCTGTACACTTACTCCCACCATCCACTCTTATCAGCATGTTGTTAGGTTTGTCTCCATGTCATTACTTTGTCTAGGGTAAGTTTTCATTCCCTGGAGTGATATTGCCCCTTGCCATGATTCGCTGCGTTACGGCCATTTCCCAAACAGATGCTGTGCTGATTTTCAGCCCCGTGCCCATAACATTTAAAACAAGTGAGCATTGATATAATTAGGAACACTGACCCCACAAGACTACGCAATGTGACCAGCTTCTAAGATAGTAGGAGCCCATAACATTTGAAGCTTACAGATCTTCTGATTCTCTAGTGTCCTCTCTTGCACTCCAGAGAGGAGTGTGCACTGTACATGTTGCCCAGTACTGGATTTGTTAACCATTTTCTGAATGTTAAGGAGTACTTTATACCAGTGTTGGTGAGAAGTTTCTACCTAGGAATTAAATCTTGGCTAGATTGCTACTCTCCCACTATGATGGGCCTTGGTGCAAAAACCTGTGAAATGCCAAACTGCTGTAAAATGTGGAATAAAGAAACCTTTCATACCCCTTCTTCCCCAGAGGGGTCAGGAAGCAGTCTGCTTTAACTCGCTGGGTATGCAGTCCTGTTCTGCTGTCTGGAGTTGACCACCCACATTCTGGAACTGTTGGAATGGTCTTCGTAGCCCTTTCAGTTCAGGAGGCCAGAAAATCTCACTGGTGTTGTAGGTTTCAACCCATCAATGTAAACAGTTGATATTTGGGAAACATACAGTGTACAAGGATAGTTCAGACAAATCCAGAATCTCAACACCCTTCTCAAACCATTCAAACTAAGCTTCAGACCGGTGGTGTGAAAGCGGACTCATGCTCCTTCTGAAGCTGAGCAGTGGGGGGGACAGACTTCCTAAATTTTGAGGATGATATAGGCTCACCAACTTCACAATCCAGGTGACGCTCTTAAACTGCCCAGCAGTATTGTGGAGATTTCATGTCTCTTTGGTTCCCTCCGTATATCAAGAGGTCCTCCACGCAGATCTTCCAGTGTTCTTGGTTCTTGTGCTGAAAGTCTTTGAATCGGGTCATCTCTTTGTGCAATCCAGTTCCTTGTGGAGACAAGTTAGTTTCTCCAGAGGTCATGTAAGCGCTGTGTCTTTGTAGACATTCCAGACTTATCCCCAGCCTGTATAGAGAGCAAGTCCAGCTTAACTTTTAACTCCTGGCTGTTTTCTCCTCTACTCTTTGGTGTTCAGACAACCAACTATGATGCCAACACTCCTGGCTGGTCTCTTTGCTGAGGATACCCCTCTGGTGATAAAGGAGAGGAGCCAGAGCGAACCAGAGGACCTTTTTATTCAAAACCTCAAGCACTCTATTAGTACTGAAAAGGCAAAAGTCCCCATGACAGCTTAGGACGGCACAGCTTTGCTAAACCATACCGACATTTGGGAAATTTATCCCAGCATGGCCTCTTACCTATGCTTCTCTGCGGATAGAAGGGACAAGGTGTTGAGGCCGGTAGTATCTTCTGTTTCATTTGTTCAGGTGAAGTTTATCTTGCTAGACTGAGTTGTATGACGTTGCTGCTTGTTTTCTAACCCAGTGGTTTTCCTTTGGGTTATCTCGCTCAGATTAGCAAAATATCCTGACAAGTTCAAACATGTTTTACTTTGAAGACTGTTTCAGAAGTCAGTGAAAATGACGGGAATAAGGATAATATGACAGGAATAAGGATAATGCACGTCCTGATTGAGAAAGATCTATAAATTTAAAAACTCTGGTTGGGTCAGGCTTCCTCTTTTGGTCCTGGCGTTATAGAAGTACTGGTACACTTGAGCCAGTAACTTGGAATATATCTTCAGAACCTCAAGGAGAACCTTCAAAATGGTGGTAACTGAGCCACCCTAATCCTGTGAAGTGTCTGTATTTTGTTTGTCCTTGATATGTCAGTCAAGCAGGATGGAGGTGCTCATCTCTTTATCTTGCAAAAGCAGAAGATAACTTGGCTAAGATCCCCTTTATATGGCATTGTTTCCCTTTTAATAGATTTCCTTCCCTAAACAACTGTACAACCCTCCCATTCAGTTATTGCTTTCCCCGAAGTATTGTCTCATACCCTTCTCAGCATGTTAGTTACTTGTTTTCAGTCTGCTCGCGAAGGACCCCCCACTTGATTCTTTACTGTGCTTTCGGTTGCATTTGCAGAGGGAGAGGTGAAATGAAGTACTAAAGTAGACGCGCTTGGCATGACATGTCCGCATTTACACAGCAGGTGGTTAGATGCCAGGCTGCAAAACTATTGTTACAGTTGGCTACCTTGTTTGAGTGCCTGTTTAGGAGTTGGATTTGGTGCAGATTGTGCTTACTGCAATTTTGGCTTTATTTCAAAGGACTCACAGAAACATGAAAGACAAGTGCTTGTGTGTAATGCGCTATTACCGCTTGATAAAAGCTTGGTTATGTTTGGTACTTTAAAGTCTTCTTTCTGATTCCTCCCTTCAGGATATGGACCATTCAGTTGTGACTCCGTACAATGCCAACCCCCCTGTGACTATAGATGTGTCTATGTCAGACATGAGCTCAAGCCTTCTGGGCCACAGTCAGCTGACCACTATTGACCAGTCAGAGTTAAGTTCCCAGCTGGGCATGGGGCTAGGAGGTGGCACAATCCTCCCTCCTGCACCTTCACCTGAGGAGCGGTTGTCGACAACACCATCCCCAACAAGCTCACTGCACGACGATGACATGGAGGACTTCAAAAGGGTATGAAATCAAACCTGGCATCCCAGCACTGGTGTTAACTCACAGCACACATCAACCACATCCTTCTTGCTTTTTCACAAATAGGGGACTGGGGACACAGCAGAACATGTAAATCCTGACTGCTAGCAACACCTGCTATTAATTACTACGATCCACGCAGTTTTACAGATGCATATGTCCTAGACCTTTGCCAGCTGCCCACTAATGGCAATTGCACGAGTTATGTTAATAAGTCTAATCCCTGACTTGCATCACTGCTATTTTAGTACTGATACTCCAGCCCTGCATTGCCAGCACACCCTAGTTCTAACTTGTAACTCTGAATGTTATTACAGCAATGGCCCACATCACACAGCTCTGCCAATAAACCTCCATCCTGATCTGCAGCTCCTTTCAATTGTTTGAGTAAGACTTCAATGCTGCTGTACTGTGCTGTTCCTCAACTCTGGTGTAGTTGTGTGTGTGTGTGTGTGTGTGTGTGTGTGTGTGTGTGTGTGTGTGTGTGCTTTTTTTAATTTTATTTTTTATTATAGGATTTCACCTATACTTGGCAGTCAGATGCTGGAAGTTATCCCTGGGCCTTCTGTAGTTGAGGGGTTTAAATGTAATTCTCGACTAGGGGGTCTTACCTAAATTCATAATCATTTCTTTCCCATAGTAAAGTACTGATTGGGCATTGATGATGATTGTTCTCTCACATTGTATCCGAGTTTCTTATTCCTTCTACCTGCTGAAGTAAGCCTGGACTGCTCTACCCCAATTCCCTGAGACAATGAGGTATGCAGTGTGATGTAACCTGGCTATTCGTTTGGAGCACACCAATATTGTGACCTCACGGGATACTGTCTGTTAACCACTGAGCGCCCCAGGCCCCAAAAAGGCCTCAAAGGAACTCTGATGGAAAGAACTCGTAGCTTTTGTTTTTCAAAGGAGAAATTTTCTCAGTGGAGGGTCATAAGATCTACCAGTCTGCTGACATCACCCAAGTCTATCTCAAAATCTCCACAACTAACAGACTGAAAACCTACCTCAAATGCATCCAAACCTGGTCGTAAAAACAAAAGACCAAAACAAAAAGAAACAGCATGATGCTATACCCTACCAAGATCGAATTCCTCCTCTTTGCTCACCATACCAATATTGTCTGATTCAGTCATGGCTTTCCAACTTAATCCTGTTAGGCCTCTCACCCCCAACTGACGAGGGTCAAGCAGAGGTATTTGACCTTCTCTGTTGAGAACGTTGCAGATTGCTAAGAAGACCAAAACAAGCCTGGTTGACATTCTCCCTACTAAAAAAAGTTGAACATTTTCTCCCAGGAGAAGACTTAAGTGGGTCCGTTTAAGCCCTAATCCTTTCCCTCCTGAATGGAGGCAACTCCCTGCTGTAGAAACTGGGCTTGGTTGCAGTAACACCCGTCAAAGTTTTGCCTCCTATCTAATGCAACTTTAACTGAAGGTGTACTGCGTTTCTGCTAACCAGGTCCCCAGTATCTGTGTTCTTTCCCTAACCTGTACCATTGTTCCACAATTGGCTCCACGTTAAACTCCATGCAAGTCCCTAGTAAATGGTACCCCTCGTATCTAGGGCATTGGGTTTAAAGAGGGAACCTATGGGCTGCAGCACAAATTGTGCCACCCTAAGGGACCCCTCACCAAGCTCATGCAAACTTCCATTGCAGCCTGCGTGTCTTGTTGCAGAGAAAAACGAAGTCGACATGGCACACATCCCTGTGTGCCATGCCTACACAGCACTGCATTTGGTATAGGCAAGTCATCCCTACAGCAGGCCTTACAGCCATAAGGCAGTGTGCACTATACCCATGTGTGGGCATATCTGCGTGTGTGGATGTGTCCCTGTGATATCTAAGTACACCCTTAGATATAGTGCACAGGGAAACCATACAGAGTACATGGGGTGGAGACACGTGATTACGAGTGCCCCAGCTACATAAAGGCTTCACTGTAACCCCAGATGTTTGATACCAAACATCTCGTCTTAATAAACCCACACTGATGCCAGTGTTGGATTCATTAAAAAATGCACCCAGAGGGCACCTTAAAGGTGCCCCCTGAAAACCTACCGACCACTAGTTTGTTCACTGACAGGTCTCGGTCAGCCAGCCATGCTGGGCAAGTTTCTGACCTTCTGAGGTGAGAGCCATCGCTTTCCGAGGTTAAGAACAAAGCCTGCACCGGGCAGAGGTGTTTGCACCTCCTCCACGCAGGAACTGCATTCCAGGGCAGGAAGCTACAAAGGCCTTTGTTATGCGCCCCAGTCCTCTCCAAATAGTGGAGATGCCACCTGTGTCCTGACCTCACATTTTGGCGGCAAGACAGGTGGGAAAATTAGTACGATTAGGAGGTGTGCCCATCTTCAGGCGGCACCAACCTTAAGGTGGACCAGCTGATGTGAACACCACTTTTCAGATTCCCATATCTTGATTTGGCCGGGATCAGCAATATAGGGTCAGGGTTATGTCCAATTCCCACAGGAAGTGGTCATTTGGAGGGTGTAGACACCCTAAAGGTAGGTAGCCCATTGGCTACTACCGGTCACTCCCTGTAATGCCCCTAAATTGAGCATTTAGGTGGCACCCCTGAACCCAAGAACTCTGATTCGAAGGATCAAGAGAAGAACAAAGAGTCACTGCCTTGCAAGAGCTGCAGAGGAGCTGAGAACTTTAGGCGCCTGCCTGCTCGCACCTCTTCAGACAGTTGCGATAGTGTGACTCGTCCTGCAAGCTGGAGAGCTACCAAAACATTGGGTAGCCTGCCAGCACTATGAAATTCACCTACAGTCTCCCTTGGAGTAGATGAGCTACTCCCCTGCAGCCTCGTGCACCGACGAGCAGAGTCCAGTCCACCGCCTTGCAGCCCCCCAGCCTGACTGACGCTGCAGACGACCAGGAGAAGGTACGCGTGCTCTGGAAGGTCAGATCTGTCTTCCCACCGAGTGTGAAGACGCTAGGACCAACCAGAGCCATGCAGCACTAATCCTTGGGGTACCGGACGCCCTGCACCAAACACCAACAGTGAGAGTTGAAAAGAAGTCGATTGGAAGTCTTCAGGTAAGTGCTCAGGTTTCTTTATTGCCACCAAGACAGAGCAAGGGACCGATGGACCATACGGCACAGCAGCACCACAGTAACTGACTCTCTCCCCCGAGCCTCCAGTTCTGGAACATCACGAGGTGAGAGTTCCTTGAGGTCACGAGAAAAACAACATGTACAACCCAACACATCTTCCCCCTATATGAATAAAATGGAAGAACAAAAAAAAAAAAAAAGAATTCATAACAGAATAACCAAATGGCAAGGATAAATAAAATGCGAAACATGCTAGTACATAACATAGTCATGGAATTTGTTGGGTAATCTTGTTGTTCTGGAAGAAGGAACACGGTTATTGAGATCATGACACATCCTACCTTGATCAGAGCAAAACCCAAAACGATTAGGTGTCAAAACATGGGAAGACTTGGGAACGGAAGTCTTGTTTTTGTTACACCATCTTCCGTCCTCCAATTGTACAGCACTCTTGTTAACTCTTACAACAGACTTGAGATCAGAGAACTTGGATTCGCCCTTGGGCAAAATCCGAGAACATTTGACTCTGACTCGATCACCCACTTTCACATTCAACTCTCTAGAACTATGTTGGACATATTTTTTTGGGCTTTTACCCTATTCTTGCTTACTTCTTTTATCTTAGCAGCTGGTAATTCAAACGCACCCATCCACTTCCTTAACAACTTTGACGAAGGAAGACGGCCCCTTAGTAAAATAAACGGGGAAACCTCTGTGTCAGAGTTGGGGGTGGTGCGTACGGCCCACAGCAAGTTTTTAAGTTCATTTTTGCAATTTAAACTACTGGCTTTCGATAATTGTATGTTGTCCTTGATTACCCTGTTGAACCTCTCAATGAGAACATTACTCCTAGGGTGGTAAAGTGAGGTTCTGGTGTGTTTAATTCCCATGAAGTCTAAAAACTTCTCAAATTCTGAGGAAGTAAAGTGACAGCCATTGTCGGAAACTATTTCATCGGGAACGCCTTCCCTAGCAAATAGAAATTCAAGGAATTCTACCACACAAACTGTGGTGGGAGTTTTAACAAATTTCAACTCTGGCCAACGACTGTGGTAATCCATTAGAACTATGCCATATTCGGGAACACCGTTATCGGACAGAGACAAAGGGCCAATGATGTCAACGGCAAGTTTGGACCAAGGCTTGGAAGGAACGCTCACAGCTTGAACAGGACTGGGAACTGTCACTTGAGACTTATCACTTACAGCGCAGGACACAGAGTCTCTCACAAAATGCTCAACTTGTTTGTCTAAACCAGGCAACCAAAAGTGCTCTCTAATTCTTCTCGGCACGCATGCCAATGTGGCCTTCATGGACTAGGGTAAGAACTTTGTCCCTCATGCTTACAGGAACTACCAGTAAGGAAGAGCGATACAAAAGACCATTCACAACAAAGTTCATCAAAAACGTGTTTGAATTTACTGAGATCATCATCGTGGGAACATTCTCTTGTCCAACCTGTGTGAACCACATCCATAAGTTTCTTAATGTCTAAATCAGAATCATACGCATCTCTCCACTCGCTCTCTAAAATGGCTCCATTAGGATAAGACACAGCGTAACAGAAGATGTCAATCAAAATTCTTATCATCATCACTCACTTCATGCGTACTACTGGGCAACCTGGACAGACAGTCCGCCAAAACGTTTCGTATGCCTGGAATATACTCCACATCGAAACTGTGATCTAAAAGCCTGTATTGCCATTTGGCTATCCGAGGAGTGGCTTTGTCTCCTCCTTTGGTAGTAAAAAGCTGGACCAGGGGTTTGTGGTCCACTCTTACAGTGAACTTGGAGCCCCATAAATATGGCTTAAAGTGAACAATGCCCCACCAACAGGCTAACGCACGTTCTATTACTGAGTACGTGGCCTCAGCACCCTTGAGACCTCTGGAAGCAAAGGCTACTACCTCATCTCTACCATTCCTATGTTGCATTAGCACAGTGCCAAGACCCTTCTGACTGGCGTCAGTCATGATTATGGTATGGTCATTGATGTCGAAGGGCTTGTGTGGAATGGCATGAACAATTTCTTTTTTGATTAGTTGGAACTCCTCAGCACATTCAGTGCTCCATTTGAAAACGACATTCTTTTTAAGGAGGTTTCTCATATGAAAGGTTTTAGTTGAACAATTGGGTACGAACCTTGCATAGAACTCGATGAGTCCCATAAAAGACCTCAACTGATCTTTATCGCCAGGTGCACAGAAATCCTCGATAGCTTTAACTAGAGAGGCTTTGGGCTCAACACCTTTCGCAGATATTCTGTACCCCAAATAATCTACAGAAGTTACATTTAACTTGAACTTCTCAAGGCTCAGTGTGACACCCTTTTCTTGTGAAATAGAAAAAACATTGTGCAACCTTTCATTGTGTTGATCTTGACAGGAGCCGTAGACCAACACATCATCTTGGAACGCCATCACCCCGGGTATGTCCTTGAACATGCTTTCTACAATCCTTTGAAAGACTGCAGATGCAAGTCCAAAGGGCATGCGTTTGTATTGGTACAGACCTTCCGGGGTGATGAACGCAGTGTAATGCCTGGAATCAGGATGTAAATCAATTTGATGGTAGGCTGAAGTCATGTCAAGTAGGCTAAACCACCTACCATCAGGTGTTGATCAACCCAGATGTGACGGTTCAAATCGCGGAGATCAACACACATGCGCAACACCCCATTGGCCTTGCGGGCCAAAACAATGGGGGAAACCCAAAATGGATTCGATGGGTTCTATTACATCACTAGAGCATAGCTTGTGTAATTCTTTTTTAAGTGCATCACGTAAGGCTAGAGGAACTCTGCTAACTTTGTGTACTACAGATTTTGCGTCATTGAGCAATCTGATTTTATGTTTAAATCCCTTAAATAGACCCAACTTGTCATTAAAGATTTCGGGATATCTGGACTCCCATGTTCCTTCCTTGACAGTCTGTATACAAATTAAGTCTTTCTTCAATATGACCTGGTGAGGATCGTTGGGATCTAAAATGATACCTAGGTTACCCTGGTCATGCCACCCTAGCAGACGGGTATCATCTTTGGCTACATAAATAACACCTTGTGCATTGCTACCTTTAAAACACAAATTGGCATGAAATTCACCTAACACGTCAATGGTTTTACCACCGTACCCAACAGGATGGACAGTTGAATGGTTTAAATTGAGCCCTTGAGGCTGAAAAAATTCTTCCCATATTTTGTCACTGATAATTGTGAATGGGGACCCAGAGTCAGCCAACATCTTGATATCTTTTCCGTTGACGGAGAGAGTACATAAAGGACGTCTTGTCCCTTGCAAAACGGTGGAGACAACATCAGTGCGTTGGGATTCAGTTATTAAACAAATTTGGTCCTCATCACTTGAAGATGATTATCCGGTGAGCTGCTCGATGTTGAGGATCTTTTTGGAAGAAGACCACTTTGAATTTGCGGATGGTTTGCAGCTAGATCTACAAACATTGGCGAAGTGTCCTTTCTTAAAACATTTGGCACATTTTTTTTCCAAAGCAGGACAAAATCTGGCATTTTTGAGGTGGGAGGGGCTACCGCAACGGTAACACTCCCAACGTTTATTAGAGGGTCTGGTGTCCGTTCTCACACGCTCTCCAGGTTTCTCTTGGTGTGGTTTCTCTTTTGAGGACTTGTATTTACTTTTGACGGCCAAAACGTTTTGCGATGAAGTTGAAGTGGAAATTGACATCTGTTCCAGGTAAGAAGTAGTGCTCTCAATCCTTGTAGCTATTTCCAGTGCTTTTTGTAGAGACAAATCAGGTTTGGACAAAAGAGCTGCTTGGACTTTTTTGTTATTGGTTTTTTCCACAAGTTGGTCTCTAATCATTTCTTCCTCAAATGTCTTATAATCGCACGGAGCGGCTAGGATTCGCAAAGTGCAGACAAAACTGGATGCAGACTCTCCAGAAAGTTGTGTTCTTTTATAGAATTTATGCCTCTCCAACGTGATATTCTTGCATGCCTTGAATCTGGTGTCCAGTGATTTGATGGCTGTGACGTATTCGTCTTCAACGCCATCTCCTTCGCCTTCAATGAACAATACTAGAACCTTTGGAATATGTTTAAAAATACTGCCTTCTGTGCCTAAACAATGTCTTAAAATTGCGAATTTTTTCTTGTGCGTGAAGGAGTCACCATCAAGGGCATCTAAATATGCCTCGAAACTTTCCTTCCACTTCTCCCAATCCGACTCAGGAGAGGAAGAATTTGGTGAAAACGCAGGAGGAGGCAGCAAGGATTGTTGCATGGCTGAAAGAGATGACACACGGTAGAAAGGGTGAGTGTGTCACCGTTGAATTTTAGTACGAGGTAAATGATACACAGAGGAAAGGTGTGTATCACCGTGAAATTCACACTCAGTGCTTTAATATAAATGGCATGCAAAAACAGCGTTGAGTAAATGTGAATGAACTGTGCGCATCAGTGAATACAAAGAGGGTTGTGCACATGAAAAATGACAAGTCAAACAGCAGTGCGCATCAGAAGGTCAGGCAAACTCGCGTAGGTGGAAGCGTCGCGCAGAACGTCCCAAACAGGCAGCAGATTCGGCAAGGCTGGCATTGCTATGGTGATGAAATGCCAGAACCAAATGCGGAGTAAGCAAAATGGCGACACGTACGGGGAAGACGCAGCGTCCAGGCAGCCAGGCGAAAAGGAAAGGCCTGATGTATATACGTCATAGAAGAGACTGGCTTGGAACACGGAGGTGCATGCAGCGCGAGGAAGGAATTTTGAAATAAGCGAAAAGCAGCTTAAAGTGTGAAAATTGAAGAAATTCTCACCACGACCTCAGAGGAAGATGTGGTTTTCTTTCTCCGGAACGGCAAGATTCTTGTGGACGACTTCAAAGTCTTAGAAAGGTCCGTTGCTCCGGGATATCGACAAAAGGCAGGAAAACGAGCTAGAATATGGCAGGCACGCGTGGACGTCTTGGGGGGCCACGAAGATCGTCGCCAGTGAAAAGAAGTCGATTGGAAGTCTTCAGGTAAGTGCTCAGGTTTCTTTATTGCCACCAAGACAGAGCAAGGGACCGCTAGACCATATGGCACAGCAGCACCACAGTAACTGACTCTCCCCCCCGAGCCTCCAGTTCTGGAACATCACGAGGTGAGAGTTCCTTGAGGTCACGAGAAAAACATGTACAACCCAACAAGAGTCCAGTCCAGATTCTCACTGCACCACAGCCGAGCAGCTGTCGAGGGACGTCTGCATCACTGAGACCCATTTAGTGAGTTCCCAGCTGTTCTGATTTTGCTCCTGCCAGCTGTTTGTCCCTAACCACGAAGAGCATCTTTGCACATCAGCCTAGCCGCCCTAACCTCTCTGCACCCAAGGCTCCCGGCCCAGGTACCGAAGAACCGGCTGAACCCCCTTACCCCAAGACCCCTTCCCACCCAAGCCCCTGTTTTGGAGCTTTCGGACTTGTCCCCAAGTCCTCCTCTGCTGCCTGTTTTCAGGCGGCGCCCCTTCACTGAAGTGCGCCCAGCTACAACCGCATCAGCACCCTGCACCTGGAGAAACCGGGGCAGTTCCTATAGAACTGCTGGTAGTACTGTGGACCTTGGCCCACTACAACTCTAAACCCAGAAGGTGAACCCCTGAAACCGACTGTACTTACCTTTTATTGCATTGATGAGTTTTCTTCCTTTAGGATTTAATTGTGCGTAAAGGCATTCAACTTTGAAATTTTAACTTAACTGTAAAAATTGATAACAAAAAAAGTACTTACTTTTGAACAAATTTCTTGGTTTTAAAACATATATGAAAAGAGTGTTAGTTCGAGGCATATGAGCTGCAGATCGTACACTGTGCATGAGATCGCCATCTGGTGTTGGGCTCGGATGCTTGCACTTTGTTGTTGTCTTGGAAGAGTCTTTTGTAGTCACGAGATAGGTGACTCCTCCTTTGGACGATAGTGCGCATGGGCATCGACTCCATGGTTAGATTGTTTTTTTCCGCCATCGGGTTCGGATGTACCTTGCTGCGCTCCGGATCCACATCGATCGGTTCCCTCTCGACGCGCAGAAGAACCTCCTACCGTTCGACGGTATTGTTTTCGATCGCGATCCCCTCATCGCGTCTCCACTCCAACACTGTTTCGAGTCCGGTCGCCGACGTTGGTCCGTTGGGCGTGTCGGCGCCATCATCCAGCATATGGAAAGGACTCCATTTAAAAATGCAGGTGTGGGGCTACTTCCACACACAGATCTCCACGAGATCTGTAATCTTTGCCTCTCTCCAGAACACGAGAGCCAACACTGCCAAGCCTGTGACTCCTTTCGGTCCAAAAGACCATCCGTGATCGCCGGGCCAGACGACACGAAATGTCCAGGTCAGCCGCTCCCGCACCGGACGACATCTTTGACACAGGCTCCGACAACCCGGACACCGGAGATTTACAAATCGACACCTCCGGAGCCGAAGACTCAGGGTCCGACGACCAACTCATCACACCACACCAACGTACTGTGAGTACTGACGTCGATGCCCCTGCCCCCAAGAAACAAAAGGCTTCGGTCACACCTTCGCCTTCGGGCCTAGGTCTGCACCATCACAAAGCTTCAGGAGCCCCGCCTTCCGGCTCGACTCCCAAGCACCTAAAGCCTTCTGGCAGCTCGGGACCGAGCCAGCCACGTCCCGGAGCCGAAAAACACTCATCGGCACCGAAACACAAGACTAAGGTCTCGGCACCAACAGACCCTTCGGCGCCAAAGTCCAAGGTCCCAGACACCTCGACACCGAAGCATACCAAACCTTCGGAGTCGACAAAAACCCTCGGTGTCGAAAACTTCACCAAAGGACACCAAACAACCTCGCAAGCCCAAACAACACTCGAGCCGAAATCTTCGATGCCGACCAAACACGCCAGCTCAGAAGAACTCTTGGTTCCCATCGACCCAAAGCAGAAAACTCTGCACATTGACCCTATTACCGGACAGGTACAATCAGTAATACCTCACAAGAGGAAGATACAGGAACCAACCACACCTGAGCCACCTCATAAGAAGAAAGACTCTTCCACATCACCTATAAGGTCTTTCTCTCCACCTCCACAACACCTCAGCCCTCTACACTCCCCGCCTCACTCTCCTCCACCTTGTTTTTCACCACAAGGGGATACAGACAGGGAGGATCATGATGATGACATGCAGTCACCTCACAACACCTACACTGATGACGACCTTCACAGTATCCCACCACAAGACCCCTGGGACAGTTATGACCTCCCAGATATACCTGTCCCTGAACCATACCCATCAAAAGCCTCACCTCCAGATGATGCTATAGGGTTTTCACAGGTGATAAACAGGGCAGCACAATACCATGGTGTCAAGTTACACTCAGACCCCCTGGAAGAAGACTTTTTACTAGAAACTTTTAGCCAGCCTCAAAAGTCTACCCATACTCTACCTATGCTTAAAGGCATTATTAAACATGCCCCTGAGGTCTTCAAAGACCCAGTTAGGGCTAGGTTCTTAACCCAAGGATCGAGAAAAATATAAACCTGCCCCTTCTGACCCAGCTTATATTAAAGGCCAACTCCCTCTAGACTCATTAGTAGTTGCTAATGCACGGAAAAGGGCAAACTCCCAGACTACTGGTGAGACACCACCACCAGACAAGGAGTCCAAATTACTCGACGCATCGGGAAAAGAGTTGCGTCTCAAGCAGCAAACATGTGGCGCATCGCCAATTCCCAAGCCTTACTGGCGAGATATGACAGAGCCCATTACGACGAGCTTGAAAAGCTCATTGAGCACCTTCCAGATCAGTATAAGACCAAGGCCAATGATCTAATACAAGAAGGCAAGATTGTCACAAACACCTCAATAAAGTGCGCCCTTGACGCAGCAGATACAGCAGCACGCACAATAAACTCAAGCGTTTTGCTGCGCAGACACGCATGGCTACGAATATCTGGCTTCAAGCAGGAGGTACAATCTACCATCCTCAATCAACCCTTAGACCAGGAACACCTGTTTGGGCCTAATGTGGACACTTCTCTAGAAAAAATGAAGAAGGACACAGACACAGCCAAAGCTATGGGAGCTCTACAAGCCACACCTAGCAGAGGTTCCTTTCGTCGCTCCTTATATAGAGGCGGCTCCAAAACTACAGCCACAGACACCACCTCTGCTAACTACAAAAACACCACTCAAACCTCCTCTAATAGAGGTTACTCCAGAGGTAATTACAGAGGTAATAACAACAGGGGTAGAGGACGCGGGTTTAACACACGCACCTCCCCTACCACCAAACAGTGACTTCCCTCCGTTTCCCCCGATCATTCCACTCCCGTCGGGGGAAGACTGTCAAAGTTCCTACCTGCGTGGAATTCCATCACCACCGACAGGTGGGTAATACAAATTATCCAGTATGGTTACTGCCTCGAACTCACTTCTACTCCCCCAACGTACCACCCAGACAGCGTCCCATGTCCACGGAACATCTAACGCTCCTCAATCAAGAGGTTCTCTCTATGCTCCAAAAGCACGCAATAGAACCAGTCCTCTACAACATCAGGGCACAGGGGTTTACTCACTATACTTTCTAATCCCCAAAAGGACGGTTCCCTCAGGCCCATACTGGACCTCAGACCCCTCAACTATTACATTCACTCAGATCATTTTCACATGATCACTCTTCAACAAATACTTCCACTACTCCAACAAGGCGACTTCCTTGCCACACTAGATCTCAAGGACGCCTATTTCCATATTCCCATTCACCCTGCGCACAGGAAATACCTAAGGTTCATAGTGGACGGACAACATTATCAGTTCAAAGTCCTCCCATTCGGGTGGCAACAGCACCAAGGGTTTTCACCAAGTGCCTAGCAGTAGTAGCTGCGCACTTACGAAGACAACACATTCACGTGTTTCCGTATCTAGACGACTGGCTAATAAAAGCCAAGTCACACAACCAATGTGTACAGCACACACTCCAAACAGTTCGGCTACTACACAATTTGGGGTTCACAATAAACCATACCAAATCGCATCTCCATCCCTCCTACATACATCAGTACCTAGGAGCCACAATCGATACCTCCAGGGCCCTTGCATACCCCAATCCTTCCAGGATAACAAGTATGCAAGCCCTCATCAACAAATTCCTACCTCAACACTACCTTCCAGCTCGAGTGTTTATGCAACTCGTAGGAATGATGGCCTCGTGCATCTTTATTGTCCCTCACGCACGACTTCAAATGCGGCCCCTGCAAGAATGCTTAGCACGTCAGTGGAACCAAGCTCAGGGCCAGCTTACAGATCTGGTGTTGGTAGACAGCCGCACTCATCGCTCTCTGCAATGGTGGAACATACAAAACATTTCCAAAGGGCGGCCGTTCCTAGAGCCAGTTCCACAAATAGTGCTCACAACAGACGCATCTCTCACCGGGTGGGGAGCTCACCTCCTTACCCACACAACGCAGGGCAGCTGGACCAAGTCACAAAAACTGCTCCACATCAACCACCTAGAATTATTAGCAATATTTCTAGCGCTAAAGTCATTCCAACCGCATCTTACTCACAAGACTGTCTTAGTCAAAACAGACAACATGACAGCAATGTACTATGTACAAAAACAGGGGGGACACACTCTCTACAGCTGTCTCGCCTGGCGCAAGCCATATGGAGATGGGCCATTCCTCAAAACATTTACCTCCTTGCAGAACACCTTCCAGGAGTTCACAATCACATTGCGGATCTGTTAAGTCGACAGACACAACAGATTCACGAATGGGAACTGCATCCGCAAGTTCTACAACCTTTTTCCAAATGTGGGGCCATCCACAAATAGACCTGTTCGCCACACAAGAAAACACAAAATGCCCAACCTTCGCCGCCAGGTTCCCACACCCGTCGTCCAAGGGCAATGCAATATGGATGAACTGGTCAGGCAGATTTGCATACGCTTTTCCGCCTCTCCCACTCATTCCCCTAGTAGTACGCAAACTCAGACAACAGTCTCTAACAATGATCCTAGTTGCTCCCACATGGGCAAGACAACCATGGTTCACAACACTTTCGAACTCTCAGTAGTTCCACACCACAAACTGCACCTCTCTCCACACCTCTTAACTCAGAACCATGGAGAGATCAGACACCCCGATCCAGGTCAACTGAATCTGGCAATATGGCTCCTGAAGTCCTAGAGTTCGGTTACCTTAACCTTCCACCTGAGTGTATGCAGGTCATTAAAGAAGCCAGACGTCCCACTACCAGGGCTTGTTATGCAGCAAAATGGAAAAGGTTTGCTATTTATTGCAATAACAACAATATCAACCCACTAGATGCCTCCATACAAAACATTATCTGTTACTTGCTGCATCTGCAAACATGTAACCTAGCATACTCATCCATAAGATTACATCTTGCCGCTCTAGCCGCATACTTACAAAACAGACAGCATTTGTCACTGTTTCGAGTACCTGCAATTAAAGCCTTTATGGAAGGCCTTAAAAGAATCATTCCCCCTAGATTGCCACCCTCTCCAGCATGGAATCTAAATATTGTCCTCACCAGGCTCATGGGTCCCCCATTTGAACCTCTGCACAAATGTGAGTTACAATTTCTTACATGGAAAGTAGCCTTCCTAATTGCAATAACCTCTCTCAGAAGAGTGAGTGAGATTCAGGCTTTAACCATACAAGAACCTTTTTACAAATCCATCGTAATAAAGTAGTTCTCAGACCAAACCCCAAATTCCTACCTAAAGTAATTTCTGCTTTTCACCTTAACCAATCAATAGAGTTACCCGTCTTTTTCCAAGACCCAGACTCTGTAGCAGAAAGAGCTCTACACACACTAGATGTCAGAAGAGCCCTACTTTACTACATTGACAGGACCAAACCTTTCAGAAAGACAAAACAATTATTTGTAGCTTTCTCCCCACCACATAAAGGTAATCCCATCTCAAAGGCTGGCATTGCTACATGGATAGTCAAATGCATTCAAATTTGCTACCAAAAGGCTAAACGCACCTTAATAATTCCCCCTAGGGCACATTCCACACGTAAACTAGGGGCTTCTATGGCATTTTTAGGGAACATCCCCTAAATGACATATGTAAGGCAGCAACATGGTCTACGCCACATACCTTTACCAAACACTACTGTGTTGATGTACACGCAAAGCAGCAAGCTGCTGTGGGCCAAGCTGTTCTTAAAACACTTTTTCAGACTACTGCAACTGATACAGGTGACCACCGCTAGGGGAGACACTGCTATACAGTCTATGCACAGTGTACGATCTGCAGCTCATATGCCTCGAACGGTAAATGCTACTTACCAGTATGCATCTGTTCTTGGCATGTACAGCTGCAGAGTCGTACACGCCCACCCACCTCCCCGGAACCTGTATCTGTTCCAGTATAATCTTAATTAGATATATTCACATGGACATCTTTTTCTTCTTACTGACTCCATCTTTTCCCATCATGGCGAAAAACAATCTAACCATGGAGTCGATGCCCATGCGCACTATCGTCCAAAGGAGGAGTCACCTATCTCGTGACTACAAAAGACTCTTCCAAGACAACAACAAAGTGCAAGCATCCGAGCCCAACACCAGATGGCGATCTCATGCACAGTGTACGACTCTGCAGCTCTACATGCCAAGAACAGATGCATACTGGTAAGTAGCATTTACCTTTTTGTGATTTGGTCTCGGATTTATTCTCTGAGTGTGTCATTTATTGTCTCTGAGTACAACAAATGTTTAGCACTACCCTCTGATAAGCCTAACTGCTCACCCAGACTGCCACAAAACGAGCGTTAGTATTATCTATTTAAGCTTCTGTAAGTAAATTGGGGACCCACTGGACTCTCTACACAGCAACTTCTTTTTAGTGCTCTATTTAGAAAGCCAGCTTCCTAAACCTGCTCAACAGCATCGGAGATCACGTCACTCATCTGAAAGGCTTCCTTCACGCAGAAGCACAGCTTATTAAAGGCTGAAGAATTCCAGCCACATCACCTTCTAGCGAAAGGATTTACTCTGGCTCCCTGTAAAAGTCCAGATCATCGTCCGGACCCTCTAAATTTTTTTATAAGGCTCAAATCCCCTGTCTGGCTACTTAACAAACTAGCAATATCTGGAGGTCAAGGTAAAATGAGGAGCTCCAGCATCGGCATATTGGAGACTGAACCTGGCAGGAATAAGAAAACATGAAAACAGGCCTTCTGAGCCTAGGCCTGAGGATCTGGAATGATTTTCCATCTGATAGAACAGGACCAACCCTTCTGCAATTCAGGAAGAAACAGAAAAGTAGTCTCTTCAAGGACCACTTCCTCAGATGGGCTGACCTCTCACCTTTTCTGCTAGCGCTGCCTCCTCCCAGCCTCCCCCCCCCCCCCCTCCCCAGTTGTCTGCACAGAGGCTTTCCCCTGTATAATGCTATGAGAAAGTGAGATCAGTTGGGGTGCTTGTGAAACCTCACCAAGTAATAATGTCACTATTCTGTGTCAGTTCCAGTTAGGTTACTTTAATTTAAACCCTATCTCCTTCCTGGGTAGCTGTGGCATAGAGCAATCAGGCTTAACTCAAAGGAAATAAGTGTAAAGCATTTTTCTGATGGATACATCTGCCTGTGGATTCCTCACCTTTTGAATACCCCCTGCGCCAGCCTTCTGCGGAAATTCTTTTCCTAGCTCTCCCACGTCGACGAGGACGTCATAATAGCACAGCTCCGCTCGCGACTCCGTATGACGTCATCGGAGCCATAAGAAGACCTCGTCGGCGTGCTGACGTCAGTTCCCTTTTTTCCGTGCCGTCGACGCGTAACGTTTTTTTTCTGGGACACTCCATTTTCTTCGTGATTACTTTGTTTCTTCGAGTATCTTGAGAAATGGCTACTTCAAAGAAGTCTGGATTCAAGCCCTGCATGGAGTGTGGCGGTCGTATGTCAATGACTGATCCCCACGATGATTGCCTTTGGTGTTTGTCTTCCGACCATGACTTCGAAGGGCGTTTGTGCTGCAGGAAAATGAATCCCAAGGCTTTAAAAGAACGTGAGGCGAAACTCTTCATGGCTAAAGCATACACTTCAAGAAGCACAAGAAGTCGAAGAAGAGACATAGTTCTCGACGTCGCTCTTCGAAGGGCAAGGCTTCGATGTCTGCTTCACCATATCAGTGGCGTCAGAGAAAGGACTTTGTGTCTCCACCTTCTCTGCAGGCGAATCCGATCCACTCACCTGCTCCGAGTTCGCAGGCGTCGAGGGGCTCTTCGCCTAAAGGTACTGCGACGCCCAGGAGGTCTCCGACACCCAGGGAGTCTTCTCCTGTTAATGTGGCTTCGCCCGTGCGGGCGCCGTCTCCTCCGGCTCCGCAGCCTCCAGTTCGGCCTCAGGTAGATCCTGTTCAGGAAGGTACGGATTTTTATCCTCCTTTTCTGGGCCCTGGAACGGATCCTACGCATTTTTTAAATGCGATGTTTGGCATGTTCGCCAGGGCCTCCCACCCTACCGGTGCGCCTTCGGGCCCCGTGGGTCCGTTGGCCTTTAATTTGGGTGTTCCCCATCAATGCGCCCAGGCGCCTTTTGTGCCTTTAATGCCGACGGCTCCGGCTTGGCATTTTCCGGCGCTGAGGTCTTCCACTCCAAATCCTCGAACTCCATCTGTTGTCGATTCGGCGCCGCCTCGGATTCGATCGGCGCCGATGATTGATCCTGAAGGTCCTCCTTCGACGCCGGTGCCGCGTCTGGCGCCTCCGACGCCGATCCTGAAGCAGCGCTCCAGGAGGGATGCGCAGAGACTGCTTGAAGAGGAAGAATATAGGCAGGAGGAGGGAGAGATTATCGACTCTGTTGACGAATTTGAGGGCTTACAAGAGGCCAGTGGGTTGAATACTTCCCCAGAATGGGAACTTTCCTCACCAAAGGCTGGGATCTCACAGGATATTGCTCCTTATCATGTAGTCGTAAGGAAAGCCGCTGAGTTGCTAGACCTGCAGTTGCCTTCAACTGAAATTAAATCTAATATTTTGACTGAGGTACTCAATACATCTTCTTCAGTAAGTGAGCCTTTTCTGCCCTTCAATTAGGCTTTGACAGAACCTATTTTAGAAGTTTGGCAAAAGCCCTTGACTGCTCCGGCTGTTTCCAGGTCTATTGCGAGGAGGTACAGGCCAGCTCCTGGGGGTCCGGCTTTTCTGTCTATTCACCCATCTCCTGAAAGCTTGGTGGTTCAAGCTTCTTGCTCCAAACAGTCATCTGGTTCCTTCCCTACCATCCCGGGGGATAGGGATTCTAAGAAGATGGAGCAGGCAGCTAAGAAAGTGTTTTCCTCTGCAAGTATGGCATTGAAATCTACTAACGCTACCTGCTTACTTGGAAGGTATATCCATGCCCTTATGGACTCTGTTAAACAGTTGGCCCCCAAACTACCGGAGGATGATCGGGTTAATTTTCTTGAAGCTCTTTCAGACTCTCAGGCGGCTGCCCGTCAGGTTATTCAGTCAGGGTTGGACACTGCTGACTCGGTGGCCCGAGTAATGGGTTCTTCTGTTGCGACGCGGAGACAAGCTTGGCTAAGATCTTCTGGGTTTTCACCAGATGTTCAACCAACTCTGTTGGATTTGCCCTTTGATGGTACGAGGGCTGACTCTGCTTTACAGCGCTTTAAAGATAGCAGAGCGACTGCAAGATCTCTGGGCCTTCAAACTCGGACTAGAGGGTACGGCTACAAGCGGTATCGAGGATTTGGAAGGGCAGCTTCCTTTCGTGGCCCTCAGCAGAATCAGCAGCAGAAACCTTTGTACAAGTCGTACAGGGGTAAAAATAGAGGCCGTCTTCGAGGAGCCGCTCTGCAGCAGTCCTCCTCCTCCTCTTCTCCTCCCCCCACTGTTGGTGCCACAGGGAAGCAGCTCTAGATCCCCCATCTTAGAGCATGTTGATCCTGTAGGGGGTCGGGTGTCACATTTTCTACAAGATTGGAAAACGATTACTTCAGACCGTTGGGTTTTGAATCTTGTAGAGAATGGGTACACCCTCCCTTTTCTAGAGTTTCCTCCTTCTTACCCTCCTCGCCAGGATTGGTGTTCAGGGGACCATTTGCTGCTTTTGCAGCAGGAGGTTCTTGCCTTGCTGCAGAAAGGTGCGATAGAGGTGGTTCCAGAGCAGGAAAGGGGTCAGGGGTGCTACTCCCGGTATTTCCTGATACCCGAAAAGGACGGTCGGTTGAGGCCGATCCTGGACCTCAGGATTTTGAATCTTTACCTCAGGCAGGAAAAGTTCAAAATGTTGACCATAGCTCAGATTCTTCTCGCGCAGCAACGGGAAGACTGGATGGTGTCCATCGATTTGCAGGATGCGTATTTTCATCTTCCTATCCTGAAGTCGCATCGGAAGTATCTCCGGTTCACGGTAGGGTCGCAACACTACCAGTTTGCGGTCCTCCCGTTCGGCCTGACTTCCGCACCTCGAGTCTTCACGAAGGTGATGTCGGTGGTAGCGGCACATCTCAGAAGGTCAGGGGTTCCTGTTTTCCCCTATCTGGACGATTGGCTGTTGAAAGCCAAGTCTCCGGAGATGGTGTTGAGCCATTTGCAAACAACAAGGCAACTGTTGTTCAACTTGGGTTTCTCTATAAATGTACCCAAATCTCACCTGGTGCCTTCTCAGCGCAGCCTGTTCATAGGGGCAATACTGGACACTACTGTATGTCGGTCATTCCCGCCTCCGCAGAGAATTTTCGACATTCAGGAGATGATTCCTTTGTTTCACGATGAAGTAGTTGTTCCAGTCCTGAAGGTCCTACGCCTGCTCGGTCTGTTCGCTTCCTGCATACTGTTGGTCAGTCATGCATGCTGGCACATGAGGGCACTCCAGTGGTGCCTCCGCAGGCAGTGGTATCAACACAACGGAGATCTCGGGGAGAAGGTCAGAATCTCCAGAGACGCTGCAGCGGAGCTGACTTAGTGGAGTGTGCAGGGCAACCTGTCTCAAGGAAAGCCCTTTCAGCCTCCTCCGCCGGTGGCCACAGTGATCACGGATGCCTCCACTCTAGGGTGGGGTGCTCATCTGGGGGATCTGGAGGTCAAAGGTCTTTGGTCTCCAGAGGAAAGGTTGCTTCACATCAACCTTCTGGAATTGTGGGCGATATGTTTGGCACTGAAGGCTTTCTTTCCTTCCCTTCGTGGTCAGTCAGTTCAGGTCCTGACTGACAACACTACCGCGATGTGGTACATCAACAAACAAGTAGGGGTGGGGTCGTATAGTCTCTGCCGAGAGGCTCTGCGACTCTGGTCCTGGGCTCAGGGACATCAGATTTGTGTGTTTGCAAATCATATAGCCGGTGTGTTGAATGTTCTTGCGGACAGTCTCAGTCGGCATTACTCGGCCGATCACGAGTGGCGGCTTCATCCGGAGGTGGTCCATCACATCTTCGAGATGTGGGGGTCCCCTCGGGTGGACCAGTTTGCCACTCACGAGAATGCGCACTGTCCGTTCTGCAGTTTCCAGTATCCGATGCAGGGAGCGCTGGGGGACGTGTTTCAATTGGATTGGAGCTCGCAACTCCTTTACGCGTTTCCCCCCATACCCTTGATTCCTCGGGTTCTGAGGAAGATTCGCCAAGACCGGGCCCAAGTTATATTGATTGCTCCGGATTGGCCGAGAAGGGTGTGGTACACAGATCTACTTCACCTCTCATTGCACCCTCTGCTCCGTCTCCCTCTCAGGGCAGACCTCCTCTCGCAATCGCAGGGGCAGTTTCTACACCCCCACCTCCAGAGCCTGCACCTTCATGCCTGGAGATTGAACTGGGCAACCTGAGTTCCTTCTCTCTCCCACCGGATGTGGTGGATGTCATTTTACCATCCAGGAGGCACTCCACCAAATCTGTGTGTTCCTCCAGGTGGTCCAAATTTGTAAAGTGGTGTGGAGAGAGGACCATTGATCCTTTAAAGGCTCGTTTGTCTGATGTGCTAAGTTTCTCTCTTTCCTTGGCACAGCAGGGTTGTGCTGTGGCTACAGTTAAAGGTTTATTTGTCGGCTTTTATTTGTTTGCCGGACCAGCCGTCTTTGTTCAAATCTCCTGTAGTTATGAGGTTCATTAAGGGCCTTACCAATAAGTTTCCTCCTACTCCTTTCATTATGCCTCAGCGGGATTTAAATCTTGTTCTTACTTTTCTAATGGGTTCTCCATTTGAGCCTCTTCATAGTTGTCCTTTGAGGCTTCTCTCTTTGAAAACGGTTTTCTTGATCGCTATTACCTCGGCCAGGAGGGTAAGTGAGCTTCAGGCTCTTAGTTCTAAGCCTCCATTCTTGACCATTCATGCAGATAAGTTGGTTCTTAGGACCAGAGCTGCTTTCCTTCCTAAGGTGGTTACTCCTTTCCATTTGGGACAGTCCATTACCTTACCCACCTTCTATCCTCCCCCCTCACCCTTCCAAGGAGGAGGAGAGACTTCATCGTTTGGACCCAAAGAGGGTGGTCAGTTTTTACCTGGACAGGACCAGGAATTTAAGGCTGGATGATCAGCTCTTCGTGGGCTACATTGGTCGGATGAAAGGAAGAGCTGTACACAAGCAAACTCTTTCCAGATGGATCATCTTGTGTATCAAGATCTGCTATGCTCTAGCCAAGAAGGACCCGCCTGAAGGTATCAGAGCTCATTCTACTAGAGCAAAGTCATCTTCTACTTTGGCTAGAGGTGTTCCTGTTGTTGATATTTGTAAGGCAGCAACTTGGGACTCCCTCATACCTTTGCGAAGCATTACTGCTTGGATTCGGAGGTTGGGAGGGACGGCCATTTTGCACGTTCTGTTCTGCAAGATTTTTTGTTCTAGTCAGGTGGACACCCTTCTCCGGGAGAGGTACAGCTTTGGGATTCTATTCAAAAGGTGAGCAATCCACAGGCAGATGTATCCATCAGAAGAACAAGTTATTTACCTTCGGTAACGCTTTTTCTGGTGGATACAGTATCTGCCTGTGGATTCCTCACTGTCCCACCCGCCTCCCCGTTGTCCACCTGTTTTTACCAAAAATGCTTTAACTGTTTGACATGAATGTTTTTAATATGTCTTTTTCATGCTTACGGTTTTATACTGGAAAATGCTTGGTTTGTTGCCCTTTTTCCATGCTATTATTGGTTATGCTATGTGTACTTGCATTTGTATATATATTTTGTATACTGTGTATACGTGTGAAAATGTGTCAGTCCGCCCGTTTGCCTCGAAGGCACGGAAAAAATGGGTGGAACTAAAGTCAGCACGCCGACGAGGTCTTCTTATGGCTCCGATGACGTCATACGGAGTCGCAAGCGGAGCCGTGCTATTATGCCGTCCTCGTCGACGTGGGAGAGCTAGGAAAAGAATTTCTGCGGAATGCTGGCGCATGGGGTATTCAAAAGGTGAGGAATCCACAGGCAGATACTGTATCCACCAGAAAAAGCGTTACCGAAGGTAAGTAACTTGTTCATCAGTACCAAAACACTTAATACGTCAAAACACAACTGAATAAAAATCCCACTGCAATTTATAAAAATATAGGTCTTTAATCAGCAAATATACACCAAAACGACAGAATCGGATATGAAGACCAGGAAGTATGATTTTTAGGAGTTTTAGAGTTTTCTAGTGCCAAAGAGCGCAAAGTGCCAACCGCAGGAATCTAGCTGCGCTACACTGCGCCAAAGTCGAAAGTTAATGCCAACCTCAATAGGATGGGGGTCCGCTACAGGGACCAGGTGCATCCCAGTGAAAAGTTTACTTTGCCGTTTTTCTTGAAGAATTTTCTCGGTGGGTGGGCTGCTGGCTTGACATGACGTGCTCGGCGATGGCAGGGTCCCTCTCGACGTTGGCTCCAGTGAAATCCTGCATGTTGGGAATTGGAAACATTTCTGGAAGTAGAACTGCTTTGAGTGGGATCAGACCAGCAGGTTGAATCAGACCGTCAATGCGGCTGGGCAGTGGTCCTGTGGTAACCTCTGGTTCTTATGTGAAAAGCTCAGATAAAGTTCCTAAGTGTCCACTTATGAAATCTTGAAGAGAACAGAGTACACTTTAACACCAGCCAATGGTCCAGGACCTTTTGAGCACTACTTGTTGAGTTGGGGCTCAACTTCCGAGGTTTTCTTGATGAGGAGTCTGACAGCTGTGTTTCCATCCATCGGGGAAGGCGGCGGTGGTGATGGATGTTTTGAGAATGGAGTTGTTTGCGGCTGATTTCCTTGCTCCCGAGGTTGAAGAAGTGGTGGGGGCTTAGGTCCTTGGGTGCTCCGTAGTGGCTGGAGTTCATAATGGCTGTGGTGCTCTCTGTGTTGAGCTGTTGCAATGCGGTGCCCAGGTGGTTGTGGGTGGTGTCCGTCAGTGTGAGGAGGTTGTAGAGGTCGATGGGTTACTGTAAATGGTGGATATCTTGTTGTGGAACTATGGTGTCACAGAGTTCCTGGGAAGGGGAGATAGTGTTCTTGGTGGCTGACTGACCGGAGAACTCTGACGATGCTGAAGAGTTCCTTGCTGTGGTTGGGGCTTGCTTCGATGCAGTCTGCCAGGGCGCCTCTTTTTGTGTCTTTTAGGTGTTGGTGGTATTTGATGGTGGCTCTTTCTGTGGGATCTCTGCTGGTGTGCCATCTTTGTCAAAGCTGTTTGCAGTTGAGTTACATTGTCCTGAGTTCCGGTGTATACCAACTAGCTTGTTTGGTTATTCTGTTGGTCTTGGCTGGGTTGATGGGGCGACTCTGTTGGCGCAGTTGGTGATCCAGTCGGAGAAGTTGTGAACGGCCTGTTCAAGGTTGGTTACAGAGTAGGGCTGGGTGGTGTTGAGGGTGTCCGTCCATTGGGACTCTGTCACTTTGTTCTAGCTGCGGTGGGAGAAGCTGGGGGACCTGGTGGTGGTGCATGGGTATCCTGCAGTGATGAAGTGGACGATGGCAGAATGTGATAAACTATCTACTTGTCAAAGAGGTGGGATGCTTCTGAAATGTACTTGTTTTGCAAATAAATCCACCGTCCCATTTCTAGCCATGCATTGAGTTGACAAATTATCATTAGATCAATGCACTGACAATAGCCTCTCTGGTTATGTTTGTGCTCATGTTTATATAATCCTTTGGATCTCAGAAAGGATCTGCTTTTGCCACCTCTGTTTCTGCATATCTAGATGAAGTGGGTAGAGGTAGGCGGGGAGCTATAGTTCAAGGGTTAAAATGCCCTACGAGTGTGAGAACCCACAAGCTAACCTGTTTAAGGGAATTTGCCAGCTCTTCTCCAATGTCTTCCCAAACTGAAAGAGGTAGTAAAGCTATTCTTGAGTAGGGTAGGAGTAAAAAGAAATTTCAGGTTGGTAAAATAAGGAGGTGTGGGGAAAGTGAATTTGTAAGTGCACAACAGATCACGTCAGCAAGAATATGCATGTATATTTGCTAATGTGAAAATGGATTCACAGAAGAAACTCTTGTGTATTTTTGAATGTCTTAATCTGCTCCAATGCAAGGGCATCTACCTGCAGTTACACTTTTGTGACATTCTATAAGAATGGGTCCCCAAGTTTATTTTAATGTTTCACATAATGTTCATAGTAGTTTTATTTTGATTCTCCTTTAACCCCTTGCATGCTTCGGACGGCCCCCGGCCGTCATACGTCACGGTGGGCGTGTGCCGAGGACGGCCGGGGGCCGTCCGAATCCTGCCCACTATTTAAATCGCCCGCACAGCGCGAAAATGTGCGCAGCACGCAAGGGGTTAATAATTTTTTTGTGTTAGCATGCATCAAACATGTTCTACTAAATGATGCATCTAAGAAATGGTATCTAAAGTTGCACAGTATCTTGGCAAAAGTTTTTATTCAAATATTAAGTTTATTTTTTCAACATTTTGTTTTGAAAATAAGCAATCACTAATCTTGCTTTCATGCCTTAATGAGGCGTTCCATGGTTAGCAAAAATAGAAGGGCGAAAGTAAGCATTCCCAATCTTGGTGCACTGGCCTTACACAAAGATTTCTGACACTGAACCGTCAATTTAAATATTGGCTTTTAGTTTCTGATAGTGCCATTTCCACTTTAACAGATTGCTCTCAGAGATTAGTCATTTGCAGTATAGACCAGGTTCTACCAGAGGTATTCTAAACATCTAGAATAATCACTGCAGCTGAGGAGCTTCCATAAAGTGCTTGATCAATCACATGAGCCAAAAGTTTGTTAATCGAGACTCTGCCCTTCATGAAACTTGGTTGTTCTTTGAGCATAATAAGCGGTAAGATCAGCATCAAATTATTAGCAAAGGTCTTTGAGTACATCTTGCATGCTTAGTTAAGGAGTGATGTCTGGCAATAACTAAATGGCCCCAGAGTATCTTTGCCTTCTTTCTGTAGTTATAATACAGAAGCATCTGTGCGATTGCCAGAAGCCTCATCTATTGAAGAGAAGTAAGAAAATTGGTCAAGCATTTGGGGAGATACCGTTTAATTAACGGTTTGGCAGAGTAAGTTCAAGAGCCCGGGAAGCTGAACTTTCTCTCACTAGGCTTTGATATTGGAATGTTCGCAGGGCTTGTCTGGTGTGTACAGTTTTTTTGTAAAACTCTCTAATTTGTTTTAAGTTCACCTTAATGTCTGTAGAAATGTTACTGTGTGCCATTCTAAAAGCATTGCTGCAAGATCTAGATTTTTTTCCTATTAGAAAACATCCTTCCAGCTTTGTTTTTGTCACAAAAGCAATTGGCTCTTTGCTTTTCTACCCAGTTCACTGCATCTTGACTCGGCTTTACAGGATTTAAATGCACTCGCGATAGAAATAATCATGCCGTATATGGTGAGTTTCATAGCATTCCATAACTTGACCGGTAGGTTTTTAGCAGGCTATTCTCTCTAAAATTGTTTAGAATTGCGTATTTGATCCAAGAGCAACTCTGTATTTAATCTCCATGCTTTATCTTTTGTTGCACACTTGGCCAATCAACAACGTGCACCAGCAAGCATGGTCTGAATAGCAGTTTCAACAATGGAGTTAGTTTACTGTGAGTGTACCAATAGGTAGTTGATCGAATATGATTGCTGAGGGTATAATAAATTATAGTCTTTTTCTATTTCAATTTAGTTTTAATGCTTTTATCCGTACAAGGTTCTACACCCACTACCCACACCTAGTTCTAATCGCCACCAACTATCTGCCTTGCATCTGCTGGTATCGGTAGAAGTCTTTTCTTGATCCTTTCAAAATTTGGACAAATTGATGATTTTGTTGTAAACATTGTCCACTCATAAATCATTCTTTCTTCTCTGGAAATGGCCCAGCAGTAACCCCCCCTACCATCTGAGTCTTGGTCAGAGTCTATCAGTTGGCAGGATTAGCTACTAAATGTAGGAAGCTGGCTCTGTATATACTATACCAAAGTGAGGTATAGTGTGCACCGAGTCCAGTGGAACCCCAAAGGTAGGCAGAGGTAAAAGTAGATAGCACCTTACTCTCTCTTTGTGGTAGTGTGGTCGAGCAGTAAGACCGTATCAGAGGGTAGTGTTAAGCATTTGTTGTACACACTCAATCAGCAAATGATATCACACACTCAGACTGAACTTCAGACCAATTGGTTTTGTATAAAAATATTCTTTTAGTTATTTTATTTTCTATAACAAAGCAAGCCTGGCACAGGTAAGCAATAAGTACTTTACAGTACTAATGCAGTTTGTAAACAGTTTGAATTGCAATTGTATATGCACTTTGATGTGATTACAGTAGAGTTACTAGTAATGTTACTGTACAGATTACTTTTCTTACACAGTGTAGTGTACCTGGATACTGCCCTGGGACATTTCCAGTAAACAGGTAAGTAAAAGTGTTTTTGTTGTTTCGCTTTTTTTGTTTTTCACAACAAATTTTATTTGGGTGTTCCAGTGAGATTTGGGCCGTAGCCCTACAAGTATCTGCAAGAAGCAAAATAAATCCGGAATACCGACATTTTCAAACAATTGCAATACCTGCGAAACATGCAGGCGACTTAACATATACAAAATGCAGACTGTGCTAGATCCCAGTAATAGTGCAGGTGGTAATTCACCGAAAGGTGGGCTATGGCATGGTATGTAACAAAATGGTCAGTGGATATGTGGATAGGTAGTAATTCCTGTCGGGGGTCAGAGGATGGTAAGGGGGGAAGATCTATCCCACGATATGTCGCCCATCGGGTCCAAATTTTTCTATGTTTTTGGGGGCAGCCACGGGCCAGAAACACTGCAATCTCCGCACCCATACATCTGTCAAGTTCAGTCTTCCATTTACCTATAGTCGGGGGAGAGGTCCCCTTCCACATCTGGGCAATATCGCGCTTGGCGATGGTGAGGGCTAGGAAGAGTAGATGTTGCTTGTACTTATTTCCCCCAATGTCGTCGGTACTGTGCAATAGGAAGAGTCGTGGGTCAAGCGGGAGTTCCCATGATAACACCTCCCTTAAACATGATGCTACCCTGCGCCAAAAGGGCTGCAACGCAGTGCAGCTCCAGACTGTATGCAAAAATGTCCCATCCTCCCTTTCACATCGTAAACATGTAGGGGACTGGATAACCCCCATCTTCCAGAGCCTAGCCCGTGTATAGTATGCGCGGTGTAAGTACTTGAACTGTATAAGGCGGTAACGTGTGGACACAGCAGCGCCCCGGGGGCTAGCAATGGCCTCGGCCCAGTCGTCTGTCATGTCGGGGATATCTTCTTGCCATGCTCTTTTAGTCTTGTCAAGCGTCGTCTGTGTATGAGTCGTCCAGGTTTGATAGATTTGCCTGATTTTATGTAGGCCCAAGTCCCCCATCAACAGTCGGCCCTCAAGAGGGTGAAACTCTGGTAGTGTCTCCAAGGCATGAACTAAGGGGGTCAAAGCATGGCGGAATTGGAGGTATTTGTAGAATTGTGTCCGATGTAGCTAGAATTCTACTTGTAGTTGTTGAAAAGATTTCAATGTAGTGCCTCGCATTACATCGCCCAGGGTCGATATCCCTACTAGGTCCCACCCGGGGAATCCCCTCAGCGCCGTCACCGGGCGGAGGTACGTACCATGCCACAATGGGGTTGTTTGGGTGAGGGTCCCGCTCCATCCCATCTGGCGGACCGTAGTAAGCCAGAGCTGTATCACCACTCTACTAGCTGGGGGCAGAGCGTCTAGGTTTCTAGTACTGTAGAGTAGCTGGAGAAGGAGGGCCCCCCTCCATTGCCACGTGCTCTATTGCAAAAGCCGGGTCGGTCGGGGAGTTATACCACCATTCGTTTATTATTAGTAAATGAGAGGCTACATAATAGGCATAAATATCGGCTGCTGCTAGAACTCCACAATATGTAGACTGTGTACAGGTGTGCAGTGCGACCCTAATCGCTTCTCCGTTCCAAAGGAATTTATTCTGAATGGCATTGACTTGTGCAAACAAGGATCGTGTAATTTTATAGGGGAAGTTTTGTAATCTGTACAAAATTCTGGGTAAAGAAACCATCTTAAAGATGGCAGAACGTCCGTATAGGGACAGTGGGAGGGAGGACCATATTGTCGTTTCACAAGTGAGACTCGTAATCAATGGATTGATGTTATTGGACCATGAAATCTTAGGGCATGGGAACACGAAGATGCCCAAATATTTCAAACCTCCCGTTGCACATGACAGCTGCGTCGCCCAGGCACCGCACCCCTGGTTGCCGCAAACTGGGAAGAGCACGGACTTGGCCCGGTTGGTGTGTAGACCAGTAGTTTCCCCGAATACTCTAAGGATTTGTAATATGCGGGGCCCCAAAAACCATGGGTCCGTCATAAAGAAGAGGACGTCATACGCATATAAGGCGATGCGGTCCGATCTCGACTGGGACCATTCAAATCCACGGAGCACCGGGTCGCTCGGAACCCATGCTGCCAAAGGTTCCAAGGCTAGGGCAAACAGCAGTGGAGACACTGCCTTCGGGGGCCGCGACCAAGCCCCCAGCACCGCCACTGCGCCACACTCAGCCGGCCAGGATCATAGGTGGCGGCTGCTCCTTTCGGCCCCGGCTTGTGCCGCTTCTGCAGCTGCCGTGTGATGCAGAGCGCCCGTCCCAGCTCTGTTCCCGCTCAAAGCGGGGAGCGGCACTCTCTACACCGCCAGCATCAGATTCTGCTCAAAATTGGTTCCTCTGAACAGGATAATCGCCGGATTAATCAAGGATTTTGGCGTGGACGCTCAGAGCTCGTTTAGGCTGCGTCCGCCATGATGGCTCTCCAAGCCACGCCCCTTAGTTACAGTTTTAAAGGGTTTCTTAGATTTTCCAACTCCACACTTAGAAACTTTTCACAGAAAAACAGTTAGTGTTATCCTATGGAGGAAAATAGTGTTATCGGTTCAAAGGTAAATATTCGGTTGTGGGAGTTGGTATTCTGGGGTTAGACTGAGGGGTCCCCCAGGGTCAAGTATGCACTCTTTTTACACCCTCAGCAGCACTAGGGCGGCCGGGTGCAGAGTGCTGAGGCCCAATGTTATCCAATGGGGGATAGGGGGCCTCCGGTTGGTGGCTGCTGACGAGCAGGCCACTGGGTTGTGGGAGCAAAGCTCCTGGACTTAAGCTCAGGGCAAATGGGGGTTCCAGCCAGCACAAAAGGTGCACCCTCAGCGGCACTGGGGCAGCCGGGTGCAGAGTGCTGTTTTGGCGTTGGGCTTTCAATGGGGAGTCTCCGGTTTGCAAACACACTGCAGGCTCGGGGATGAAGGTCTTCTGGGTGCGACCACCACTTGGAGAGGTAAGTTGGGATGCTGGGGGTTGGTTAGGCACCGTCTGTTGGGCCACCCAAGGCCGTGGGGCATCGGGTGCAGGGGTGCCTTTTAGGGCCGGATCTTCTTACCAGCTCTTGGTCGTGGTTGGGGGGGGCGCGGAACCATCCCGTTTGAGGTTGCAGGCGTCAGTTGGAGGCTTGAGACAGGTCAGGAGTCACCGGATCTCGGGTCAGGATCGCCGGGGAGACCTCCTATTGGTGTTGGGCCACTCGGGCCGTGGGCGTCGGGTGCAGAGTGGTGCAGACTCTCAGATACTGCCGGAGCTGCAGTCTGTTGGTGAACAAATCCGGTGTTCACGGGAGACAGTCTTTTCTTTTGAAGGCAGGGCAGGTCCTCGGGGTTCTTGAGGCTGCTGGCTGCAGGACAAACCGGAGTTTCTCTTCTGCAGGTTCAAGGTGGGGTCAGGCCGGTAGGGCTGGAGCCAAGTCAGTGGGCGTTCTCCTCTTGTTAGCTTCGGCACGGCTGTTCGGTCCGTCTTCTTTTCTTCTTCTGGTTTCTTGTCTGCGGAAGCAAGGTTCCGGGGTGCCCCATAATACTAGATTTAGGGGCTTTACAGGTGGGTAAAAGGTTGGCACCAATGGGTCCCTTCCCTGGGGTGGGTACACCCCCTATTATGCCGCCCTCCAGTGGGAGGGGGCAGAAGCCTCACCCTGGTTGGCTGGGTCCCCCCCATCTGCAAGATGGCGGGGACAGAGTTGCGCTTCACCTTGCCTCCCCCACCTGAGGGGTAGAGTTGGCAGAGGTGGGCACACCTCTCTTCCTCACTTGTTTTTCTCGCTGGTTCTCCCACCCATGGTGAGGGTCAGAACCAGTGGGGACCAGTTGCTGAAAGCAGCAAATGGCCTGGGGAAGCTCACACAGGCGGCAAGCCTTTGAAGCTTCCCCTTCGTGGACCCTGCCCATCCTGGGGGAGGAGGCTTGGCACCTCGTCCCAGGATGTGCATTGTTTTAGGCCCCCCGAGAGCAGCAGGTTCTCGACCCAGGGGCCAGAAACATGTCTGGTGGTGGCAGCTGAAAGCAGCCACTCAGCCTGGACACTAGTGGTAGGTCGTTTTGCCCTGTGTGTGCATTTTTCATTAAATCCCACACTGGCATCAGTGTGGGTTTAATGTGCTGAGAAGTTTGATACCAAACGTCTCAGTTTTCAGTGTAGCCATTATGGTGCTGTGGAGCTCGTAATGACAAACTCCCAGCACCATATACTCTTAATGGCAGCACTGCACTTACAGTGTCTAAGAATGGACTTGGACACTGTAGGGGTACAGGGCTCATGCTCCTGTACCCTCACCACTGGTATAGGGGACCCAGCTAGAGGTTTGACTGATCTATGCCAGGGCACTGGGTTGTAGGTGCCATGTCGACTCCTCACTTTGTTCTGCACCAAAACACACAGCCTGCAAATGCAGTGTGTGAGTGTAAAGGTACAGGACATCTAAGGATGGCACAATAAATGCTGCAGCCCTTAGAGGCCTTCCCTGGTCACAGTGCCCTGGGTACCTGTGGTACCATTTACCAGGGGCTGACCTGTGGCCAGAGATGCCAATTGGGTTTGGGTTTCAATGCAGTTTTAGGGAAAGAACATAGGCCCTGGGTACCTGTTTAGCAGGAGCCCAGGGCACACTCAGTCAAAGCACATCAGCAGTTCAGCAAAAAGTGGGGCCAACCATGCAGAAAGAGGGCACTTTCTCACACTAAAATATTAATGTTGTTCTTGGCAACTGCTCCCAAGAATAAAACCTCATTCACCAAATCTGTAACCAAGCTGAGGGCCACTGTTCTCCAACTTCTTGTTTATTGTAGCAAGATTACATCACCCTCTTGTTTCTTGCAGTAGTCCAGAATTGGACTTAATAGGATTATCTTTAAGGAAACGTTACTTGATCTCAATCATATTCTGGATAACCACTGCTTGAGTAATTACCAAATATGTGGGTAAAGAGGTATGTATGGGTCTCCTTTTTTCTGCCTTCTGTTAGTTTCTCTTTCTGTAGTTCACCTCCTATTCTCGGTAATGCTTGTAGGTTTTTCCAATGACTTCCTTCAGATTACGTAAGGCAATCCAGTGATGATTAACTCTTATTTAGACCATTAGCGGATCATGTCTGATGTAAACTGTAGAGCAGTAATGTTTTTGTCAGATATATTATATATGAATTAGTTATCACAGAATAAAGGCAGCAGCAATTATTATTCAGTAGATTTAACTAGGTGATGACTGTAGAAGTGCTTTAATGATGCCTCGTCATCCTGTTTAGCTGCAGTTAGATGACACAGTTCCAGCGTTACCAAAGCCAGAGGCGTAACTTTCCTGAATCTAAAGATTAATCTCAAATGGGATCAAACCCTAACACAAGACTGGGTTTTATTTTGTTTTAAATCCCCCAAGTGACAATCTCGGTAACCATTCCACGTAACACGTAAAATATACGGGTACCACCATCTGCTCTCCAGACTTTTTTGTTTGTTTGTTTTTTGGCCCCCAGCCAATTTTAGGCCAATGTCAGACCCAGGTTATTATGCTGCAAAACCTATTGTGTAAGATTCCCTGGCCCCAAAGTTTGCATTAGCTTGATTAAATGTCACAATTTTTGTTTTGGCTAGTTTCACCACTTAGTAGTTTATTGTATTTCTCCACTGCCATTAACAACCATTGTATTTCAATGGAAGTGCTTCCCAATTTGAGAGGGAACCCTTAGTCATTTCAGCTGATCTGGAAGATCTGGCACACAACCTTTAGAGGCTTGACTAATATATTTGCTTGTTGTAGCTATAGTTCCTGAGACCTTCTTAGATGACACACAGCTATGACTCCTTTCCCACTCCAATGTTTATGCATACCGTGAATTTGAAACTTAGAATCTTTAAGTTTGTTCCATAAAGTGAGGCAATTGATTTTATGAAACGCACTGCCATAGTGTACAGAAAAATTACATAGACATGCAACTTTTTAGCCAGTGGTTTAGATGTTTACTTTGCTAGCACTATTATAATATTGGCTGTTTCATAATCTGCTTTAAGGCTGATTGAGGCAGCGTAGAATTGTTTTTTTTTTTAATCTAGTCATTTAGATGTGTGGTAGTGTTTGGCAATTAGTTTACCTTCCGAGTCCTGGAGTGCGGTTAACTGAGAATTTCTCAAACTGTCACTTTCTTTTGTTGAAGATTAGTATTAAGTACGCCTTTGCCACGGTTTCAGAATGATGTCCGATTGCAATATGAAGTTAAATAAAAAAACCTGGTCAGTGGCATGTGGATTGGGTGGTGATGATCACTATTAAATCAAAATTAGCAAATACCCAGTAGAAAGCAACCATTTATTAGAGGCCAGCCTAAAGTTGCATTCTGACCAATAGAAGAACAGTGAGTGCTTTTTGCACTTTGATCTCCTTTGTCTGCCACTTAAAATGCTAAAATGTAGAATGGATATCCATCTATCCCTTATACTCCATTTAGCTGTGTTATTAAACAATGTGGATTGTTCTATAATTCATCACTTCCTTCCAGTGTAAGAGCAAAAAAGTTGCAAGCACTGCCAGCTCTCGAGGTTTTTACATAGTTGATCTGTAAAGACACATCAGCGCTCTTTGCTTGAACAAAATACAGTAGTGTTATCACCCATACTGAAATAAGTGGATATTACTGACAAACCTGGATGCCACAGAAGTAACATGCTTCCAAGCAAATCTTACTATGTTAGGAGGTACTCTATCTTCACTAGCTATTTTATACCTTAAGCCGCTATCATCCCATGTTAAGGTGGTCAGACCACACTTTGTCTTCCAGGGGGGCGTTTTATTGTTTTTTGCTGCAGGAAATGTATTCACCAAATGGGCAATCTGAGTCATGATCACATCAGCCCGAAAAGCGGCACTATAAGATAGTATGCGTTGGCTCCCTTTACCAAGAAACATCCAATTTCAGGTTTGGAAAGGTGCTTGCTATCTGGCTCTGTTGGCTGCTTTTTTTCATCATTTTAATGATCAATGATGGGTAGTTGCAGGCACTGTTGTCTTTTTTTAATTGGCTTGATTTAAAATGAAAAAAATGAATTTATGCTGCTTACCTACAGCTAGGTTAGAAAATTGTGTTTACATACAAAAATGTTTTCCTCCAATTTTCTATTTATTTTAAAAATTGCTATCATCTCGCTGGTGGATAGGGACATTAAATGTTTGATCAAAATGAAGAGTTCTATAATGAAAAACTAGGATTTGTTTGAGTTGGTGAATCCTTTGGTGGAAGACACCCATTCTTTGTGGAAGAAAGTGGGAGAGAAGGATCATATTGCAAGCATTGCCAAGCCTAAGGATCCTTCAACCCAAGTATCAAAGTGTGAACTTGTCTTATGTTGCTCTGAGCGAATCCCTGGGATTTGAGAAGCCTTTTACCATTGTACATGACTACTGATCATTTTCCAAGGGGCAATTGCACAGTACTGCGCAGAAGCTATTTTTCCTTGTAATTGGTCTTGTGCGCCAAAGGAGATGTAATCTTGGGTGTTTTTCCAGCAGTGACCTATTCCAGATTCACACATTTTGTATTCTGCAGTATTTTTCTTTGGATCTTGATGTTTTCATTTGAAAATAAAGGTATAATTCCACATACCAATCGAGAGAGCATTGCCAGTTTGAGATTCACTGTTTAAGATTTCTACAGATTTTTATTGTTCAGCCTGTCCTCTGCTCTTTGGTCCCCACAAACATTGTTAGTAGGCCCATTTTGATTTTAAGGGGTTTCATTTATGCCCATGTGTAAACTATTGGCTTAGTATCTGCAAAGCCATTTGTCTTACAGCTAGGCTCGATCTCGGATTACAATCCAAGACATGGTATTTTTCATATTACTGGATTCTCTTTATTGGCGAAGGAGTCTAGAGTCCAACTTTGTGACCGCTGATGCTATTTGGTCTTCATATTTTCAGTTGTACTCACTGTGAACATCTCTTGATGAAGCTTGGGAGCTTGCTGTATCAGCCATCAGATTCATGACCTCCACATTCTCTAGGGCCAAGATCAACACGTGCACCGCTCCTGGATCCCTAAGTAATGTTTTTAGGCCTGACATTGAGTGCCCTTTCCTTGTCTCTAACGGGAAAGGTTTTCCAAGTCCATACATTAAAAAAAAAACCTTACTAACCAGAGGAAAAACTCTTTCACTTCCAGTCTCTATACAGCTAACCGATCCTGAATTAACCTCAAACAAGTAAACACATATTTTTCTCTTGTACTTTCGTGATCCAACCTAACATTAGTACCATCACCCCTAACCTTTAGAAAAGAAGTCCAGACCATTTGATTCCTCCCCTTCTTTGTCGTTTAGGACTTCTTTTGTCTTTGGAACCTTTTCTTTTTCCGTATTAGTCAGGCAAGTTCGTTTATGCGTGCCCTAGTTTATCATTGTTGATGGGACTTTACTAAAATCCAGTAACTCCACAAACTTCAGGTTAATTCTGCGATTCCCATTTTGGTCTTAGCAAATTTTTCACATCACTTCTGCTTGCCTTGAAGACCAACATTTTCCTACAGATCCTAATCTAGGGATGTTCAGCGTAGATGTCGGAGGGTTGTATCCATTGTCTAATTTTCTTGAAAATCATGACTAAATGCGTTTCATTTAGATCGTTTCTAAGCAAATGTCATATTTGGCAAAAAAAATTAACTGAGATGCCAGCAGCCTCTTGGCTGTTGTGTATCTTAAAACTATGTGAGGCTATGCACTTTTAAATCTATTTTCTTTCATAGTTTTTTAGAACAAACATTTTATTGGGCCAGCAATGTTGCATGTTCTAATTTTAAATCCATTTTGACTACGCATTGATATGTATTGAATGTTTTTGTACATCAAATTAAAAACAAAAGTTGAATTTATATAGTAAACACCTCACACATGCTAAGGTATTCAGTGCATATGAATATCAATTAGAATCCTGTGATTATTTCATGACATGGCAGATGCTTGTATGGAGCCACACATTATATATGCTGCTGACAGGTGTTATTATCAAGCGAAGTATGTCATGGACACTTTCTCAAGCTTTGGCTCTTGCGTAGATTCAAAGTCTTGAATCTTTCCTAGTCCAATGGTATTCCTCGTAGTAAATTTTAAATAGTAGTGCTAATGGACAGCCCTGATAACAGTGCATTTAGTACTGCTTATCCACCTCTGTGTAGAACACACATTCCAGCAAGTGAGGTTTAGAGGCTCAATGTGCCACTCCCCACTTGAGGTACACTTATCTCAGATTTTATACTGGATTTGAATCGACAGGGGAATCCTCTAGCGTCCAGTTGTGAAGAAAACGTACTTTATTTTTCCTGTAATTTCCCTGTGAATTCATCATACTCTCTGGAGTTTTCCTTCCACTTTTAGTTGCACTCTGGAATTCAGGGTCCTTGGATATCTATTTTAACTTCATTGTTGCTGGTACTCGATCAAAAACAAATCTCCTCAATGCCTGCTAGACCTGTGGAGTGAGGAATCTTTTTATGCTTATGACCTTGCAGTGCATTTATTTTATACATTCTGACTTTAACATGTGTTAAACATTTTCAATGAGAAACCTCTATGATGGGGAGAGAAGATTGGTTCTCACCATGCATGTCAGGCAAAGAATCTGTGTGCATTGCTTCTTCACTTCCTGTTGCGAAAATACTGAAAAGAAGAATGATGCGGAATCGCTTCTCTCTGTAGGGGAAAATACAGCTGGCTTTGTCATCCTACTTTTACGTATGTCCAAACTCTTGGCATTCCTTTATGTGGCAGGCATGCATATGAGACTTTACATATCATAAAAGCAGATTCTGAAGCAGCAAAAACACTTACACTGATAAAGATCAGATGTTTTTGATATAAAAAACCCAATTGAAGCAGAGGGAGCTGATCAGTCAGAAATGTTAATCCTAACAGACAGTATGAGACTAATTGGATGCGTTAGTCCTACCAACAATAACTGCAAACCTGAGTGAAAAACATAAAGCACTAGTCTAATACAGAAGTGAATAAAAAATTCCCTAGCTATTGTGAAGGAAAGTTTAATTTCCTTTAAGAACACTGAGATGAGGATTATGCATTTTGTTTTAGTATTTTATTGCTTAGCAGCCCACAGAAAAAAAAGAACATTTTAACAAAGGACTACCAATTCCATGAGGCCTGGAACAAAACATCTATGCCCCACATCCTGTTCATGCATATGACAGTCTCTCAAGAAATACACTTGGTCTTTCTTTGTGGGAAGTCTTTACACTCCAGGCATTCTTTTATTGTTGAAACTCTTGCTTATTGAGATTCCCTGTCAGTCGGAAAAAGGTTCCAGTTGTTCTCCATTCCTGGGAAGTTGGTAAGATTCAGAGCTCAAAATTAGCAGCTTACAACAAACAAATGCAAACAAATTATCGTCTGAACAATGCAAAATCGCAAAGAACGATATTTATCCCAACTTTTGCAAACCTGCATAATGGGTGGTGTAAGGATTGTAAGCATTGTTGCTGGGATAAACCTCATCCCTGTGTCCTTAATAGGGTTGAAACTTTACTTCATGATAGCTAGGAATTCTTTTAGTCTATACGTGTACTGGAGGCTTTGGATTTTGCAAGTTTAAAGCTTACTGACTACCATGCATGCAATGTTCATCACCAACTGCTGCACTCAGAATGCCCTCCAACCTGCCTCTGAAGGTGAAGACTTTTGTTGCTATAGAACTCTGTGCCGAATGTGGTCTAAAACTAGAGGCATCTGCACCTTCTGCCATGCCCTATTGGGCCCACCGTGCTATTGTGGGCGTAGAAGCTGGCCTCTAGGGCTTCTTTTTTTTAATTCTTTTTATTCACATTAAACTTTTACAGCTGTTGTCACAGTCATGATTACAGACCCAGAGCGTCAACAATTACATATCGCTATGCAATGTCCATTGTTCAGTTGAGGCCTATTGGAGCATGTCCACTCTTAGCGCTTCTCTCGCTTGCTTATCAGTTAGGCTCAAGGCGGAGTTAGTTTGCGAGTTCGGGGAAATATTCGACATCCGTTAACTGTGGCAATTCCACTCAAGAGAGCATGATGCTCAACATACAACCAGGGCAGGGGGGGGGGGGGGGAAGAGTCTGAGGGAGGAGAAAGGGGAGGGAGGAGAATTTGGAAGGCGTTATTCGGCCAGGTGGCCTAATGTTCAGTATCATTGAGCACTCTGTGGCTGTCATGACAGGAAGCAAGGCAATTAGTCTGTAGCCAGGGCGTGGGGGGTAGTCTTACCTGGTGTGAGTGCACTTATATATTGTTGTAGGGGGCCCCAGATGTCATTAGGTCTGGATTGGGCGGGCATCAGGTCCCAGAAGGCAGCCAGCTGCTCCTGGCAGAACGCCGCCTCTCTGAGCCACGCTGCTGTTATGGGGGCACGAGTCCTGCCCCACGTCATTGCGATGTGTCTTTTTGCGAGCTGCAGTAACATTGCACAGAGCCTCCTACCCTCTGCGGGTATATCCTTTACGTATCCCAGCAACGCCGTCAGTGGGGCTCTAGTTATAGGCGTGCCCGTCATTTCGTCTAGTGCAGTGGTTCCCAAACTTTTTCGACCAGTGGCTCCCTTGACCAATTGGCCGGTGGCAGCGGCTCCCCATTACATTACTTTTTTTTGGTAACTTCTGTTAACGGCTTGCAATACAATACTGTATCTTTTTGAAAGAATCTGCAAGGCCCTGGGCCTTACTCAAGAGGGGCAGTTAGTAATGGATTGCATTGGATGGCAGGCATTGGCAAAGCTAACAAGTTTGGCTTTAATTTACTAATGGAGTGATTCTTAACCTGTGGTCTGACCACACCTAGGGGTCAGCGAGGCCTACTCAAGATGTCCGCAAATGCTTTACAAAATTAAATAATAAAATTAATCAATTAAAATTAACAACGTATATACAATTAAAAATGCAAAATTGTAATTTTGAAAACTTTTTCTATATTTGCTTTTGAATTAAATAAGATATTTGAATATTTGAGCATCTGTTTGGTGTTTTTGTATTTTTAGGAGTATACATGTTTTTGTATTTTTATGTTTTATTTTGAGGTTCAAATCACATAAATTGCTTAGGCCGGTTGACCCAGGCTTCCAATAACGACATAGTGGGGGTCCTTGGCATCCAATAATGATTCAGTGGGAGCCCATACATGTCAAAAGCTTAAGAAACGCTGTTCTAATGCATGCAAATACAGCATGTATAGCATGCAAACAAATTATGGTATAATTGTTGTTTGCCTTTGTTAGCACATTAAAACGAGACCTATTAACTTTTCCAATGCTTGTTTGCTTCCGGTATCAATTTTTTCTTAGCCTTGTCCTCCGTGTCCCCAGTTTTTGCTCTTTAGTGGAATGGAAAAAAAGAGGTTATTACACCTGCATTACCAGGACCAGGGAAACCTTATATAAACTTGATGGATCAATTTTGGACGGTTTTGGACTAATTACACGAGGAGTCAACAAACATATCTCCCCATTTATAATAGACTGTGATGTACTCAAAAACTCGTGTGTCAAGTCATATAAAGCACAACCCTGTGCAAATTAGTATATATTTCAAAATATAATACATAATTGCATAATTGACATATCTTATGGACCTTAGGACGTAACTCTATAAACGTGCATGAAAAGGTTTCGCATTTAAAGGTTAACTGCTGTATGTTCTGTAGTTTGGCATACACATCAATATTAATTTATTTCAGTGATAATTGTTCCCTTTGGCCTCAGTGGACAGCTGAAAAGAACTGCTGCAGTCGGCTTATTTTTCATTTAAAAAGTATTTTAGTCATAATAAAGTTGCACTTTTGCTTAAACAAGTGAGCATCGATTGTAGAGTGCAGTCACAAGTAAAACTTCCTTCATTGCGCAGAAGGTCTCACATTGATAATCCTATTTCAAACAAGCTGTAACTTAACCTAACGAATACAAACTGCTGCACGATAACAGGAGGCTCTTTATCAATGTCGAACAGTGCATACCGCAGTAAAGTCTTCCCTGTCCCAATAAGCAGGCAATCTGTCAGCTGAGACTTGCATGACAAGTGGATTACTTCAGGTTTCTTGTTTTTATAGCAAGCACTATATTATATAAGAAAACTATAGGAAGCACTTCCGAACTCCCACAGATCTTGTGTTAAAAACACCTTTGAGTTACTTCAAACACTGGCATGTTTTCTGAGAGCCCACAGGACAAGTAAAGGCTTTTCATGAATTAGATATTCTGATGATGCAGCAAATGCACCACCTAGTGGACGCCAGACTCAGCGCACCCGGCCTGCACTCAAAAGGCCGGAATAATTCATAAGGGACTCTATTCAGCAGTTGCGACCCCGGCGTCCCTGGCTGCCTTTGGTGGCGCACCGGGGTGCCGCGGCGCACAGTTTGGGAACTACTGGTCTAGTGCGTCGAATACAGTCACCCAGTATGCATGGACCTGGGAGCATTCCCATGCTAGATGTAGGAAAGTTGCATCTGGTGCCCTGCATCGCGCCTCTGTGGTCAGACCTAGTCTCAGTAGCCATGCAGGAGTTCTGGAAGTGCGATGCAGGATGTTAAAATGTATAAGGCACAGCCTATAATTTGGAAAGAGGGCACGCGCCTGTGCGCAGCAGAATGACCACTGCTTCTGCGTAATCGGTGTGCCTAGCTCGGTCTCCTAGTCCTGCCGGGCCCGGGGTGTGCATGCCGGGGCCGTGTTTTGCAGGTCTGTGTAGATGCGCATGATTAGCTTATGCAAGGATGGATTTTTTAGGAATCTTTCCAGGACTTTGAAGGTGGCAGGTGCTTCTGGGAAGGAGGGGTGGTAAGCGCGCAGCGCGGCTCGCATCTGTAGATATGTCGTCTGTTATAGTACAGTAAGCTCCCGTCCCTCTCCGATCTGGTGCAATGGCATTAAGGTTCCGTCAGGGTACACAGCTCCCATTTTTGTGAGTTTCATTGCTCTGTCTGGCGCAGGGGCCGGGCTCCGCGAGGACAGTCAGGCACGGATGCCTAATCAAGGGATCCAGGGGGGCATGCAAACTATCCAGGCATGCCCTTTTCTGCATGTCTTGCAAGGCCCTCACTGTGCACCCCACTGTGTCTCTTTTCTAGTTCTGGGTCTAGACTGGTATAATGTCGCAGGAAGGGGGACCAGGGACACTTGGTCGTGTTCCCGCGCCGTGTGGGCCATGAACTGAGTGGGGTAGACCCAGTGGTATGCAAATTGCACCTGAGCGCACCAGTAGTCCAGGTCCGGTGCCCCGAGCCCCCCTTGTTCAAATGGGAGTCTGAGCACTTCCCATGCCACTCGTGGTTGCTTGCCGCCCATGACCATGTAATCATATTTGTGCGCAGTCGCTTCCTGAAGCTATATGTGAGGGGGAGTGGGATGTTAGTGAAGAGGTAAAGAAGTTTGGGCAGCACGGCCCTCTTTGCGATGGCCACCCTCCCGGCCAGGGAGAGGGGCAACGTGATCCATCTTTTGATACGCTGTTCCAACCAATCTATGAACTGTCCATAATTCGAGCGCCACAGTTCATTGGGGTCCCAGCTGACCCATATGCCCAAATACTTCACCGGGTTGCGCGTCCACTGTAGGAGTTACTCTGTCTGCAGCTGCGTAGTGACCTCCGTTAGCAGGAATATCACTGATTTGGACCGGCGAGACCTCCAAAGCGCATGAGTTCTCCGATCAGTGGGTCCAGTTTGTCGCTGGGGTTCTTAACGTACAGTGTGACATCGTCCGCATAACGCGAAACCAATACCACACAGGGGGGAATGCTATGCCTCTTCGGGCACGGTGCTGCCGCAGTCTGGCCTCCAGTGGCTCCATGGCTATGGCAAATAGCAGGGGCGACAGAGGGCACCCCTGCTGCATGCCACGAGAGATCGAGATTGATGCCATTATTACGCCATTGATCCTAATGCGGGCTGTTGGAAGCGAATATAGCAGTGTGATTAAGTGAATGAATTTGGGGCTAAGACCACTGCGCTTAAGCAGGGTGCATAGATAGGGCCATTCAAGGGAGTCGAACGCCTTTGTGGCGTCTAACATAATGGCGGCCGCCTGCAGTTGCGGATTCACCTCCTGCATTGTGGTGAACAGGGTCCGAAGGTTGTGTGCGGTGGTTCTGCCGGGGACAAACCCACACTGATCCGGACGGAGCGCCGTTAGGGAGCAGAGGGAAGAGACGGGCCGCAATCAGTTTGGCCAAGATCTGATTGTCCACATTTATCATGGAGAGTGGGCGGTACGAGTCACATCTTAACGGGTCCTTGTTTGGTTTTAGGATTGTGACAGAGGACTTCTCGAAGCGACGTAGGGAGTGTCCCGCGCTCTACAGAGTCTTGGTACATATCAATCAGGCGTGGGGCAAGCAGGTCGGCATACTCTTTGTAAAAGGCGACGGGGAGGCCGTCAAGGCCGGGTGTCCTCCCAGCCAGGAGGGCTCGGGTTGCACCGTCAACCTCCTCTTGTGTGAAGGGTTCGTCAAGGTAGGCTCTGTGGCCCGCCTCGAACCAGATTAGCTTAAGGGTGTCAAGAAATTCCTCCACCCCAGGGGCATCGGGGGGCAGCTGAGCGCCGTAGAGTGATGTCTAAAAAGAAACCATTTCCTCCTGAACGGCGTTTTGACCAGTCACTATCTCATCGTCCACAGATTGCAGCTCTGGAATGTATTCACTGGCCCAGGGTTTCCGAAGTAACCCCCCCACAAGGTTTTGCCAGCGCGGTCTCCCTCGCCGTATTGCTGCACCCTGGCCTCCTTGCCCAAAAAGAGTGTTTCTCTATGAGCCGCTTCTTGGAACTCAGTCATCTTAGCGCGTATGGTGTTGAGCGTGTTAATGTTCTTGCTAGAGAAGAATTCCAGCTCAAGGGCACCAATGTCCTTTTCCAGTCGCTTAAGGTCTCCCCTCGGGGACCTGAGCACCCCTGCTTTGCTATGCACTCCCCTCGTATAACTGTTATGAAAGCTGCCCACAGAGTCGAAGGGGAATCCACCGAGCCTTCGTTGTTACAGAAATAATAATGTTCGAGGCATATGAGCCTTAGATCATATGCATTGGCATAGATCGCCATATGGTGTTGGGCCCGGATGTTTGCACTTTGTTTTTCTTCTTTGTAGTCACGAGGTAGGTGACTCCTCCTTTCGGTGATAGTGCGCATGGGCATCGACTCCATCCTTAGATTGGTTTTTTTCCACCATCGGGTTCGGATGTGTATTGCTGCGCTCCGGTTCGGTATCCTTCTCGAACCCCTTCCACGCGCAATCCTCTACCCTCTACGGTATTGTCTTAGATCGCGCTTTCCCATTCCTCGCGTATCGTCCAAACTGTAAACCTTCGATCGGGAACTTTGAGGCGGGCCGTCGGGCCTACCCGTGCCGGGCACAGCAGCAGTCGATGGAACGGACTCCGTTCAAGCTATGTCCCGGGTGTCGTGCTAAATTTCCACCCACCGACCTGCACGAGGTCTGCAACCTGTGCCTATCCCCGGATTACGAAGAATCATCCTGCGAGGCGTGTCGATCATTCCGGTCGAAGAAGACCATCCATGATCGTCGGGCTCGACGCCACGAGATGCAACGCGGCAGCGGCTCCGTACCGGATATCTTCGGCGACGAACCAGAACACAGTCCTGCCGCACAAGCCGAAGAAGAACTGGTCTCCGTGTCCGAAGTCGACTCCGACATGGAAGAAGACCTGAGCGTCACTCCGGCTCAATGGACCATGAGTACAGATCCCCATGTACCCACTCAGGCTAAGGAAAAGGCTCCGGTATCACCCTCGGGCTCCGGTCGACACCGTGAAAAAGTTTCACATGCCCCGCCCTCCGGCCCGGCTATGAAACACAAACATAAGCCTTCGGGCTCGAGACGATCCCAATCCGGTGCCGAACCAACACCTTCGGCACCGAAACATCAGGACAAACATGGGACTCCTCCCACGTTGTCGGTACCGAGGACATCTTCGACACCGAAAGCCTCAGAGCCAAAACCCTCTAAAACAAAAGAGCCGGAACCGAAGTCGTCCAAACCGAAATCCTCGGAACCGAAACGCTCCACACCTAAAAGCACGGAGCCGACAACCTCCGCGCCGAAAAGTTCGGAGCCGAAACAGACCACTCCAAAGGCTACACAGCCTAAACAGGCTAAAAGTAAAGAACTAGATTCCAAACACTCGGCACCCAAAGACTCTAAACAAAACTCTTCGATGCCGAAATCCACTCCAAAGGGAACAGAGACTCCTTCCAAAGAATTTCCATCTCAAGAACCACCTCTGGATCCAAAACAGAAAAAACTCAGCATTGATCCCAACACTGGACACCTTATGGCTACTCTTCCCAAGAAACGGAAGTTAGACCTCCCACAAGAGGGGCCTATACCTCTTAAGCAAAAAAGAGACATGGGTACCAACCCTTCTCCCCCTTATATGCCTCCATCTCCTCCTCCTATTCCAAACATCACACCATCAAATTCACCACCTCCACGGTCACCTGACTCCCAGGATGACGATTTTGATGATGGGGATGGGATTGGGGATGATGATGATGATGATCATCATGTCCCGCAAGACCCTGACATACCACACAACACTGACCCATGGGATGATTATGATAATGATCCAGATGTACCAAATGACCCTGATCTATATCCCTCTAGGCCTTCCCCACCTGATGACAACATTGGCTTTGCGCAACTCATCAACAGGACTGCCCAATATCACGGGGTGGAACTACATAGTGACCCTCTAGAAGAGTATTTCCTTGTAGAAACGTTCACACATTCACAAAGGTCTACCAACACACTACCCATGCTAAAAGGCATGTTAAAACCTACTAATGAAGTATTCAAGGACCCACTTAGAGCCCGAATACAAACACCTCGGGTAGATAAAAAATACAAGGCCGCTCCTACAGACCCTGTATACATAAAAGGTCCGTTACCACTGGACTCTCTTGTTGTGTCTAATGCCCGCAAGAGAGCTAACTCTCAAACAGGTGACGCTCCTCCTCCTGATAAGGAGTCAAAACTTATCGATTCCTCGGGCAAAAGGGTAGCTTCCCAGGCCGCCAACACTTGGGGTATTGCCAATGCTCAAGCTCTATTGGCACGCTACGACAGGGCACATTATGACGAATTAGAAAAACTTCTACAACATTTGTCAGAAGAACATAAGGCCAAAGCTAACGACCTCATTCAGGAAGGGAAGCTCATCACTAACACTTCCATAAAATGCGCCCTAGATGCTGCAGACACAGCTTCACGTGCTATTAACACCAGCATACTCCTGCGGAGACACGCTTGGCTTTGAATCTCTGGATTCAAGCAGGGGGTACAATCCGCCATACTTGATCAGCCCTTCGATAAAGAACATCTTTTTGGGCCAACAGTGGATACTTCATTAGAAAAAATGAAGAAAGATACTGACACTGCTAAATCCATGGGAGCCCTACAATTACCTTCTAGCAGGGGTTCCTTCCGTCGCTTCTTCTACAGGGGTGGCTCAAAAATAATGTCGTCAGAAAATCCCTCCTCTTTCAGGGGAACAACCAATCTAGCCCCTCCAGAGGCTATTTTCGAGGAGTTACAGAGGAAATAATAACGAGGGCAGAGGAAGAGCCAACCATTCCACTCCCGTCGGGGGATGTCTCTCACAGTTCCTACCTATCTGGAGTTCAATCCCCTCAGACAAGTGGGTAATACAAATTATCCAAAATGGTTATTGCCTGGAACTTAGCAGCACTCCACCAACAATCCTTCCGAGAGAGCGGGCAATGTCACCAGAACATCTCACCCTGTTAAAACAAGAAGTCCTCTCTCTGTTACACAAACATGCAATAGAACCAGTCCCCTTACATCACCAAGGGACAGGAGTGTACTCCCTTTACTTTTTAATTCCCAAAAAGGACGGCTCTCTCAGGCCCATACTGGACTTCAGACAGCTAAACCTCTACATTCAATCAGACCACTTCCAAATGGTCACCCTACAACAGGTGCTCCCATTGCTTCAGCAAGGCGACTTTCTTTCCACTCTAGATTTAAAGGACGCCTATTTTCATATTCCCATTCACCCTGCTCACAGGAAATATCTCCGGTTCGTGGTGGACGGACAACACTACCAATTCAAAGTCCTCCCATTCGGGGTCATTACAGCACCAAGAGTATTCACCAAGTGCCTAGCAGTAGTAGCTGCTCATTTAAGAAGACAACACATTCACATCGTCCCTTACTTAGACGACTGGCTAATAAAAGCCAAGTCGCAACAAAGCTGCCAACACCACACTCACAAAACAGTTCAACTACTTCACGACTTGGGATTCACTGTCAACCTCATCAAGTCTCATCTGCATCCCTCCAACACGCAAACGTATCTAGGAGCTACAATAGACACCCGCAAAGCTACAGGAATGCTTAGCACGTCAGTGGAACCAGGCTCAAGGTCACTTAAATGATCTGGTGTTGGTAGACGGCCGCACTCATCGCTCTCTGCAGTGGTGGAATACACAAAACCTTTCCAAGGGGTGGCCATTCATCGATCCGGTTCCATAGATAGTGCTAACAGCAGACGCATCCCTCACGGGTTGGGGAGCTCATCTTCAAACACATACCATTCAGGGCATGTGGACGCTACAACAAAAACAGCTCCACATAAACCATCTGGAGCTACTTGCAATTTTTCTAGCACTAAAAGCTTTTCAGACACATTTAGTAGGCAAAGCTGTCCTAGTTCGTACAGACATGACGGCAATGTACTACATACAAAAACAGGGAGGGACACACTCTCTAACTTTCACACCTAGCTCAAAGCATTTGGAGGTGGGCCATTCCTCAAAACATGTACCTCCTTGCACAATATCTCCCAGGAGTAGACAATCAGGTTGCAGATCTACTCTGTCGTCGGAGACAACAGATCCACGAATGGGAACTACATCCCCAAGTACTCCTCCCATTCTTCCAAATGTGGGGCTACCCAGAAATAGATGTTTGCCACACACCACAACGCAAAATGCCCAAACTTCGCGTCCAGGTATCCACACCCATTGTCCAAAGGCAATGCGCTATGGATGAATTGGTGAGGGAAATTTGCTTACGCTTTTCCACCTCTCCCGCTAATTCCATTAGCGGTTCGGAAGCTCACTCAAAAATCCCTCACAATGATCCTAGTTGCTCCCACATGGGCTTGACAACCATGGTTCACAACCCTGTTGGAACTATCAATAGTTCCTCACCAAAAATTGCACCTTTCCCCCAAGCTTCTCACTTAGAACCATGGAGAGATAAGACATCCAGATCCCAGTCAACTCGACCTTGCTATCTGGCACCTGAAGTCTTAGAATTTGGCTACCTTAACCTCCCATCAGACTGCATGAACGTCATTAAGGAGGCTAGACGTCCTACCACAAGAGCATGCTATGCAGTAAAATGGAAACGATTTGCAATTTATTGTACTAAAAACCAAATCAATCCGTTAGATGCCTCAACTCAAAACATCATTTGCTATCTGTTACACCTACAACGTGCTAACTTAGCATATACGTCTGTACGATTACATCTTGCCGCTATCACGGCTTACCTACAAAACAGACAACACTTGTCTTTGTTTCGAGTACCCGCTATCAAAGCCTTTATGGAAGGACTCAAAAGAATCCTTCCTCCTAGACTTCCACCTTCTCCCGTGTGGAATCTTAATATAGTCCTTACAAGACTCATGGGCCCACCATTTGAGCCTATGCACAGATGCGAATTTCAATTTCTATCTTGGAAAGTAGCCTTCCTTATAGCCATCACATCCCTTAGGAGAGTTGGTGAGCTCCAGGCATTAACCATACAAGAACCATTTTTACAAATTCACCAAAATAAAGTGGTTCTTAGGACTAACCCAAACTTTTTACCCAAAGTAGTTTCTGCTTTTCATCTCACCCAGTCTGTTGAGTTACCCGTCTTTTTTTCCTCAGCCAGACTCAGTAGCAGAACGTGCTCTTCACACATTAGATGTAAAAAGAGCGATACTGTATTGAAAGAACCAAACCTTTTAGGAAGTCAAAACTCTTCGTTGCTTTCTCACCACCACATAAGGGCAACCCCATTTCAAAAGCAGGTATTGCACGATGGATAGTTAAGTGCATACAAATATGCTACCTCAAAGCTAAACGCACCTTAACAGTTCCCCCTAAAGCGCATTCTACACGCAAAATAGGGGCTTCCATGGCATTTTTAGGAAACATACCCTTAAGTGACATTTGCAAAGCTGCAACATGGTCTACACCACACACATTCACAAAACACTATTGTGTAGATGTGTTAGCAAAACAACAAGCTAATGTGGGCCAAGCTGTTTTAAGAACACTATCTCAGACCACTGCAACAGATACAGGTCAGCCACCGCTTGGGAAACAACTGCTATATAGTCTATGCTAACGCATATGATCTACAGCTCATATGCCTCGAACGGAAAATGCTACTTACCCAGTATGCATCTGTTCTTGTCATATACAGCTGTAGATTCATATGCACCCACCCGCCTCCCCCGGTACCTTTACCTGTTGCAGTATTATCTTACTTAGATACACTATACATGGACATCACTTTCTACTCTTACCAACTCCATCATCACCTTTACGGCAAAACAATCTAAGGATGGAGTCGATCCCCATGCGCACTATCACCGAAAGGAGGAGTCACCTACCTCGTGACTACAAAGACTTCTTCGAAGAAAAACAAAGTGCAAACATCCGGGCCCAACACCAGCTGGCGATCTATGCTAACGCATATGAATCTACAGTTGTATATGCCAAGAACAGATGCATACTGGGTAAGTAGCATTTTCCTTATCGCTTGCCGTAGAGATTCGCGGAACACTTAATCTCTCAATGCGTTCGCCGGAAGCTTCCAGGCAAAGGACCTGGTGGGGTAATCCGGGACATCTAGCACCAGCATTATGGGGGCATGATGGGAGAGGGTGCGGGGTAAGGGCCTCTAGGGTTTCTAAATTGCAATCAACTGTGTTGAATCTGGGGTACCAAAATCTTCCGTCATGTGCTCATAAGCCTTTATACATTGCACCGCTCACAACTTTGGGTTGTCTGGAGATTCAGGATAGTGCACCAGCCCCAGTGTTACATTTCATTCGTCTCAAGACTGTAATTGTGAACCCGTCTGGAGTGAAAACCTTGGCAGATCTATCTAAAGCTCTCATGTCAGACAACCATTTGCATGATATTTGGCATGGGAACATGGCTAACTTACCTTGTATCGCTTTCTCTTTCCTCGACAGATACTTAGTCTTGCCAAGATTCCAACACACGCAAAACAATGTTGACATCTCATAGGCATGGCTATTTTGGCTCTGGAGGGATCAACAGTCTGATACCTTTAAGCAGTCTGCAGATTGGAGGGTGTTTCCCTACTGGAACTGCTACCGGGGTACTGTGTCCTGCAGATTGATGACCTACATTAATTCACCATCCGTTATGCCAAACCTTCATTGGTCAGTTCAGACAAGAATTTAAGGATGTTGACTACATCAATTCCCTTTTCATACACCAGCATGTCCATCTGCACCAGGCTGAACCATATCAGTCAATGGTAGACTAGGACCAGGTTCTCCTAATGAAAAAAGAAGCTTGTTTCCATTAGTTCCGGGAGTCTTTCTATTCCGGTAATCATCCAGGCTGCCAGCTGAATAAATCCTTCCAGAATTCACGGGGTGTTATCTGCCTGAACATCCCTCATAATATTTGGATGCTGGAGAAGGATCGTAAAATCCGAGGAAAGTTCCAGAAGAACTTGAAACCACACTTTCAACCCCTCGCCCCCTTCGTCTGGCTTGGGCTTTCATTCGTGTGATCATCACAAAACAGAGGAACGCATATCTCCAAAACAAGCTTCAATCTTGAAAGAAGGCACCCGTCACCTTGAAAGTCCTAAAGAGATGTGAACAGGCCTATATGACTCGGACTCCATCTGGCAATCAATTCCTGAAAGCATGATGGATTCCGCTGCCACTCACTGAAGTTCTTAAGATATTATGAGTGCCATTCCTCTATCAGGTTCTGTTTGCCGGGGAGGTGCTCCGCTGAGACAGGTATTCTGCGATTAAGGCAAAGTTGCCAAAATTCTTTGGCTTGCTCCGCTAGTGGTCTAGACGTCACCCCCTCCAGGCGGTGTCCAATCTATGAGGAATCCGAGGAATACAAACCGTTGCTTTAGGACCATATCTGGCTTGGCTTCATTGATAATGAAGCCCATGCCCTGCAGCAGAGGAGCTGCCAACGTTCTCTTCTCCCAAAGCTGTTATGGGTGTTGATTCCTAAAGAGAATATCGTCCCGATAGATAAGTCTGACACCTCTGGACCTCAGCAACACTAACGCTGTGTTGAGCACCTTTTTAAAAAAAAAAAAAAAATCAAAAACCATTATTGAGAAACTTGCACATCAAGTTACAATATATATATATATATATATATATATATATATATAGGCGGGGAATCCGCATTCAAAGAAGAGAACCACATCTGTGTCATGCATCAGAGGAACAATTGTACATAAGCGGCCCATTACAGTTCTCGGAGGGAAGTGACATGGGATGGAGCAAGAAGGGCATAGAGGGGTGCCCAGGGGAGGCCAAGTGCCGGCGAGAGGGGCTGCAGGGAACCAGCGAAGCGCATGTATGGGGAAGCCGCATTCTACGAGCCATCCCCGGCGGCCGCCGCGGGCGAAAAGCCGGCGGGGGATGCGGGAGAGGCCGCCGAGGGCAAAGCGCTCCGGCGCAGGAGGTAGGAAACGAGAGGACCCCAAATGTCAATCGGGCGGCAGGTAGCCGGCGTCAAATCCCAGAATTCGGACAGAAGTGACTGACAACGCGCAGCATCCTCAAGCCACGCCCTGGCTTTGGGCGCGAGTCTCCGTCCCCAATGCATGGCGACCCTACGCCATGCAAGAACGAGCAGCATAGCGGTTAGCCGGCGGGAGGCGTCTGGACAATATTTCACAAAGCCTAAGAGGCAGATCAGTGGGTCTGGCTGGACAGGCGTGGAGGTGATCTCAGTGATGGCGGTGCGCACATCGCGCCAATATGCAGAGACCTTTGGGCACAGCCAGGCAAGATCAGAGAAGTCGGCTGCGGGAGCGGAGCATCGGAGACGTCTATTGCTGGGAGTTATGCCCATTTTGTGCAGCTGGGCAGGGGAGCGGTACAGTCTATGCAGGTATTTAAAATGTATGAGGCGCAGGCGGTAGTTAGGGGACAGCCGTTTAGTCAGCTTGCAACAATACAGCCAGACCTCCTGAGAGAGATCGGCGCCCAGGTCCTCACTCCAAGCAGCGCGGGCACGGTCAGTGGAAATCGGGGATGCCGCCAGCGTGAGGGTGTAAAGTCTGGTGACCAGCTTGCGGGGGAAGGCGGATGTGTATGCGAAGTAGAGGACAGCCATCGAAGGAGGGGGTTGAGGAAACGTGGGGTGTATCTCCCTGCAAGACGCTCTAAGTTGGTAATACAGCAGTGTCCATGGGGCCGGACTGGACTGTGTTGAGCACCTTGGTGAATAAAGCACCAGGGTGTTGAAGAGAGACCGAACAGTACTGCCGAGAATTCAAACACTTAGTCTCTCCACATAAACTGTAGGTAGCACCTGTGAAGAGAGAAAATCGAGATTGTGAGGTATGCATTTTTCAGATCCAGTTGCGCTAGCCAATTGTTGGGCCAAAAGAGGTCCCTGAGAAGGTGCATGCCCTTCATTTTTAAATAACGATAAACCAGCGAGCCATTAAAATCTTTTAGGTTTATACCTGGTCGATGCCTGCCATCCCTCTTGTCGACCAAGATGATGTTGCTTAAAATTCCCCTTGAATGAAGCAAAGAAGGGACAATAGCGCCCTTGTCCTGCAACACCCACACTTCAGCTTTGATGATAGCAGTCTCGTTAATCAGAAAAAACGTGAGGTCTGGGCATCTCTAAAACTCTATGCGGAAACCCTCCACTGTCTGAAGGACCAAACAACCCCCATTAGTTTTGCAGCGTGAATCTTTTCTGAATTCACATGCTGTGCATTATTTTTCCATCTAGTGGTTGGGTCTGGCTTGGCAGTTCAGGCTGGACTGTTCCCATGAGGCTCAGGCTCAAGACTGATTCGCATATGGCCAGGTTTAAACTGGGGTGGCTTGGTGAGCAAAAGAATGATGGATTTAACCCAGATCTCTTGACTGGGGGTGAATGTTTTGATTTGTTCTGCATTCTGTCCATCAATTGTCTCTTTTGGGTCTGGAGTTCACCACTATTTTGTAGTCTTTTTTTTTCCAATTTTTAGTTTTTTTGTTGTTGCTGTGCTTCGACAGACCTCAATTTGGTGCATGCTGTGACGTCGTACGCCTTCCTTCAGAAGCTCCCACCTTTGGTCGCCATCTTTAGATTATTTTTTTTCCGCCCTTGGGTCTGGATGCTTGGCTGAAGGCTCTCCAACACAAGGAAGGAGACTTGAGGAAAGTTCATGAAAAGTTCGCAGAAAAGTTCACCGAATTAGGAGAATAACACCAAAGCGGTCCCAGAGGAGAATTTGAGAGAGAAGGAGAAGAATTTCCTCAACCGTTTCCGAGAATGCTCAGACAGGGGGATTCCTGTGCAGCCTAATGGAGAAGACTCCATTCCACTTCTGTCCGAATTGCCACCACAAATTCTTGCTGAAGGACCAAAACCCGGTCTGCGACCTCTGTCTGCCCGTAGAGGAGGAAAACATTGCGAAAGGTGCCATGGGTGAAACATCGGACGCCGACTTAAGGATCGTTGAAGCCCAGGCACCCAAGAAGATCAAGAGACTGGTGGTAAGAGTCATCGACCCCTGAAGAAAATACCTGAGTACTGAAAATCGGACTCAAGGGTGTCAAAGGGACCCTCGGTGTCAAAACACTCGCCGACTGCAGACATAGCCCGAGACAGAGAACCTCTCGGATCCCTAGAAACAAACACTGCAGGAGGAAGATCTCCCCCCAAAAAAAAAACCCAGTCGAAGGACGGAAGAGAGTGATCAGGGTAAGAACAACTTAGCACAACAACTGAGTCTTCGAAGGAATCTTCGATGTCATAGAGAAAGATATTTGTCCTCGATGCCGAAGAACGAATGACAGAGGCATCTTGAGGCCTCAATGGCCGCCCTTCTGCAAAAGAAAAGACTTTGACAAATCCCTAAAGGGATTTCGAATTCCGCTAATGACTTCGACGCCAAAGGAGCATGGTGAAAAAGAGGTCAGAGATTGAACCTCCTTTACTTCTAGAGCCACAGGGGAAAGAGGAAGGAGGAGGAGGAAGAGGAACCCTTCCATGAAGAGGAGCAAATAGGAGCAGTGTTCCAAGGCTCTGAGGAATCAGAGTAGGCATAATCTCAGTGGCAAGACCTGGAGACAGACTACCTGGAGGAGGGGGTAGATAGCTATCCGTTGAGACCATTGTCTCTGGATGACATTGGCATGTGTAATCGGGCTATTAAGAAGGCTGCGGACAAGTATGCAGTGCAACTGGAGGAGAAAAGGCCACAGTCTTGTTTCCAGCTGGAAACAATTTTACCAACACAAGCCAGGAGCCAATTACTTCCAATGCTTCCTAGCGTCCTGGGCCAGTGAAGAGAATCTTTCAAAGAATCCACCACTTGTATAGCTGTGACTCAAGGGCGGAGAAAAAGTACAAGTATTCATTCAAGGGCCCAGCATATATGAACGGTACTTTGCCGGCTAATTCGATCATCACCTCGACAGCACGGAAAAGGGACATTACATGTACACCAGGCCCGCCTCCACACAAGGAAAGCAAGAGAATGGAACTTATGGTTTTAAAATCTAAGTGCAGTGCTGCGAACCAGTGGCGCATCCCAAATTTCAGTGCTCTTCTAAATCGTCATGTCTACCAGCACTGGGAAGAGATGGCAAATCAAATAAAACACCAACCTTAACAGTACAGGAAGAGAGCTGCACACCTGGCAGAAAAAGGCAAGGACATCGCCAACATCTGCCTCAAATCTGCATTGGATGTGGCAAACACTTCCGCCGCTAGATGATGGTCATCACCCTACGCCGTCGCTCATGGCTGCGAATTTCAGGTTTCAAGCCTGATTTTTACAGGCGAACATACTAAATACCCGATTCAATAGGGAACAGTTGTTTGGGAGCACGGTTGTTGAGACCTTGAACCATCTAAAAAAAACTATGAAGCCGCATAATCAATGGGAGCATTGCAGTTTTGAGGAGGTATGCGAAGGGGAGTAGTTCAATTAGACAGGCCTTCGGAGAGAAGCAGCTTCCAGTCTGGAACATCCCACCTAAGTTTCAATGGAGGCAATCCAACAACTACAGCCCAGCAGAGTAGGCAGTACCAGGAACAAGGACGACATTCCTTTTGTCGAAGAACAATGGGAATGGGACAGCCACATTGAGGGGATGCCTAGCCCCCACCAACAATTGACTTCATGAGAATCCACAACCTCTCACAAACCACACCAGTTAGAGGCATAAACGGAGACCACGATCCCTTTCACACATCAGTGGGAGGCAAAATAAAAAAACTTTCTTCAGGAGTGGAGGAAGAGAACATCAGACAAATGGATCCTGAACATACTACAGTACGGATATTGCATAGAATTAGACAAAATACCTCCAACAAGGGAACCAAAAAAGAAGGTACATTCAAAAAGGAGCATACCGTCCTTCTTAAGGAAGTAGAGGAATTGCTGGAGAAAAGAGCAATACAAAGGGTGCCAAAAGCAGAAATCAACAAGGGAAATTACTCAATTTATTTCCTAATTCTGAAGGTAGACTGATCTTAGTCCAATTCTAGACCTCACATTTATAAACGAGTTTATAAAGACTCAGATTCAAAATGACAACTTTGCAGGAGGTCATACCACAATTGCAAAAAGAGGATTACATGGCATCTATAGACTTAAAAGATGCCTACTTGCACATCCCAATAAATGCAAAACAACCCTCAGTTTCATTGTGAACAATTCTCACCATCAATTCACAGTACTGGCATTCGGGATAAAATCGGCGCCAAGAGTATTTACAAAGTGTCTCCCAGCAGTAGCAGCACACTTAAGAAGACAAGGCATACATTTCTATCCTTACCTAGACGACTGGCTAGTAAGAGCAAACTCCCTCAGTAAGTGCAAGGAACATATTCAGCAAGTATTGAAAACTTTATTCACTTTGGGATTCTCAATAAACATAGATAAGTCCTCACGATACCAGAGCAGGAAAAATTGTGTTATATGGCATGTGTGGCTGTGGATACACATGCTCTGCATACTCTTGCCATCTAGTGTTGGGTTCAGAGTTGTGCAACTTGTTTTTCACCGAAGAAGTCTTTCAACTCACAAGGTAGAGCGACGACTCCTCTCGGTGATGCTGCGCTTGGGCATCGACTCCTTTGTTAGATTATTTTCTCTCCGCCGCCTGGTTTGGACGTGTGTGCCTCTCCTCCGTGTTCAACTCCGTCTGGTACGAGTCTTCGGTCCTATCCTGTCTTCGGTATAACGAATTTCACTCGTGATTTTCCAAACCGTTTCTGCTCGATAACCTTTGTCGTTCAGACATCTGTCGCATATCTTGGGCCTACCTTTCCACGTGCTCCGTCGTTACGGAAGATGTGTTACTGATGGAATTAACACCTTTTGGATTCTGCCCCCATTGTCACTATAAATATCCACACACCGGCCTACATCAGGTGTGTAACCTCTGCCTTTCGCCAGACCACAGTGAAGCAGACTGCGGACCCTGAAAATCTTTCCGATCCAAAAAGGCACTGTGATCTAAGGGCGCATCAACTGGAAATGTCTCGACGATATTCCTGACATCTTTGGTGAGGAGCATGCCCAGGAAGAGCCAGAAAGTGAAGAGGATGCAGCGTTGTCCGTTGAGATCTCCGGCTCCTATGTGGAGGAAGAGCTCTAGTACATTCTGCCTCGGGCAGCGTGAGTACTGCTGCCCCCAACCCTGCTCCACTGAAAGAGTTCCAAATATTCGCTCCTTCTGCAAGTCGCCGGACCTCCACTGCCTTTGGGCCATGGTCACATTTGAAAAGACACTTTAGATGCCCCAACTTCAGGCCCGGCTCCGAAAACTGATGTTCAACATTATTCCTTCATCGGATCAAGCCCATTCTTCAGTCTCTGCTAAGCCTTCGGAACTGACCTGACAACCAACTCCATCTCCTTCGGTGCTGGAAAAGAAATCATCTAAAGCCTCGATTCTGAAACCAAACTTAAACACTCAAAGCATTCTTTGATTTCTTTGTCTTCGGTCGAGCCTATTCTTGAAAAGATGGACATTAAACAAAAGAAGATCCACATTCAAGAAGGCACAGGCCGACTCATAGTCTCACCTCCTCCTATAAGGCAGTTAACATTTGAGGAGAACTTTAACTTTCCGGTACCTTCCAAAAAGAAGACCAAAAACTAGGCTACAAGCTCTGCACATCATCCACCACCACTATCTCCTCATTCTCCACATCTGAACCCTCTAGACCATACATTTGCAGGTTCACCAACAGGGGGTTTAGGAGAACCAATAGGAGAACCAGATCCTTGATGTTTATTATATAGACCCCCCATAACTCTCAACGACCCAGATCTTCACCCAGCTCGCCCTTCCCCACCAGAAGATGCTTGTGCTTATCAACAGGTAGTTGCAAGAGCTGCTCCCTTTTATGGAGACCAGCGTCATAGGGAATCTCTAGAACAGGACTTCCTATTTGACACTTTATCATCCACACATAAAGACACCCAGTTTCTGCCCATACTTCCAGGCATGTTATACGGTACACAGATGATATATTTAAAGAACTTGTACGTGCCCGAGTTATAACCCCACAAGTTGATAAAAAGTATAAAGCGGCTCCCTCTGACCCACTTTTTTTTAGGTAGCCAAGTCACACCAGACTCCATCGTGGCTATTACAGCTCGTAAATGGGCAAATAGTCAGGCAAGTGGAGATACCCCACCTCCTGAGAAAGAAAGTAAATGCATTGATGCTGCTGGGAAAGGGGTGCAGCTCAAGCAGCCAATCATTCGCATATTGCTAACTCCCACGCCCTACTCGCACTTTACAATAGGCCCCACTACGATGAAATGGAAGAACTGCTAAATGTATCTTCCAGAGGAACACAATAAAAGGGGTCAACAAATAGTTAGTGACGGTCAGGCCATCACCAAGAATTCAATAGGAAGTGCCTTACATGCAGCAGACACAGCCGCCAGGTGTATCAACACCAGTATTTTGCTCAGAAGACATGCCTGGCTCAGGTTTTAATCCAGAGGTTCAACAGGCAGTTTTGATTATGCCTTTTGATAGGAAGCATTTATTTGGCCCTCCAGTGGACTCCACTTTAGACAAAATAAAAAGACACTGACACCCCAAAGGCTATGGGGCACTTCAAACTCCTACACTTCACGGTTCCTTTTGCTCCTCGGGCTACAAGGGCGGATATAAATCCTTTGCCACAGATGCCTCCACTTCCCAACAAAAGCAGGGGCAATCAACTTGCACTAAAGGATTTTACAGAGGCTCCTTTAGAGGCAATAATAGAAGAGGCCGAGGTACTTCAACATGTGGTGCAGCTTCCACCCCCAAACAGTGACTGCCCTATTTCTCCCCCCCACTCCCCCCGATTACTTAACACCTATTGGGGGAAGACTACAATCCTTTCACGTGGTCTGGGAAACCATAACAGGCCAATGGGTACTAGCCGTTATCCAACATGGCTACTGTCTGGAGCTCATTACCACACCACCCAACATTCCACTTCACAATCAAAGATTATCACAAGATCACTTAACTCTTCTCAAACAAGCGATCCCAGCCCTTCTTCTTAAAGGGCTATAGAACCAGTTCCCATTCATCAACAAGGAACAGGGGTGTATTCCCTGTACTTCTTAATACCAAAAAAGGACTGATCACTGAGACTAACCCTAGATCTCAGACCTCTCAACTACTTCATCCTATCAGAACACTTTCATATGGTGACTCTACAAGATGTCATTCCACATCTATAGATGGGTGACTTTATGGCCACTTTGGACCTACAGGATGCTTACTTCTATACCCATTCATCCTGCTCATCGCAAATACCTCAGGTTTGTCATAGCAGGAAAGCGCTATCAATTCAAGGTTCTCCCCTTCGGTGTCACTACCGCACCAAGGGTTTTTACAAAGTGCCTAGCAGTAGTAGCAGCACATCTACGTTGATGAAACGTTCATGTATTCCCGTACTTGGACTATTGGCTAATCAAAGCCAACACCAATCTGAAGTGTCAACACATGCAAATAACAATAGACCTGCTACACAATTTGGTGTTCACAGTCAATGTCCCCATGTCTCACCTTCAACCTCTTCAAATTTAACCATACTTAATAGCAATTCTTAACACACAGTTAGGATTAGCCTACCCCAATCCCACTTGGATACAAAACTTTCAGGCACTTCTACCTCAATTTCAGACAAACAGTACACTTACAGTTCGGATTGTTATGCATCTACTAGGTATGATGGCTTCTTGCATTGCCATAATTCCTAACACATGACTAAACATGCGCCCACTACAGCAATCTTTCTAGTCAGTCTGTCACAGGGCCACCTCCAGGATCTAGTTTTGATAGACCACCAGACTCACCGTTCTCTGCAGTGGTGGAACCCCAACAATTTGGGTGGCCTTTTCTGGTCCCTGTTCCTCAAATCTCTCCAGCTACAGACGCTTCAGAGACTGGTTGGGGTACACATCTCAAAATCCACACAATACAAGGTCTGTGGGATGCCAAACATCAGTCCCTATACATCAGCTATTTGGAACTTCAGGCAGTATTCATGCACTGAATGCGTTCCTTCCCTATCTATCTCCCAAAGTTGTCCTAGTCCGGACGGACAATATGACAGCCATGTGCCATCTACCAAAACAGGGGTGGACACCGTCTTCCCAGTTGTCACACCTCTCTCAGACCATATGGAACTGGGCACTTCACCATCACATTAATTTGTTGGCAGAATATCTGCCAGGGACAGATAACCATCTTGCGGACCTGCTCAGCAGGACTCGCCAACAGACTCACAAATTGGAACTCAACCCACAATTCCTCCGTCCCTACTTTCAAAAGTGGGGTGCTCCTCACATAGACCTTTTCGCCACAAAAGAAAACGCAAAAAGCCCAGACTTCGCCGCCAGGTTCCCACACCCAATATCCTAGGGCAACGTACTATGGATGAGTTGGTCAGGGATATTTGCCTATGCTTTTCCACTTCTCCCTCTCATTCCATTTCGGTTTCAGACACTCGGGCAAACCTCTCTCGCCATGATCCTAGTAACTCACACTTGGGTACGTCAGCCATGGTTCACCACGCTCCTGAATCTCTCACTAGTCCCACATGAGAAGCTCCCCAACAGGCTGGACCTTCTCACTCAGAATCAAGGACAAATCAGGTACCCAAACCCTAAAATGACTAACCTAGTGATTTGGCTCCTGAGGTCTTAGAGTTTGGTTATTTAAACTTACCATCAGAATGCATGTATATTCTTAAACAGGCATGCAGACCCACAACTAAAGCTTGTTACGCTGCAAAATGGAAGCGTTTTGTTTGCTGCTGCCAACCTAAACAAATTAATCCTATCAAAGCCACTGTGCAGGTATTATTTGCTATTTACTTCATTTGCAAAAGTCCAATTTGGCATACACTTCCGTTCGATTACATCTTGCTACAATAGCTGCCTATCTCCCAAATAGACAGCATTTATTTGTCTTTAGAATTCCTGTAGTTAAAGCATTCATGGAAGGACTCAAGTCATTCCACTTCGTGTGCCTCCAGCACCCTCCTGAAACCTAAACATTGTACTTACTAGGCTCATGGGTCCTCTTTTTAGCCTTTACACTCATACCCACTTCAATTTCTATCATGGAAAGTGGCATATTTAGTTGCCATTACCTCACTCAGGCGTGTTAGTGTGCTCCAGGCATTAACCTTAGAAGAGCCATTCTTTCAAATACATAAAGAAAAATTGGTACTTCGGATTAATCCAAAATTCATACCAAAGGTAGTCTCTCAATTTCATTTTTATCAATCCATTGAACTACCTGTCTTTTTCCCTATCCCTGATTCTGTAGCAGAAAGAGCTCTTCACACCTTAGATGTAAAAAGAGCACTCATGTTCTACATAGAACTAAAACTTTCAGGAAAACAAAGCAACTGTAGCTTTTTTGCCACTACATAAAGGTAACCCTATATCCAAATCGGCATAGCCAGAGGGATAGTAAAATGCATTCAAACTTGCTACATTAAAGCCAAAAGACCTTTACCTGTAACTCCCAGAGCACACTACTCGTAAAAAGGAGCAACAATGTTATTTTTAGGAAATATGCCCATAGCTGAAATTTGTAAAGCAGCAACATGGTCTACACCACAAACCTTTACTAAACACTACTGTGTAGGCGTGTTAGTACACCAACAAACCAGTGCAGGTCAGGCAGTGCTGCGTACGCTTTTTCCAACTACTGCAACTCCCACACACTAGCCACTGCTTAAGAGTGACTGCTTTACAGTCCATACAGAGCATGTGTATCTACATTCGCACATGCAATCGAACAGATTGTTACTTAACCTGTAAGCATCTGCGTGGCATGTAGTACTGTAGATTCACATGCGCCCTCCCTTGTCCCGGACGCTTGTGGCCGTTGCAGTTACATTTTACACAGTTCTGTTAGCATGGACATCGAGAAGTCAGGAGTCGATGCCCATGTGCAGTATCACCGAGAGGAGGAGTCCCTCTACCTCGTGACTCAAGACTTCTTCAAACAAAAACAAGTTGCACAACTCCATACCCAACACTTGATGGCAGGAGTATGCAGCACATGTGAATCCACAGGGCTACATACCATGAACAGATGCTTACAGGGTAAGAAACATAATCCTTCTTGGAGAAAGAATCAACTCACTCCAAGGGAAGGTGTACATCAGTGAAAAGAGAAAACAGCCATTACTGCTGGAAACTCTCCACAAGGGGCAAGCTCTGGTAGTGAGGACAGTGGGGTAATTGCTAGGGAAGATGGCATCATGCATACCTCTGATTCCCTAAAACTACACATGAGGCCAATTCAGGAATGGCTTCAAAACCAGTGGTCACAAGCAACAGGGAGTTGGGAAGATCTAGTGGTCGTCACGTGTAAAGTACGAAAGGAGATGGTGTGGTGGAACAGATCACATATAACACAGGGGAGAAACTTTGCGCAACCAATTTCAACAATGACAGTTGCAACAGATGCCTCACATATGGGCTGAGGAGCTCACATGGGCTCGCTCAAAGTGCGAGGAGTCTGGAAGGAACAAGATGCAGTACAACACATCAGTATCTTGGAACTAAGAACAGTGTTTGTAGCCATGAAAGTCTTTCAGAAGGAGCTGTTAGGAAAATCAATATGGATCCAAACAGACAAAACAACCACAATGTTTTACATCAACAAGCAAGGAAGAACTCAATACCTTGCATTATCAAGACTAGCCCAGGAACTATGGAAGTGGACCATACAAAGGGAGATGGAAATAACAGCAGTTCATCTACCAGAAATGACAGTATAGAAGCAGACAGGCTGAGCAAACCAGCGCCAGGCTCACACGAATGGGAACTGAATCAGAATGTACACAAAAATCTTTTGGAGGTGGGTAACTCCCTGTCGATGGACTGGTCAGGGACATTTGCTTACGCTTTTCCCCTGATACCACTGTTACAGAGTGATCAGCAAATGCAGGAGAAGCAAGATGACACTCGTACTAATTACCCCACAGTGGGCAAGGCAAACATGGTTCTCGGAGCTGTTAGAAATAGCACAAGGAAACATTCAAATGTTACCATTACAACAATACCTACTGTCAATGGAAGAAGGAAGGGTACTACACCAGAAGCAGAATCTTTGAGCCTGGCTCCTGAAGACTTAAAATTTGGTCATTTAAAGCTACCAGAAAACACAATGGCTGCTCTAAGAGAAGCAAGAAAGCCAACAACATGAACGCGCTACACAGCAAAATGTAAAAGTTACTCGCTATGGTGTCTTAATGGATTCATAAGGAAAAACACAAAGGATGCATTAATGTTAAGCTATCTAACACACCTCATGGACTGCAAGTTAACATATGCATCGTTAAAGCTACACTTGACAGCAGTAGTGGGCTACACAAGAGGTCGCATTTATTTATTTGGTTTTTAATATAGCGAGAAAGAAAAGGAATATGACAGAGGAAAAATAACATTAAATAAAAATACAGTATCTACAGATATATACCCATGGACTAACGGCAGACAGGAAATAGGAGCACAAAATAAAGCAAAAATCCAAGATCTAGAACATAAGGTGAGGTAAGAGGTAGCGGGTAAGTAGGAAGGAGGGAACGATCTAGGGGAGATAGTGAGTCCTCAGTATGAGACGATCTTATTGGATAGAAAGTTTAACTTCTTTTGTGGATGGATTGCATCCGATTTCAGTAGGGATAGAGTTCCAACTTCTCGGGGCAGTTCCGGAGAAGGATCAGAGATAACTTTTTAATTAGAATTTTTGAGTTTTAAGAAGTAAGAAGCTAGTGCTTCTGGAGGGTCTGTTACCACCCGATAGGGTCAGTTTCAGGGCCAGGTAGGAGGGGATGTTGTGGTGTAATGCTTTGTGGGTCATACAGGCAATTTTGAGATGGATCCTGGCCTTGAAGGGAAGACATTTCAGTGATTGAAGATCGGTGTGATATGATTGTGTTTTTTTGAACCAGTGATGAGCCTAGCTGCAGCATTCAGTGTAGCCTTCAATGGTGCAAGTGAGGTTTTCGGGAGGCCCACCAGGGTAGTGCTGCCGTAATCCAATTTCGAAAGTACAAGAGCATGTACCGCTGTTGAGGTCTGCCGTGGGAAGGAAAGGCTTTAGTTTTCTAAGAATATGCAACTGATGGTTAGCTCCTCTAGTGATGGTGCTGATGTGTTTTTGCATGGAAAGGTCTTTGTCCAGGGTTATAACTGGTGATGTGTTGGGGTGCAGTTCAAAGCAGTAAGAAGAAGGGGTCATTCTTTGGCGTTAGGGGTGGAGCTGGGCAGTGCGATCAGCAAGCATTCAGTCTTAAGGGCATTGAGTTTGAGGTGGTTAAGAGTCAGCCAATGTTGCGTCTTTGTCAGGGTGTCGTTGAGGGTGTAGCGGTCATCAAAGGAGGTGATTTTCATGTAAAGTTAGATGTCATCGGCATACATGTGGTAGGAGATGTGGGAGAGTTTGAGGATTTCAGTAAGGGGCTCCATGTATAGGTTAAACAGTGTTGGGGAGAGAATGGAGCCTTGGGGGACACCCAGTGACAATGGAGATTGATCGTAAATGGTGTGTTTGATTAGAAGGTGCTGGGATCTTTTGTGAAGAAAGGAGGAGAGCCAGTTCACAATGGTGCCTGAGAGGATCATCCTGTGTTCTAGAAGGTTTAGAAGGATAGCATGATTGATGGTATCAAAGATACTTTTATGTGCAGTGATCCTATCATCAATGTGGACAGCACGCTATTTGCATTTCCCAGAAAGCACAGTGCTCTTGGGGCCATTTCAACAGGAGCTTTGGGGAAATGAGGTTCCCGGTGTTCTTGCCCCTTTTACCATGTTGAGTATTTTTGTCACGGGGCTGAGGAAATCGAGTAACTTATCCTGGCTCACCTGCCAGGACTTACCTCTCCCCTTCGTGGACCCTTAATGAATTTGGTTATAAAGTGGCCAGCTTGCCATCTATTTCCCGTGTGAAACACTTTTCCCTTCAGAGAGGGCCTCTGACATTTGGCACAAAGCAGACCCCTGACCTTCGTCTAGGGGTTTACGGATCCTGCTGCTGACATACTGCGCCACACTAGCAGATGGCAACCATGAGTGGGGATGATAGATATTAGCAGCATCCAAATTCGGGGGGGGAAAGGGGGTTCTTTGGCCACGTCTCCTCCCTTAGAGTCGTTCCATCCTGGGTCTTAGTGCCACCTTCAGGTCGCCATAGTTGGCTAGGGCCCGGTGTCGGAAGCTGGCTCTGTATATACTATACCAAAGTGAGGTATAGTGTGCAAAGTCCAGTGGAACCCCAAAGGTAGGCAGAGGTGAAGTTAGATAGCACCTCACTCTCTATTTGTGGTAGTGTGGTCGAGCAGTAAGGCAGTATCAGAGGACAGTGTTAAGCATTTGTTGTACACACTCAGTCAGCAAATTAATTCACACACTCAAAGACTGAACTTCAGACCAATTTGTTTTTGTATGAAAATATTCGTTTAGTTATTTTATTTTCTAGAACCAGGTAAGCCTGGCACAGGTAAGCAAATACTTTACAGTAGTAATGCAGTTTGTAAACCGTTTGAATTGAAATTGTATATGCACTTTGTTTTGACTTGCAGTATGGTTTCAGAGAAATGCAATACTTTGTAAATACATTACATAGACTTGAATGGGCTTTTCAGTAAAATTACAGGCCAGTTACTGTTGAGATTACTTTTCTTACTCAGAGTAGTATACTTGGATGCCAGGTGGGTCGCTCCCCCACCACACAGCTCCCCCACCACACAGCTCCGCCTGTGCTGTCCACCCGCTGCTGCTTCTGGTAAGCTCGCCCCTCCGCTTGTGGCCTCGGTGCCCGTGTTTTCCTCTGTTTTTGCTGTCCATTTTGCCTTCTGTGCCCCCGCTGCCCCACTGTACTGTGCCCGTATTTCTTCTGTTTTTGCTGTCCATTTTGCCTTCTGTGCCCCCGCTGCCCCACTGTACTGTGCCCGTATTTCTTCTGTTTTTGCTGTCCATTTTGCCTTCTGTGCCCCCGCTGCCCCACTGTACTGTGCCCGTATTTCTTCTGTTTTTGCTGTCCATTTTGCCTTCTGTGCCCCCGCTGCCCCACTGTACTGTGCCCGTATTTCTTCTGTTTTTGCTGTCCATTTTGCCTTCTGTGCCCCCGCTGCCCCACTGTACTGTGCCCGTATTTCTTCTGTTTTTGCTGTCCATTTTGCCTTCTGTGCCCCTCGCTGCCTCGCTGCCCCTGCCTCCCAGCTGCTCCTCCCTCCCACCTCCCCATATATGGCGGCCGCTGCGCGGCCGCGCCGCTGGCGCGCCAAAGGCGCGCCTAAGGCAAGCCAGTCTGCGCCCGTCCGCGACTGGACCGCACCCAGCGCCAGAACCCCTGGGCCGCGCCCCCCCCCGCTCCAGCCCCGAGGACCGACGCCGATACGATGCCACCACACTCCACGCTCTCAACCCCGGACGGACGCACAACTGCTTCAAGGCCGCCCCGAAACGCACCCATGGTCCCTTCACCTGCCGGAACTGCAGCTACACCAGCCTCAGAGCCACCGAGGCGCCCGCCAAGAAGGAAGTCAACCACCTCCGGTGCATCCTACTGAACACCCGCTCCGCACGCAAACACGCCGTCGAGCTCTGGGACCTGCTCGACACATCATCACCAGATGTCGCCTTCCTGACTGAGACCTGGATGAACGACTCCTCCGCCCCCGACATTGCCATAGCCATCCCAGACGGCTATAAGATCACCCGCAGAGACCGCATCAACGCAGTAGGAGGAGGAATCGCCATCGTCCACAAGAACACCATCAGGGTCTCGACCAGCACCGACGACACTCAGCACCGCCGAACACATGCACTTCCAGATCCACACGGACCCCAACACCACCCTTAGAGGCACCCTTGTCTACAGACCCCCTGGGCCCCGACCCCAGTTCAGCGACTCCATCGCCGACTTCATCAGCACGCACGCCCTGACCTCTACCGACTACATCCTCCTCGGAGACCTGAACTTTCACCTGGAGAACAACAACAACAGCAACTCCACCACCCTGATCGACAGCCTCGCCAACCTCGGCCTGAGCCAGCTCGTCACAACACCGACCCACTCCGCCGGCCACACGCTTGACCCCATCTTCTCCTCAAGCTCCCACGTCTCCTTCAGCCACACCACGGAACTCCTCTGGACCGACCACCGCTGCATCCATTTCACCTTCCAGAAACCCACCACACACCACCGCACCCAACAGATCCCACGCCGCTGCTGCAGCAAAGTCACCGAAGACCAACTCCGGGCAACCCTCGCTCTCAGCCCTCCCTCCGACCCATCCAACACTGACGACGCTGCCTGCAACCTCAGACGATGGATGGACGACTGTGCCAACACCCTCGCCCCGCTGAAAAAGCTCACCTACAGCGACACCACCAAAAGAGCCAGCTGGTTCACCTCGGAACTCCTAGCTTCCAAGCGTACCTGCCGGAAACTAGAGAAGAAATGGCACAGTGATAAGACACCGGACAGCCACACAGCCCACAAAGACGCCATCCGTAACCACCACCACCTCATCAGGTCCGCCAAGAGAATCTCCTTCAAAGACCGCCTCGACGACAACGCACACAACAGCAAGGAGCTTTTCAACATCGTGAAGGAACTCTCCAATCCCAGCTCCAACACCAACGACATCCCGCCGTCGCAACCCCTGTGCGATTCCCTCGCCACCTTCTTTCACCGCAAGATCGCCGACATCCACGACAGCTTCAACACCCAGACAGCCCCAACTAAGATCGATGCACCAGACCCGCCACACACCATCGACCACGACCCCCTGCCAGCCTGGGCCAGCGTGAACATCGAGGACACCATCAAGACCATGAGCACAATACACTCCGGCTCCCCGTCAGACCCTTTCCCGCACCACATCTTCAACAAAGCCAGCAGCTCCATCGCACCCCACCTGTGCAACATCATCAATCTCTCCTTCGAGACCGCGACCTTCCCAGAGAGCTGGAAACACGCAGAGATCAACGCCCTACTCAAAAGACACAAGGCGGACCCGAGAGACCTCAAGAACTTCCGGCCCATCTCTCTGCTTCCGTTCCCAGCCAAGGTCATCGAGAAGATCGTCAACAAACAGCTAACCCGATACCTCGAAGAAAACCGCATCCTGGACCCATCCCAATCAGGGTTCCGCAGCAACCACAGCACTGAGACTGCCCTCATCGCCGCCACCGACGACATCAGGATCCTGCTGGACAATGGTGAGACCGCAGCCCTCATCCTGCTGGACCTCTCCGCCGCCTTCGACACTGTCTGCCACCGCACTCTATGCGCACGCCTCCACGACGCAGGGATCCGAGACAAGTCCCTGGAATGGACCACCTCCTTCCTCGACGGCAGAACCCAGAGAGTCCGCCTCCCACCTTTCCGATCCGAAGCCTCCGAGATCATCTGCGGCGTACCCCAGGGATCGTCCCTCAGCCCAACACTGTTCAACATCTACATGGCCCCGCTCGCACGCATCGCCAGACAGCACGACCTCAACATTATCTCCTACGCCGACGACACTCAACTGATCCTCTCCCTCACCAAGGACCACCTCGCCGCCAAAGCCAATCTCCATGAAGGAATGAAGGCCGTCGCCGATTGGATGAAGATCAGCCGACTAAAGCTGAACACGGACAAAACGGAGGTCCTCATCCTCGGCTCCAACCCCTCAGCCTGGGACGACTCCTGGTGGCCAACGACGCTGGGAGCAGCCCCGACACCCACCGACCACGCACGCAACCTGGGAGTCATCCTCGACTCAACGCTCTCCATGGCCAAGCAAGTCAACGCAGTCTCCTCCTCCTGCTTCAACACCCTCCGCATGCTTCGCAAGATCTACAGGTGGATCCCGACAGACACAAGAAGAACAGTCACCCAGGCCCTCGTCAGTAGCAGACTTGACTATGGGAACACCCTCTACGCGGGAGCCCCGGCCAAGCTCATCAAGCGACTGCAACGCATACAAAACGCCTCCGCACGCCTGATCCTCGACGTACCACGCCACAGCCACATCACCCCCCACTTGAGGAACCTGCACTGGCTCCCCGTCGACAGGAGGATCACCTTCAAACTCCTCATCCACGCACACAAGGCACTCCACAAAACTGGCCCGGCCTACCTCAACAGACGACTCTTCTTCTACGTCCCCAACCGCCAGCTCCGCTCCGCCGACCTCTCCCTCGCCACCGTCCCTCGCATTCGAAGAACAACCACCGGCGGCAGATCCTTCTCAAACCTCGCCGCCAAGACCTGGAACACCCTTCCACTAAGCCTACGACAGACCCAAGACCTGCTGACCTTCAGGAGGCTACTCAAGACCTGGCTGTTCGACCAGTAGCAGCACCCCCCCCTTCCCTCTCCCCAGCGCCTTGAGACCCTCGCGGGTAAGTAGTGCGCTCTACAAATTCTGTGATTGATTGATTGATTGGATACTACTCTGGGACATTTCCTGCAAACAGGTAAGTAAAATCGTTTTTGTTAGTTAGTGCAATTTTAAAGAATTTCTTTAGGTTTTCAAACTCCACACTTTTCCAAGAAAAACAGTCAATGTTATCCTATGGAGGAAAATAGTGTTATTGGTTTTAAGGTAAGTATTTGGTAGTGGGAGTTGAGGTTCTGGGGGTAGACTCCGAGGTCCCCCAGGGTCAAGGATGCACTCTAGTTACACCCTCAGCGGCACTAGGGCGGCCAGGTGCAGAGTGCTGAGGCCCAATGTTATCCAATGGGGGATAGGGGGCCTCCGGTTGGTGGCTGCTGGCAAGCAGGCCACTTGGTTGTGGGAGCAAAGCTCCTGGACTTTAGCTCAGGGCAAATGGGGAAACAAAGTAGCACCAAAGGTGCACCCTCAGCGGCACTAGGGCGGCTGGGTGCAGGGTGCTGTTTCGACGTTGGGCGCCCTGTTTTCAATGAGGAACCTCTGGCTTGCAAAGGCACTGCAGGCTTGGGGACGAAGGTCTTCTGGGAGCGACCACCACTTCGAGAGGTAAGTTGGGAAGTTAGGGGTTGGTTAGGCACCGTCGGTTTGGGCATCCAAGGCCGTGGGACGTCGGGTGCAGGGGTGCCTTTTGGGGTCGGATCTTCTTACCAGCTCCTGGTCTCGGTTGGAGGGACCTTCCGTATTTAGGCTGCAGGCGTTGGCTGGAGGCTTGAGGCAGGTCAGGGGTCGCCGGATCTTGGGTCAGGATCGCCGGGGTGACCTCCTCGTGGTGTTTGCCCACTCGAGCTCGGGCCGTGGACGGCGGGTGCATAGTGGGGCGGATTCGCGGTGTCCGGCCGGAGCCAGAGGTTGCAGATGAACAATTCCGCTGTTCACGGGAGACAAAGTCTTTGTAGTTGAAGGCAGGCAGGTCCTCCGGGGTTTTCGAGGTTGCTGGCTGCAGGACACACCGGGATTTCGCAGGAGCAGGTTCGAGGTGGATACAGGCCGGAAGGGCTGGGGCCAAGTCACTGGGCGTCTTCCTCTTGATAGCTGCTGCACGGCTGTTCGATCCTTCTTCTTTTCCTGGGAGTTTCTTCTTGTCTGAGGAAGCAAGGTTCAGGGGTGCCCCTAAATACTAGATTTAGGGGTGTTACAGGTAGGTAAAAGGCAGGGACCAATGGGTCCCTTCCCTGGGGTGGGTACACCCCCTATTATGCCACCCTCCAGTGGGAGGGGGGCATGAGCCTGTCTCTGGTTGGCTGAGTCCCCCCCCATCTGCAAGATGACGGGGACTGAGAGTTGTGCTTCACCTCGCCTCCCCCACCTGAGGGGTGGGGTTGGCAGAGGTGGGCACACCTCTCTTCCTCACTTGTTTTTCCCGCCGGTTCTCCCGCCCAAAGTGGGGGTCAGAACCAGTGGGGACCAGTTGCTGAGAGCAGCAAGTGGCCTGGGGAAGCTCACAAAGGCGGCAAGCCTTTGAAGCTTCCCCTTCGTGAACCCTGCCCATCCTGGGGAGGAGGCTTGGCACCTCATCCCAGGATGTGCATTGTTTCAGGCCCCAGAGAGCAGCAGGCTCTCGACCCAGGGGTCCATAAACATGTCTGGTGGTGGCAGCTGAAAGCAGCCACTCAGCCTGGACACTAGTGGTGGGTTAGTTTTCAGGGGGCATCTCAAAGATGCCCTCTGTGTGCATTTTTCATTAAATCCCACACTGGCATCAGTGTGGGTTTAATGTGCTGAGAAGTTTGATACCAAACTTCTCAGTTTTCAGTGTAGCCATTATGGTGCTGTGGAGTTCGTAATGACAAACTCCTAGCACCATATACTCTTAATGGCAGCACTGCACTTACAATGTCTAAGAATGGACTTAGACACTGTAGGGGTACAGGGCTCATGCACCTGTACCCTCACCACTGGTATAGTGCACCCAGCTAGAGGGGTGACTGATCTGTGCCAGGGCAGTGGGTTGTAGGCATGGCACACAGGGATGTGTGCAATGTCGACTCTTCACTTTGTTCTGCACCAAAACACGCAGCCTGCAAAGGCAGTGTGTGTAAGGGTACAAGACCTCTAAGGGTGGCACAATAAGTGCTGCAGCCCTTGGAGGCCTTCTCTGGTCACAGTGCCCTGGGTACCTGTGGTACCATTTACCAGGGGCTGACCTGTGGCCAGAGATGCCAATTGGGTTTAGGCTTCAATGCAGTTTTAGGGAAAGAACATAGGCCCTGGGTACCTGATTAGCAGGAGCCCAGGGCACACTCAGTCAAAGCACATCAGCAATTCAGCAAAAAGTGGGGGCAACCATGCAGAAAGAGGGCACTTTCTCACTCCCGGTGTGTCACCTGACTCGTTGTCCTGGTCCGGGTTCTCTACATCTTCACCGTCCTCTCTCCACGAAGTGGGGGGAGCAAGGGGTGTGGGTCCTCTAATTCCACAGGGGTGCTCGCGGGATGGTTTGGCGTCCATGTGTGAAGGAGTTGCCATGGCCGAGTGGGTGGCTTTCATTAGGACCTTCCCTGTGACTTGAGCCTTTCCCCATATGCCGGACGGCTAATAACATTGCAAAGTGTGGGGGTGGGTGATGGCAAAAAAACTTAGGGATGCTGCTGCACTAGCCCTCAGTGTCTCTTCTCTCCAGGCAAGAGGCAGATGAGTAGAAACAGATACAAGTGGCACTGACTAACATGAAAGGGAAGTGGTTGACTCCCTACCAAGTGCTGAATCACCCAGCGGTCATTTGAGGCTGGGGCCTGTGCCTGCAGTCCCTCAGCTGTTATACAGCGCTGGGCTTGCTGGCTCTGAAGTGTGCATGTCAGATTGGCCGGCAGTAGACAGCGGCCAATCTGACATGCACACTGAGCAGCTGCAGATTTATCCTGTAATCCGCAGGAATGGGCCCTGGCCCCACCGTCACACTCGCGCTAGCGCGGCACACAGATTAGTAAAATGGTAGCTGACTATTTTAATAATTTATTTGTGCTCCTCTGCCCAGTAAGAGGAACCGCCGCCACCCATGTGCCTGTGGGTTTCAGCCTTCCCGTATAGGCCTGGGGGTTCCAGTCTTACCCCAGAGGAGGGATAATGCTTTGCTCTGATGCCAGCCAAAGAATTTTCCTGCCAGGGGTTCAAGGGCCAAGGAAGCGACCCTTTGAAGGGATGCATCGATTGCATCAATAAACTCCTCATCCAGATGTAATGGGAATTGTCCCTCACCTACCTCTTGGCAAATTCCTCCCTTCTGCCTATAATGGAAGTTCAGGCTATGCTTGGCTCTCTGGATTTCCAAAGGCTCTTAGCAATCTTGGGGAGTTAGGTACTGCTGGACAGCTAACTGTGCGATTGCCCATGCACAAAGCTCTCCACAATAACTCTTACCTTTAATGTGGTTTGAACTTGAGAGGCCTATTCCTCCTGTAGAAAAAATAACTGATTCTGTATGGGCACACATGCACTGCAGAAGGAGAGAAATGACCCTGCCCCCGCTCTTGGCAATGCGTCTATGCCACTGTGTCGTACAGAGGCTCTGCAAGATGAGAGCCGTCACGGGCACAGCGTTCCCCCCCCCCCCCCCCAACGACCTTCTGACAGTGGGTGGGCATTGGAATAATCCAAACACTCGATCCACCGTTTCATGAAGGTGAGTGTAAAGATTTAATATCTGTCAGGGTAGCAGGGTGTATCATCCGACAGATGAGACCACCAGGGCTTTGCTACAATCCATTTCTTGGGAGACAGCAGCTTAGCTGGTATTGACATCTGCCAAGAGCTCCAGCTTTTGTAGTCAAAAGAACTGCTCCTTAGGGTCTGTATGGACAAAGTTATCCTGATTTCTAATCTGCACTTCAACCCGAAAATTCCCACTTTATTTCACCCAAGCCACCAAGTAGTTTTGTTTATGTATTTTCTGGTGCCATAAGACGCACCCCACTGTTTTTAAAAACATTTAATTGGTTTTACATAAAGAAACAAAACATCTCACTTCTTTTTGAAAGTGGAGATTTACACCTCTAGCCAGAGGCGTATATTTTACAGAATCATAGGCTCAAACTCTCTGGTATAGGTAATTTTCATTCATATAACCCATCCTTGTTTTTCCCCAATTGGGAGCAGTTGTACACACTAGCCTTATCATTCTGCAGCAGGACCCACTTAGCCTCCCTTCTAGAACCCATCACACGCACAATATTAAAAGATGACTAAAGTTTATCTAGATAAAATGAAAGATTTTAAGACACAGTATGCATCTTTTGTATTTTTTTGGCAAATCTGTGCATTAGTGACTTCATTGTCAATGTGGAGAAAGTCCTCTTCCTTGGAAGGTGGGACCTCCCTCAACTAGAAGTATGGCTACTAGTGTGCTCTCTTTGCAAATGTCTGCAAACAGGATGCCTGCAAACTACCCATACTTGGACTTTCAGGAAGCACAAATGCTCAGACATGCAAGCAGAGGGTGCTGTGGGTTAGACGGTACTATTGAATTGCAAATTCCTGCCTTTTGCTGTTGTAGTTCACTAGTCGCAAAAACAACAGTTGATGGACAGAATGCAGAACAATGTCATACATTCACCCCAGTACAGAGATCTGGGCCTAAATCCATCGTTTTTTTGCTCACCATGCCATTCCAGTTTGAACCCAGCCATATGCAAATCAGTCTTGACCCTGTGCCTCATGGGAACACTCCAGCCCGAACTACCAAGCCAGGTCCTCCCTGGACTGGAAACAAGCATCCTAGGACCGGTTTCGGGGTTTCACCCCTCTTCAGCCAGGATAGCTTGATTCCAGTGGCATGGAGAGCACGGGACCCACGTCTGGGCATACCTGTCCCACTCGGGGTGACAAATGCAAAAACAGTTGATGGACAGAATGCAGAACAATGTCATACATTCACCCCAGTGCAGAGATCTGGGCCTAAATCCATCGTTTTTTTGCTCACCATGCCATTCCAGTTTGAACCCAGCCATATGCAAATCAGTCTTGACCCTGTGCCTCATGGGAACAGTCCAGCCCGAACTGCCAAGCCAGGTTTTGCGTAGTTCACTAGTCCCCAGTTGTAATTCAAGCATATGACTCTGAAAGATCTAGTCCTGCAACAGAAAAAGTACTTTACTGTAACTAGTTATTCAGAATTGGTGTTTTTGTTGATTCTTAAGCAACCCTTCCACCTCCACTTTTAATGAGGTTTATTTGTTTAATTCACTACAGAAGTCTGAGTTATGGAATGGATGCATGTGCAGGGAGTGCAACTCAGAACCTCTGCCCTTCGTTGGCTGGCGTTTTGGTCATTAATTGTGCGCTGCACTGTGTGCAAATTTTAAGCTTTTGTTACCACTGTTATTTAATTTTTTGCTTTCGAAGATTCCTAGTTGACAGTGAAGAACCATTCAACCATTGGATTGTATGAAAGTACCAGTGCTGGTGAACTGTAATTACAGGTAAGTAACTTTTTGTTATGAAGCTCAGATGGACGTAAGTGGACCCATCATGTGTACAGTTACCTGCAGGCACACAGGAGTAGTTTTCCAACTAGCAATACACGTTCTACTTAACCCTTCACATTGACTGACACTGGCCCATGTAATATGGATGGCCTCTGCAGAGAAGAGGGAGCGGGAGAGTAAAGTTGAGGAAGGAAGGGTTGAAAGGAAGAAAAAAATGAGGGAAGGAAGGAGCGATTCTGAGTAGAACGGGCAAAGAAGAGTTATATGGAAGGTAGGAAAACAAGATGGAAGCGCAAAAACTAAGAAGAAAAGGATAAATGACAAAGTTAGAGAATATATAACAATGAGGAAAGTAATGAATTGGAGATTATAGCTGGAAGAAAGAATAAAGACCTCTGTAAAACATTTTTTCATTACTTGGCCCTCGTTTGATAGCCTGATGTTTAGGATGTCTTCCATTAAACCAGTTGAACTAATGTGTGTGTGATTAATGATTTGTACAAACTTAAAATGGCGGCCTTCTCACTTGGAGCAGTGAGACACCCTGTAAGAAAAGAGTGTGATTTAGTGGCTAACGAGCTGACTTTTTAACCCCGCAAGATCTGGCTTTTAATTCTGGATTTCTCACCTGACCAATTCTGGGAAATCACATTTGCGTAATTTCAGGCATATTCCGGAATCTTCAAACAATCTAAACACCAGCAATCAGAACTCCCTTAATACTAGTTTGCTTGTGTAGTATCTAATTTTCTGTAAGTTTTGGTCCCTCTTAAGTTCTTTTCTACTCAATAGAAGTTAAATAGAGGCCGTCTGTCTCCCACTCTTTTATTACATCACAGACACAATACGTATGTAAATGTTGCAGTCTTAAACACTGAAATGATGATAGACCTTCTGTTTATATGAAGTTTAAACATGTCCGCCTCAGCTGCACTAGCCAAATGTTCAAATACAGAAGCACCTAGACTTTTCACACCCTTTCAGCTTCTGTTTAAATTGAATCTTGGATTCATTGTTACGTCTGCTGATCTACCCTTTTCTACCAGACTGTGCCATCTCGCAGTTTAACCCCCGAAAACGAATCTGAAATGATGTTGGAATTTGGAAAGGAATGTTATAAGCTTGTTCCATGCAGATAGGAATGGCTATAGTTCGTCTAGATTTACACTGATGCAGGAAAGATAGCTTACACTATATATTCTCTAGCTTTTGATCCGTCTATGTATATATCTATAATAAGTGACTCATGAGAAATATTGTTACAAAGGAGTACATTTTTCCTCACTGTCCTCTTTTTTTCACTTTCCACTTAGATAACTGCTCCAAAGGCTGTTGTGGTGGGTCCAACAAAAAAGCAGAAATCTAGGAAGAAAAAGGATCCCAATGAGCCGCAGAAACCTGTGTCTGCTTATGCCCTCTTCTTCCGCGACACACAAGCTGCCATCAAGGGTCAGAATCCCCATGCCACCTTCGGAGAAGTCTCTAAGATTGTGGCATCTATGTGGGACAGCCTAGGAGAGGAACAGAAGCAGGTAAGCACTGGGCGCCAACATCTGATTGGGACAATAATGTAACCTACATAGAAAATCTTTCCTTGTTGCTCCATTTGTCTTGCTTCCTGTGAACTAGCAAGGCTTTGGGGTGACTGGGAGGTCACCGAAGTTCATTTTCTCAGTTGAGAATTAGGTTTTGACAGCAGTTTTAAGCTTCATAACCGCAGAATAATTCCCAGAAGTCATACTAAAAATTGGATGCATTTAAAAAAAAAAAAAAAAAAATTCAAAAACACACTTTGTAGCTAGTATTTAAAAAATGTTTTTAAATTACTGGAAAGTCATCATAAGCCGCAGCAGCTGCTGGAGTAGGTGTTCTCCCCTTTAAAGTTTGGTTCTACAGTGAATGAGTTTATGCTTATTTTGAGGCAACTAAGTATGTCCTAGGGAAGCCTTCTCACCTAATTTTTCTGAATCCTTCGATAAGCCCTTAAACTATTTACACTTTAAAATCCTAGGGGTGTACTTTTCCACTCGGTTGGTTTTACTTAGAAGTCTGTTTTCTCAGTTTTATGAGTAAATGATTCTATTCTCAAACTTATATCACTCTAAGAAAGTATTTACTCCTTTAAAAAGTACGTTTGCTAGTGTGACTCCAGGTCCTTCTCCAGCATTTGATCTTTTATTGACTCATTGAAATGTTCCCCCTATTTAGTCAATATTAACTCAATAACAGTGAAACAATAAAAACAATCATAGATGACACGTAATCAATTAACCTCTTTATGTAACGTGATCTTCAGCCATCAGGACTCTGAGCTCTGCCTCCTCCCAGAGGCTTCCAACTGACAGATTTTTTGGGATCTTAACCGAGAACCATACATATAATTTGTAGCCTCATGGCAAGACTGGTGTGTGGATCGTAAGTTAATATTGAAAGATAACCATGCCAGAGAACTGTAGTTTTGCAACATGAATCATTTTCCGGATTCACATGCTGTGCATTTATTCTACCATCTGGTAGTTGGGGCTGGAATCGTGTTCGTTCTTTCTCCCTTTTTTGTTTTGGTGCTAGGTACCCCCGTGTAACGTCACACCACTACTAGTCTTTCCACATTAAAAACAACAATTTAAGTTTTTTTACTGTGACTTGTAAAAGTGGCTGCATGACGGGACCACGCTTGCCTTTACAACGCCGTCAATACAATGCATGCGCCATTACCACTGCTACTTCATTTTAAAAACCTTTACCACGCATATGCCTTTATCATGCATGCCTTTATAACAAAATTTGTTGTAAAGTCATGCATGGTAAAGGCATATATTCGTGGTAATGGCTTTGTGGTAACGGTCACGCTTGGATATGACCGCGTTGTAATGGCTGTTTCGCGTAAAAGTACATGTTCCACTTTTTAACTTGCAGCACTCTACTTTAGGGGTGACTTTTATTAAAGAGAGAAATTTGGGCTTTGCCATTACCTTAAATGGCAAAATCGAATTAGCAGTTTAAATCTGCCATTCTAGTCCGCAGTGGCAGACTGGAAGCCATGTTTTACCTTGTCCCACTCAGAGTGGCACAACAACCATATACTAACAGCTTTACAAGTATGTTAGGATATGCCAGTTGGGGACAAGCCAATTAAACATGCACCATTTTAAGGGTCAGAACGCTTGTACTGAGTCCTCTTTACTTGGGCTCAAGACATTTGAGTCATTACACCAGTACCTAGTAGTCCAAATGGGGGCAAAAAGTGGGGGTAAACCTGCACAAAGCTTGTTTCCTCACACAGACTCAACCACTAGATGGAGAAATAGATGCACAGCATGTGAACCCAGAAAATTCATCGGGCTGCAAAACTATATCTACTGGTAAGTAACTATTTTTTTACAGTTAAGCTACTTTTTTCTTTTGCACTGGATCTTTCAGCACTATCGCTGGTGGAAAAGTCCTTAACAGACCTCACATAATTTATTTTTTAATTATTTATTTGAGCAAGAAAGACAGGCAATACACCAAGTTCATACATTGTTTATAGAAATTCAAGTATAAGGCAGGTAAAAAGAATTCTCATCAAATAATCATCTAATTCATCCAGCTTCAAATACCCTAAACACATATTTCACATAATAACAACATTCATAATCTGTTTTCTTTTTAGAATCACAGTGCAATGGTACATTAAAAACGACAATACATGTGCAAAAAACCATACTAAAATTCATAAAGCTGCAGAAGTTTGCCTGCCATACTCTGCAACACATACTTCTGTCTAGCTTACATAGTGATCTTTATCTTACTTTGTGAGCAAAACGGAGGAGTAGTCTGCCCACGTAGCCTTAAATCTACTGAGTGCCCCTACCCTTTTTGCATAAGCCTCTTCAAACTGATAAGTCCGGGCCAACTTAATAAGCCACGGACCTATTGCTGGTACCTTTGATGATTTAAAATTCTGCAGCGCCAAAGACCTAGCTACCGCTATTGCATGCAATACAAATAAAATATTGCCGATATTTTGTTAGCTGGAGCCCTATATGAGAGAAGCCAAATAAAACCAACAACGCTGATGGAAGGATAGCCATTGACATATACAGTGACTAATAATCTTACAAACCTCTTAAAAATGCTGCAGGCTAGGGCATGCAAAAAATATATGCAAGTTCATCTTGCATCTAAAACATTGATCCGGATTTGATGGGAACATTTTATGACATCTGAGGCGTGTAATATGCCAACCATCTCGATAGAAAAGTCATTCTCTTAAAGTTTGCCGCTCTCAAGGCTTTGTGACCAATCTCACTCAATAGTTGCATTCTTTAATGTTAAACCTGCAGCCCGCAGGTTACGCAGGGGTTACAATTTTTATGTTTATATTGGTACTCCTGATTTATTTTGCCTTCAAAATGTACACATAGGGCCACGGCCCAGAATGTGCCATGAAAACTCAATAAAATGTTAAAAAAAAAAAAAACCTGCAGCCAGTTTCTCGAAAAATATTTCGAAGGAGCTCCTCAATACGCTTACTATTAGCACTCTGGCGTAGCAAGTGGTACCAGTTTCCTATTCCACACAATTTCTTATCGTTGATAAACCTTATTAATATTCGTGCTGTTTCATTAATCATCATCAGTTATTTTTAAGGAAATTGGTTATTTGGATAAAACTTAACCATAAAGCTTGATTTTGGCTACCAAATTGCTGTAATATCGATCCCATGTTATCAGGTTAGTAATGTCGTGTAGTTCCTATATATCCTATACAGGATCTGCGCGTTTGGATAACATAAACTGTGGGTTTGGTGATAGACTGATTCTGTGCACCCCCCACCGGATACGTTAGCCTGTTTGTATTAGCTAGCTCACAGTGCCACTACAATCTCCTCTTATCGGGGAGAGAATAGTTCTTGGCAACCTCAGAACATGACAACCCTGATCCCCCTGGATCGTGGAAACAATATACTACCTTTTGCTCAGTCACTCTTGCTTACTTAGTTTGTCTCAGAGAGATACACAGAATAAACAGTCTGGGTGTTTTCAATAAGTATTTATTGAACAGTTGTTATTCTAGTGCAGAATAGATGAGCTGCAACAACCATTAGACAGCAGCAGAGATATATGATTAGCAATACTACAAAAGTAAAAGGATGGTCTAGTTCTACCATCTTGCAGAAATCATGAATATATACATGTACATAAAACACATGATAAAAAGTGCATACTCCTACGATGCCTTCCTAACTAGATGTACCTAAATGTACCTAGCATCGGTGTAGGTGTTATGCCAAGAATCCCTCTAGGACCTAGTCAACCCCATTACCTGAGAGTTGGAGAATGTGGGACCTCGTCCTGGTCTTGAGTTGGACACCTGCTAGCTGGAGCGTCTGCATGCAGGAACCTCAGCGTCTCTGGTCAGTGTCAGCCGGGAAGTCACGGTCTCCTCGAACTGTCTAAGCAAGACATGATCTACCCATAGGGCTCCCCAGGGGTCCTACCTTGCTGTGTTACTGTGTCGGCCTAAAGGATGACGTCGGGCCTGAACTTTCATCAGAGATATTATACAGGAGATTTTCGTCCTGCTGTCAGTCCTGATGTGCTTCCAAGAAGCCTCATGCATAATGTATGAGATTCGAACTAGGGGAAAAACCCGCATTCTGACTGCAGTGTCGTATCTAGGTAAAAGGTCAGTTCCTATGAACCGTTATGTATGTAATGTAGGGAAGGATATAGGTGAAAGGTTGCAATGTTACCTGCGCCTATATAGGGTACCTATATGGAATATTTCAGTAAGATTATAAAAGTCACCTAGCTTCAAAAAACCTAGGTCACTCCATGACTGCAAGACCCCATGTGAAAGCTGTAGGCCCCAAATCCCACATTCTTGGAGAGAGGTAAGTGCATGGCATGCCGGTACATTATATGCTTTAAAAAATCGCTGGGTACGTTTGCTATTGTCGTTATGACCTTATACTTTGTTTTCTTGGGTTCCTTCGTTGACTGAAGAAAAACTGGTAAACTAATTGCACTTTCTTTTAACATATGATTTAGAATAAAATTGTCATATTTCGACGGTGATGTTGCTGATTGTATTGACTGACTAACTAAAGAGGCCTGGTAATATGTTGGAAAATTTGGTAATGCTAGCCCCCTGCTCTGTCTAATTGAAGGGTACAGAATTTTACTCGACCTTGTTTTTGCCCAACTAAACTCCCGAATAACTTTGTCTAATTCCCTAAAATAAGAGTTTGGCACTCTGAGGGAGGTTCAGATACAAAATTACAAACAAGGGGAGTATTGACATTTTAACTAATGAAACTCGATCCACTAATGACAAGGGTAATAACGTCCACCTCTAGTAGCCTTTTTACCTTTATAGGGTATTCCCACAGTTTGTCGAACAATTTTGTAATATCATTTGTTAGATATAGACCTAAATATCTTATGGGCCATTGTCGTAGAGTCCGTAGTCCTGCTGGAAACTGGGCATCTGTAGAGTTAAACAGAAGCAACTCTGTTTTAGACTGATTGACTTTATAGCCACCTAGGCCTTTAAAAACCTGGATTTCCCCCAGCGCTTCCTGAAGATTTGCCCTTTCGGCATTCAGATATGATTATATCATCAGTAAAAAGTTTAATTTTTGCCATCCCCTTCATCTGGTCTAAAATTGATGGATTAAAGTGGATTTTGATCGCAAGTGGCTCAATAAAGAGAGAACTGGAGTGGGGATAATGGGCATCTCTGACGGGTGCCACGTCTAATCTCAACCTCTCACCTGTTCTGTATTAATAATTATCTTTGCTTCGGCCCCTTTGTATACTTCCTTTAACATCGCTATCAACTGAGATGGGAAGCCAAACTTCCCTAAAATAAAAAACAAAGCCTGCCAGTCAACAAGGTTGAACGCTTTTTCTGCGTCCATCATTAAGATTGCAGCCTTGTCCTTGTTGACTGAAAAATAATCAATGACCTGGGTCAAAAAGAAAGTATTAGCTGCCATTGGTCTGCCTGGCAGAAATCCTGTTTGGTCAGCATGGACCACTTGTTCTGCACTCTGAGCAATCCTATTGACCCAGATTGTCATAAAAAGATTGTAGTCTGCATTTATTGACCTTTTTAGGCGATATGAATTGGGATCGCTTGGATCTTTATCTTTTTTAAGAATACTAATCACGACTGACTCTTTAAATCTTTTGGAGATAGGGATCCCATCCATAATTCCATAATTAGGTTAAACAAATATTAAAAAATGGGGAAAGATCAGCTAAAAACATTTTTTATACTTCAACAGGGATACCATCATTCCCGCTAGCCTTAGCACTAGCCATACCTTTTAATGTTTCGGCCAGTTCTATAGACTCTATGGACTTATTCAAGGCTTCGATATTGCCCCTAGTAATTTGTGGAAGCTGGAATGTGTTGAAGTAACTTTCTAACTCTAGTGGATCTACTCACTGGATTTTGGCATACATTTGTTTAAAATAGAGGAGAAATATTTCTGCTCTCCTGTCTTAGTCTTCCACCATAGTTGCAGTACTAGGGTCTCTTATTTGTGGGATTATTTGCCTATTCTGCTGCGTTTTAGTAGACCATGTTAGATATTTGCCTATCTGCTGGCTTTCTTCATTCACTTTCTGTTGGTATGCTTTACTCCCTGTAAAATCTTATAAAATAAAAAAATGTCTTAGTTGATCTTCCGCACTCACAAATTCTTTCTGTGATGCCTTATCGTAATCTCTTGAGCTCGCAGAGTTAAGTTCATTCCTAGCCTGTTCTACTGTTTTGTAGAATTACTATCTTCTGCGCGCTCTGCTTATCTGTCCTAGCTTTATAGGAGATAACCTGTCCCCGAAAAGAGGCTTTAAAAGCTTCCCACACCATGAAATTTGGTAGCCGTATTCATATTATCCTTAAAAAACAGCTGTATAAATTTATGCATTTCTTCAATCCACATTGGGCCCATAAGCAAAGATTGCTCAAACTGCCATCTGGCATTTCTTTTTCGAGACGTACCCAATATTATGACTAGGGAGACTATAGAGTGGTCCGAAAACGAGATGGTATTAATCTCCGACCCTCCTCTTTCTCTTCCAGGGGATCCTCATCAATAGTCATAAGCACATGAATATTCCCGCCCATGCGCGGGACCCCCTAAACATATAAAACATATATGTGGAAACCATATATGTAGCTCTATATATATATATCCATATATATAAAAACACAATGCAGCCTTCCAATACTAGAAAACGCTGAGCAATGTTGTAAGAATTACCCTTGCACAGAAATACAATTCCAATAAAGCAGGGAGAAATAAAACACATTTGAAAACTGCTTTAATGCACCGCAGAAAACACAATCCTGCAAAGAGGAATGAAAGAAACCTTGCCAGCACATAGGCTGCATTGTAGAAAACATCAGTGTAGAAAGCTGAAAAGCTAACCCACAGAACACACAAAAAACTGGCACCGTGCCTTTAAGGCAGCCATGACCCCTAGCTTCCCATCATGCCTCAGGGGTGACAGTTAGGTCAGTTGTTTTTTCCGGCTCCTTCTGTCAGGACCCTGGTTACTTCAGCTCTTACTTTTTCTGATTTCTATCAGAAAATACTTCTTTTTTTGTCAAAAGCTTTTTTACTTCGACAGTTTTTTGTTGTTGAAGTAGATCTCTACTGTTTTTAAGAGAGTTAAGCATTATTTTCCACCAAAAAATGCCCTCTATTTTTGACTCTGGCCCTGCCTGTGGCAAGAAGAAGGCTAAAACAGACTCCCATTCTGTCTGTATTCTCTGCTTGCCTTCTGATCATAATACCAAGACCTGTCCGCATTGCCAGCTGCTGTCCAATAGAACTCTTAAGGACAGGGAGAGGATTTGCCTCTATGGACTGGCTGAGAAGAAGACTCCTTCAAGAGGCAGGTCTCCGATGAAGAAGAGGAAAGAGAGCGCCACTACACCATCTAGAAGTAAGGTTCCAGTCTGCTCTCCATCGGCGTCGGCGCCTCAAAAACCTTCATCGGCAACGAAAACGTCGACGAGAAGACCATCGACGGCGGGCTCGCCGTCGAGAGAACACCGGTCGTCGACGAAGACAACAGGTACGTCGGATCCTCCGCCGTCGTCAACCCGGCGACGATCGGCGTCGAGGAGTCGCTCTCCGTTGGTGCGGGCTCGCACAACGTCGAGAAATAGATCGTCGTCGCCGTCTGCTCGGCGTTCGACGTAGACACATGCTCCGCCGTCGCCAGATCATCGCCGATCGGCGTCGAAGCAGGCGTCTCCGTTGCCGTCAACCAGGCGACGGTCAACGTCGAGACGCGCCTCGTCACCAGAGGCAGGACACTCATCGCCTCCGTCGTCGTCCAAGCGACGTTCGACGTCGAAGGCTCGATCTTCGTCGACGTTGAGGAAAGATCCGTCGTCGAAACCCAGGGTGAGATACACCAAGCGTTGTTCGACGTCGAGGCGGCGGTCTCCGTCGACAGCGAGAAGTGCCCCGATCTCAACTCCACTGGCTTCCAGTACGTCTCGTGCAGGAAGTGGACAGGTCCCCTACCACTCGGACAAGAGAACACAGATCTCCTGAGCGCAGGTCGGCTCAGGGTCATCGCAAGAGACGACGAACACAATCTTCGTCCTCATCTTCGCACTCATCCAAAAGGGACTACTCTCCTACCCTTACGGATAGTCCTCCTTCTAGGGTGTCACCCATCGATGATGTGAACACTTTTCACAATGTTCTCTCCAGAGGAGCACAAAAGCTAGGTATACCCATGTTAACTCCTCAGACCACCACGTCCATTATTTTCGAGACCCTCCATCAAAGGTCTGCGACTAGGCCATTGCTTCCTTTGGTTCCTGGGATCATCGAGCCGGTAATGGACATCTTCCTCACTCCATCCTCGGCAAAAGCAGCCCCGGCTCGGATCCTGAAAAAATATAAACCTGCTGCATCAGATCCCCTTTTTCTCAAATCGGATCCACCACCGGACTCTGTCATTATTGCAGCAGCAAGGAAGACACACGCAGTTGCTTCTTCCTCCTCAGCCCCTCCAGACAAAGAAAGTAGAGCGCAGGACTCTTGGGGTAAGAAAACTTGCGGCTCTGCAGCGTCATCTCTTCAAGTATCTAACGCTGCAGCTCTGCTGGGCCGTTATGATAGGTCCTTATGGGATTCAATGGACCGTTTCAAAGACAAACTCCCAAAGGAGGATCAGCAGGATTTCTCTGAGATTCTCCAGGAAGGTGCGCTGGTGGCCAACAAGGTAATTAGCACTGCAGCGGATGGGGCGTCTTTGGCGGCTCACTCTTATGCACATGGCATATGTGCACGAAGATCTTCCTGGTTGCGCTTGACAGCGTTGAAACCTGAGGCGCAGCAGCGCATCTTGAATCTTCCGTTTTCTGGCAACTCACTGTTTGGATCACACACAGATGAGGAAATGGCCAGAATGAAGGCTGAGTTGGACACGTTAAAGGCTGTGGGCCTGGAGAAGAAAAAAGAGTGTTCGAGGCATGTGAGCTGCAGAGCTCACACTGTGCATTAGATCGCCATCTGGTGTTGGGCTCGGATGCTTGCACTTTGTTGTTGTCTTCGAAGAAGTCTTTAGTCATGTGATAGGTGACTCCTCCTTAGGACAATAGTGCGCATGGGCATCGACTCCATCCTCAGATTATTTTTTCCGCCATCGGGTTCGGATGCATTTCGACACTCCGGTTCGAAACTCGTTTTTTTTGCAGCGTTTTCCATTTTTCAACGCCTGATACCGACATCGACATCTCGACGTCCCTTCCTCGATCTCCTTTCCAGCCGTCGACGCGGGCCGTTGGGCCCATCGACGCCGTAAGGCCTACTGCCCATGGAAAGGACGCCATTCCGAAAACTAATATTCAAGGAGAGGAACTGTTTACACCGGATCCCATCGATCCTAATCAACACAAACTTTATATCAATCCTAAAACAGGACATATTTCCTCTGTGCCACGTCACAAGCCTGTCCCTCCGAAGAAGAAAGACTCTTCCACTTCCCCTATGCCTCCTTCTTCCCCTATACCTCTCTCTAACACCCCTCCTCTCCACATCCCTATCACACCTCAACCTGCGGATTCTCCCCCACATGAGTATGAGGACAACATGGGGTACGGGGATGACCCTCATAATTTATATCTGGATCCAGATAATCCACCACAGGATGACTGGGGTTATAATGACCCCCAGACCCTACAGACCTCCCCAGCCCTCCACCTTATCCCACAAAACCATCTCCACCAGATGATCACATAGGTTTTGGGCAACTCATACATAGGGCGGCCGTTTTTCATGGGGTGCATATTCACACCGACCAACCAGAGGAAGATTTTCTTCTAGACACTTTTGAACGGTCTCAAAAAACTGTTCAAACTTTGCCCATGATCAAGGGCGTCATTAAACATGCACCTGAAATTTTTAACGACCCGGTCAGAGCCAGGATCCTTAATCCTAGAGTGGATAAAAAGTATAGACCTGCCCCCGATGACCCCACCTACATCAAAGGTCAGCTCCCCTTGACTCACTGGTCGTTTCTAATGCCAGAAAACGCGCCAATTCCCAAACTTCAGGGGATGCTCCGCCCCCTGATAAAGAATCCAAATTGTTAGATTCTTCTGGCAAACGCGTAGCTGCGCAAGCCACCAACATCTGGCGCATCACTAACACCCAAGCTCTACTAGCTAGGTACGACAGGGCACACTACGATCAGCTAGAAACCCTCCTTCAACATCTACCTGATCAATACAAAACACAAGCCACTGGCCTCATTCAAGAAGGCAAACTTATTTCAAATGCCTCCATTAAGTGCGCCTTAGTCGCAGCTGACACCGCCGCTAGGTCAGTTAACACTAGCGTGCTTATTAGACGACACGCCTGGCTTCGCATTTCAGGTTTTAAGCCAGAAGTCCAGACTACCATACTAAACCAGCCATTTAACCAAAACCAACTATTTGGTCCTGCTGTCGACACAGCACTAGAAAAGATGAAGAAGGATACTGACACTGCCAAATCAATGGGAGCATTGCAGTCCCCGCAGCAACGTGGCTCCTTTCGCCGCTCCTTTTACAGAGGGGGCTCCAGGAATACCACCGCAGACAGTTCCTCTTCCTATCGAACAAACACCCAAACCTCTCCTAATAGAGGATACTTTAGGGGTGGTTACAGAGGCAACAACTCTAAGGGCAGAGGTCGAGGTAATAATAACACCCGTACCTCCACCACTCCCAAACAGTGACTTTCCTCCACTTCCCCCGACCACAACACCCCTGTCGGGGGAAGGCTATCACAGTTCCTGCCTGTCTGGAACTCCATTACAACAGACAGGTGGGTGAGACAGATTATCCAACATGGCTACTGCCTGGAGCTAACAGCTCCCCCCACCATACCACCCAGGCAGCGTCCAATGTCCACAGACCATCTTACACTTTTACAACAAGAGGTACTTTCCCTGCTTCAAAAGCACGCCATAGAGCCAGTGCCTCTGCTACAGCAAGGCACAGGGGTTTACTCCCTGTACTTCCTCATTCCCAAAAAGGACGGCACTCTCAGGCCTATTTTAGACCTCAGACCTCTCAATCAATACATACACTCAGCTCATTTTCACATGATCACTCTCCAACAAGTGCTTCCCTTACTACAACAACAAGACTTCCTTGCCACATTAGACCTCAAGGACGCCTACTTCCACATTCCCATACATCCTGCTCACAGGAAGTATCTAAGGTTCGTTCTCAATGGGCTACACTATCAGTTCAAAGTACTCCCATTCGGAGTCACCACTGCTCCAAGAGTGTTTACCAAATGCCTTGCAGTAGTAGCAGCGCATCTACGAAGACAACAAATACATGTCTTCCCATACCTGGACGACTGGCTTATCAAAGCCAAATCATTCAACCAGTGTGTCCAACACACTCACCAAACGATACAAACATTACACAACTTGGGGTTCACAATAAACTATACCAAGTCCCACCTTCAGCCCTCCCATGTCCTTCAATATCTGGGAGCTACGATAAACACTTCCACTGCTCTAGCTTACCCCAGCCCAGCCAGGATAGCCAGTATACAAACCCTTGTCCCCAGGTTTCAAATGCAACACTCTCTTCCAGCCACAGTGTTTATGCAGCTCATCGGCATGATGGCATCCTGCATTTTCTCGTCCCTCATGCAAAACTTCAAATGCGTCCTCTACAAGAGTGCCTAGCGCGCCAATGGAACCAGGCTCAGGGACATCTTACAGATCTGGTGTTGGTAGACAGCCGCACACATCGCTCTCTGCAGTGGTGGAACACCAACAATTTGTCCAAGGGGCGGCCGTTCCTAGAGCCGGTTCCACAAGTAGTACTAACCACGGACGCATCCCTTACAGGATGGGGAGCACACCTGTTACACCATACAACACAGGGCAAGTGGACCACTCAGCAGAAGCTGTTCCACATCAACCACCTAGAGTTACTAGCTATATTCCTAGCTCTCAAGTCCTTTCAACTCCACGTACAAAACAAAGCTGTCCTGATCCGAACAGACAACATCACAGCTATGTACTATATACAAAAACAGGGGGGACACACTCTCCACAACTGTCCCAACTAGCACAGGACATTTGGAGGTGGGCCATTCCACAACACATATACCTTCTAGCAGAACACCTACCAGGGGTTCACAATCAGATTGCAGATCTGTTAAGTCGACAGACACAACAGATTCACGAGTGGGAACTACATCCACAAGTTCTTCTACCTTTCTTCCAGATGTGGGGCCAGCCAGACTTAGATCTGTTCGCCACACACCAAAACGCCAAATGCCCAACCTTCGCCGCCAGGCTTCCACACCCGCAGTCCAAGGCCAATGCGATATGGCAGATTTGTGTACGCTTTTCCACCGCTCCCACTCATCCCACTTGTACGCAAGCTTCGACAACAGTCTCTCAAAATGATGCTAGTAGCCCCTACATGGGCACGCCAACCGTGGTTCACCACACTACTGGAGCCATCAGTAGTCCCATACCAAAGACTACACCTCTCCCCAACAATGCTAACGCAGAGCCATGGAGAGATAATGCACCCAGATCCATCTCAGCTGAACCTTGCAATTTGGCTCCTGAAGTCCTAGAATTCGGTTACCTTAACCTACCCCCAGACTGCATGGACGTTATAAAAGAAGCTAGACGCCCAACTACCAGAGCCTGCTATGCAGCTAAATGGAAAAGATTCGCTATTTACTGCACTAATAATAACATCCAACCATTACAAGCCTCTACGCAAAACATCATTTGCTATTTGCTACATTTGCAAAGATGTAGTCTTGCATACTCATCCATACGTCTGCACCTCGCAGCCCTTGCTGCTTACTTGCAAAACAGGCAACACTTATCACTATTCAAAGTTCCCGCCATTAAAGCCTTCATGGAAGGCCTTAAGCGCATCATACCTCCCAGATTACCACCTTCCCCAGTGTGGAATCTTAATATAGTACTTACCAGGCTCATGGGTCCACCTTTCGAACCCTTACATAAATGTGAACTTCAATTCCTTACATGGAAAGTTGCGTTTCTAATTGCAATCACTTCTCTAAGGAGAGTCAGTGAACCACAAGCTCTAACTATACAAGAGCCTTTCTTACAAATACATCATAAAAAGGTAGTTCTCAGAACAAACCCAAAATTCCTTCCCAAAGTCATTTCGCCTTTCCACCTTAACCAATCAGTAGAACTACCTGTGTTCTTCCAAAACCCAGATTCCGTGGCAGAAAGAGCTCTCCACACCCTAGATGTCAAAAGAGCCCTTATGTATTACATTGACAGAACCAAATCCTTTCGCAAAACCAAACAATTGTTTGTGGCTTTCTCTCCACCACACAAAGGTAATCCCATCTCAAAAGCCGGGGTTGCAAGGTGGATTGTTAAATGTATCCAAATCTGCTACCAAAAGCCAAACGCACATTATCAGTTCCCCTTAGAGCGCACTCAACACGCAAACTAGGGGCATCCATGGCATTCTTAGGGAACATTCCCCTAGAAGACATATGTAAGGCAGCCACATGGTCTACAACACACACCTTCACTAAACACTATTGTGTTGATGTGCAAGCCAAGCAACAAGCTTCCGTGGGCCAAGCTGTCCTTAAAACCCTTTTTCAAACTACTGCAACACATACAGGTGACCACCGCTAGGGGAGATACTGCTGTACAGTCTATGCACAGTGTGAGCTCTGCAGCTCACATGCCTCGAACGGAAAATGCTACTTACCAGTATGCATCTGTTCTTGGCATGTAGAGCTGCAGATCCTCACACGCCCACCCACCTCCCGGGACCTGTATGTGCTCCAGTCCTATCTTAATTAGATACACACACATGGACATCTCTTTTCTTTTCTACTAACTCCATCACTCCCCAATATGGCGAAAAACAATCTGAGGATGGAGTCGATGCCCATGCGCACTATTGTCCTAAGGAGGAGTCACCTATCACATGACTACAAAGACTTCTTCGAAGACAACAACAAAGTGCAAGCATCCGAGCCCAACACCAGATGGCGATCTAATGCACAGTGTGAGGATCTGCAGCTCTACATGCCAAGAACAGATGCATACTGGTAAGTAGCATTTTCCTTAAACGACGTTACAGGCCCTACAATCGTAAAAATTACCAACAGAGGGCTCAAACCCCTCAATGGTCGCAAAACAAACAGAACAAGTCCCAGTTCCAAGGCCGTCGTTCCTCGAGAGGTAGAGGAGGACACCAACAGCCGTCCTCTTCCACAGCAAAAACTCAAGGGAAGCAATGATTTTCTGCTTCCTCTAGCACCGTTGCACACTCCAGTGGGAGGAAGTATCTCAAACTACATTCAAGAGTGGCGCAACATCACCAAAGACCAGTGGGTGCTGAATATATTAAACAATGGGTACGCACTACGTTTTTGCGCGTCCCCAAGAGACATTCCTCCGGTAAAATCCCGTCATCTACACCGAGATCTCCTGCGTCAGGAAGTGTCGACCCTTCTCAGGAAACTGGCCATAGAAGAGGTCCCTCCGGCACAGAGAGGAAAGTGAGTTTACTCAAGATACTTCCTTATTCAGAAAAAAGACCAACCGAACAAGTTCAGACCAATTCTAGATCTACGTTTGCTGAACAAGTTCATCAAAAAGAAAAGTTTCGAATGTTGGCGCTCCATCAAATATTTCCACATCTGAGAAAAGGCGATTGGATGTGTTCGGTGGATCTCCAAGATGCGTACTTTCACATTCCAATCACACCACAGCATCGCAAGTTCCTGCGGTTCAAGGTGGGCGCAAAGCATTACCAGTTCAAGGTCTTACCCTTCGGCCTAAAATCTGCCCCAAGAGTATTCACGAAATGCATGGCAGTAGTAGCAGCAGCATTACATCGCCAAGGTCTGTTTGTGTATCCATACCTGGACGACTGGCTGTTGAAGGGGTCATCTCCCAGCATAGTGCAGGAGCACCTTCACATCTGCCTGGATCTCCTTCGACGCTTAGGCCTGCATGTCAACGTGGACAAATCAGTGTTGCAACCAACTCAATCGCTCCACTATCTGGGCGCCACCCTAAACTCCGACCTCGGAAAAGTGTTTCCTTCGGAGGAGAGATTGTCATCAATGAGAGACAAAATCAACATCATCCTCCAAGCACATCAACCATCAGTAAGGCAAGTGGCTTCTCTGCTGGGGTCGATGGCTTCTTGCATTTTTCTCATTCCCAACGCCAGATTGAGAATGAGACCGTTGCAGCAGGATCTGGAGGACAAATGGGTCCAATCCTCGGGTCATTGGGAAGACCGAGTTCTCATCTCTCAGGCTGCGAAGAAATCCATTCTCTGGTGGACTCAGCCAAAGAATCTTCTAGTGGGAGTACCATTCCATCAGCCTCTTCCAAAACAATCCCTGATAACAGATGCGTCTCTTCAGGGATGGGGAGCGCATCTGGGTCAACTGCAGACTCAGGGCAAATGGACCAGCAAGGAGCAGACCTATCATATCAACATGTTAGAACTGCGGGCGGTTCATTTGGCCCTCAAGGCATTCCATCCATCGATTCAGTCCGAGTCGATTCTGATACAAACGGACAATACAACCACCATGTATTACTTAAACAAACAAGGTGGAACACGCTCTCGCCCTCTGTCTCTGGAATCTCAAGCGATCTGGCACTGGCTGCTCGCCAGGAACCTCTCGATCACGGCAGTGCATCTGCCAGGAGAACGGAACGTGCGAGCAGACGCTCTCAGTCGACACTTCGAAGAACAAGAAGACTGGGTGCTCAACGACGAGGTAGTGGCGGACATTTTTCATCAATGGGGTCATCCATCCATCGACCTCTTTGCAGACGATCTAAACAGAAAATGCCACGCCTTCGCCTCCAGGTTTTACCGACCAGGAACGAGAGGGAATGCTCTTTTGATAGACTGGTCCGGGACGTTTGCATACGCTTTTCCGCCCCTTCCTCTCATCCCGAAGGTGGTGACCAAGATCATCTGATCCAGGATGAAGATGATCCTGATAGCACCGGACTGGCCTCGCCAATGGTGTTATCCAGACCTACTACAGCTCTCGATCTGTCCGCACAGGAGACTCCCGTGCAGGCCGGACCTTCTGACCAAAATGGGAGGGAAGATTCTGCATCCCAGCCTTCCATCGCTGAGCTTGGCAGCATGGCTCCTGAGGTCCTGCAGTACGGACATTTGAACCTTCCTCAGGATTGCATGGACATTTTGAGGGAGTCAAAAAGGCCATCCACAAGAACCTCTTATTCTTTTAAATGGAAAAGACTTTACTTGTGGTGTATGCGTAATGGTTGGAGTCCGACTAGCGGGCAAGAAGAGGTAATCTTGCCGTATCTGCTATACTTGGCCAAATCTGGTTTGAAATACACTTACATAAAAGTTCATTTGGCGGCCATTACAGCCTATAGAAAATCACCCAACCAATTTTCTTTCTTTCAACTTCAGGTGGTCAAGGACTTCCTTCAGGGGTTGAAGAAGGTGTATCCCCCTGTCCGACCTCCTTCTCCTCCTTGGGAGTTGAATTTAGTTTTGTCAAAACTGATGGGTCCTCCTTTTGAACCCATTCATAAGGCCACGTTACAACACCTTACATGGAAAGTAGCGTTTCTGGTGGCTATTACATCAGCGCGCAGAGTGAGTGAAATCCAAGCACAATGAACCGTATACGGTTTTCCATTACAATAGGGTGGTTATGAGAACTCACCCTTTCCTACCCAAAGTGGTGTCTGACTTCCATGTCAACCAGACAATTTCTCTTCCCTCTTTTTTTCCCAATCCTGCTACACCAGCAGAAAGGTCTCTTCACTCAGACCTCAAGAGGGTTCTCAAATTCTATTTGGAGGGAACAAAATCCATTAGAAAGGCTGATCAATTGTTTGTAAACTACGGCTCTGTTAGGACAGGTTTTCCAGCCTCCAAACGATCCATTTCGAGGTGGATAGTGTCCTGTATTAAATTGGCTTACCAATTAGCTGAACAGGCCACTGTTAGCCTCCCTAAAGCTCACTCTACTAGGGGAAAGGCTGCTACAATAGCTTTCTTACAAAATGTACCGATGGCCGAGATTTGCAAGGCTGCAACTTGGAAGTCGGTCCATACGTTTACCAGGCATTACTGTCTGGATTCTGACTCCAGAGCGGATACCCAAGTTGGCCAAGCCTCCTTGAGGAATCTGTTCCAATGCTAGTTTAATTGGAGTCTTTGAAATATTCTTTGACAATGTATGCTTTCTAGTCACTTGCCCGCAGGATGAGGGTATGGGCTTGCTATTCTATTCATGTGCTTATGACTATTGATGAGGATCCCCTGGAAGAGAAGGATAGGTTACTTACCTGTAATCCTAGTTCTCTTCCAGGGGTATCCTCATCAAAGTCATAGGCAACCCACCCGCCTCCCCGGGCAAGTGATCAAGATATATGTCATCTCTTTTTGCCCTGGCCTTCGGGTCTCCGCAAAAAACAACTGACCTAACTGTCACCCCTGAGGCATGATGGAAAGCTAGGGGTCATGGCTGCCTTAAAGGCACGGTGCCAGTTTATTCTGTGTGTTCTGTGGGTTAGCTTTTCAGCTTTCTACACTGTTTTCTACAATGCAGCCTATGTGCTGGCAATGTTTCTTTCATTCCTCTTTGCAGGATTGTGTTTTCTGCGGTGCATTAAAGCAGTTTTCAAATGTTTTATTTCTCCCTGCTTTATTGGAATTGTATTTCTGTGCAAGGGAAATTCTTACAACATTGCTCAGCGTTTTCTAGTATTGGAAGGCTGCATTGTGTTTTTATATATATATGGATATATATATAGAGCTACATATATGGTTTCCACATATGTTTTATATGTTTCCGGGGTCCCGCGCATGGGTGGGAATATTCATGTGCTTATGACTTTGATGAGGATACCCCTGGAAGAGAACTAGGATTACAGGTAAGTAACCTATCCTTCTAAACGCTTATCTACCAGATAATCCAATCATGAAGCTGTTTTTAACCTTGAGGAATGACGTGAACTGGGAAAGGTCCGGGTGATCTGCTCGCCATGGGTCTATTAAAGCAAAATCTTCCTTCATAATCAGTTTCGAGGTCTTTGGTTTTAATTGTTGGTTAGTCTTATTTGAGTTGTCTAATCCTAGATCTTGTATAAAATTTAAACACCGCCCGCCCCATTAACTATGGGACCTTCACCGTTTATTAACAGATCATAAATCTGCTCTAAAGCTTTAATATCACCCTACATTGACCCATTACAATTCCAAACAAGCATTGAAAATGCACTAGGTCTCACATTTATTTGAGTTAGAGTTTTCGGCGTTGTAAATGGGAATGTGTTATGGAGTTTGTATGTTGTGTGTAGTGGAATTATGTGTATTGTATTGGGATAGTTGTGGAGCAGTATGAACCATAAGTAAGGAGAGTGAGGAGAAGAGCAGCAGGATGTACAAGTAAGGAGAGCAAGGAGAAAAGTAGTGTGAGGCACAAGGAAGGAGAGTGGGGAGAAGAACAGCGTGAGGCACAAGGACGGCGAGTGAGGAGAAGAGCAGCAGGAGGTACAAGGATGGAGAGTGAGGAGAAGAGCAGCGTGAGGCACAAGAATGAAGTGAGGAGAAGAGCAGCGTGAGGCATCAGAAAGTACATTGAGGAGGAAAAGAGCAGCGTGAGGCAAAAGGAAGGAGAGTGATGAGTGGATGAGCCAGAGGTACAAAAAAGGAGTGAGGCAAAGAACCGCGTGAGGCACAAGGATGGAGAGTGAGAAGTGCAGCAGGAGGTACAAGGAAGGAGAGCGAGGAGAAGAGCAGCAGAAGGTACAAGGAAGAGCGAGGAGAAGAGCAGCAGGAGAGACAAGGAAGGACAACGAGGAGAAGAGCAGCAGGAGGTACAAGGAAGGAGAGAGAACAGCAGTGTGAGGCACAAGGAAGGAGAGTGAGGAGAAGAGCAGCGTGAGGCACAAGGATGGAGAGTGAGAAGTGCAGCATGAGGCACAAGGAACGAGAGTGAGGAGAAGAGCAGCAGGAGGCACAAGGAAGGAGAGTGAGAAGAGCAGCAGGAGGTACAAGGAAGGAGAGGGAGGACAAGAGCAGCAGGAGGTACAAGGAAGGAGAGAGAACAGCAGTGTGAGGCACAAGAAAGGAGAGTGAGGAAAAGAGCATCGTGAGGCACAAGGAAGGAGATTGAGAAGGAGAGCAGCATGAGGCACAAGGAAGGAGATTGAGGAGATGAAGAGCAGCGTGAGGCACAAGGAAGGAGAGTGAGAAGAGCAGCATAAGGCACAAGGACTGAGAATGAGGAGGAGAGTAGCGTAAAGCACAAGGAAGGAGAGTGAAAAGAGCAGCGTGAGGCACAAGGAAGGAGAAGAGCAGCAGGAGGGACAAGGAAGCACAACGAGGAGAACAGGAGCAGGAGGTACAAGGAAGGAGAGTGAGGAGAAGAGCATCAGGAGGTACAAGGAAGGAGAGCGAGGAGAAGAGCAGCAGGAAGTACAAGGAAGGAGAGCGAGGACTAGGGCAGCAGGAGGCACAAGGAAGGAGAGCGAGGACAAGAGCAGCAGGAGGCACAAGGAAGGATAGCGAGGAGAAGAGCAGCGTGAGGCATCAGGAAGGACATTGAGGAGGAAAAGAGCAGCGTGAGGCACAAGAATGAAGTGAGGAGAAGAGCAGCGTGAGGCATCAGGAAGGACATTGAGGAGGAAAAGAGCAGCGTGAGGCAAAAGGAAGGAGAGTGATGAGAGGATGAGCCAGAGGTACAAAAAGGAGTGAGGCAAAGAACCGCGTGAGGCACAAGGATGGAGAGTGAGAAGTGCAGCAGGAGGTACAAGGAAGGAGAGCGAGGAGAAGAGCAGCAGAAGGTACAAGGAAGTAGAGCGAGGAGAAGAGCAGCAGGAGGTACAAGGAAGAGCGAGGAGAAGAGCAGCAGGAGGGACAAGGAAGGACAACGAGGAGAAGAGCAGCAGGAGGTACAAGGAAGGAGAGAGAACAGCAGTGTGAGGCACAAGGAAGGAGAGTGAGGAAAAGAGCAGCGTGAGGCACAAGGAAGGAGATTGAGAAGGAGAGCAGCATGAGGCACAAGGAAGGAGAGTGAGAAGAGCAGCAGGAGGTACAAGGAAGGAGAGGGAGGACGAGCAGCAGGAGGTACAAGGAAGGAGAGCGAGGACAAGAGCAGCAGGAGGCACAAGGAAGGATAGCGAGGAGAAGAGCAGCGTGAGGCATCAGGAAGGACATTGAGGAGGAAAAGAGCAGCGTGAGGCACAAGAATGAAGTGAGGAGAAGAGCAGCGTGAGGCATCAGGAAGGACATTGAGGAGGAAAAGAGCAGCGTGAGGCAAAAGGAAGGAGAGTGATGAGAGGATGAGCCAGAGGTACAAAAAAGGAGTGAGGCAAAGAACCGCGTGAGGCACAAGGATGGAGAGTGAGAAGTGCAGCAGGAGGTACAAGGAAGGAGAGCGAGGAGAAGAGCAGCAGAAGGTACAAGGAAGTAGAGCGAGGAGAAGAGCAGCAGGAGGTACAAGGAAGAGCGAGGAGAAGAGCAGCAGGAGGGACAAGGAAGGACAACGAGGAGAAGAGCAGCAGGAGGTACAAGGAAGGAGAGAGAACAGCAGTGTGAGGCACAAGGAAGGAGAGTGAGGAAAAGAGCAGCGTGAGGCACAAGGAAGGAGATTGAGAAGGAGAGCAGCATGAGGCACAAGGAAGGAGAGTGAGAAGAGCAGCAGGAGGTACAAGGAAGGAGAGGGAGGACGAGCAGCAGGAGGTACAAGGAAGGAGAGCGAGGACAAGAGCAGCAGAAGGTACAAGGAAGGAGAGCGAGGACAAGAGCAGCAGGAGGTACAAGGAAGGAGAGCGAGGACAAGAGCAGCAGAAGGTACAAGGAAGTAGAGCGAGGAGAAGAGCAGCAGGAGGTACAAGGAAGGAGAGCGAGGACGAGCAGCAGAAGGTACAAGGAAGTAGAGCGAGGAGAAGAGCAGCAGGAGGTACAAGGAAGAGCGAGGAGAAGAGCAGCAGGAGGGACAAGGAAGGACAACGAGGAGAAGAGCAGCAGGAGGTACAAGGAAGGAGAGAGAACAGCAGTGTGAGGCACAAGGAAGGAGAGTGAGGAAAAGAGCAGCGTGAGGCACAAGGAAGGAGATTGAGAAGGAGAGCAGCATGAGGCACAAGGAAGGAGAGTGAGAAGAGCAGCGTAAGGCACAAGGACTGAGAATGAGGAGGAGAGTAGCGTAAGGCACAAGGAAGGAGAGTGAAAAGAGCAGCGTGAGGCACAAGGAAGGAAAAGACCGAGGAGAAGAGCAGCAGGAGGGACAAGGAAGCACAACGAGGAGAAGAGCAGCAGGAGGTACAAGGAAGGAAGGAGAGTGAGGAGAAGAGCATCAGGAGGCACAAGAAAGGAGAGCGAGGAGAAGAGCAGCAGGAGGTAAAAGGAAGGAGAGCGAGGAGAAGAGCAGCAGGAAGTAAAAGGAAAGAGCGAGGAGAAGAGCGGCAGGAGTTACAAGGAAGGAGAGAGAACAGCAGCGTGAGGCACAAGGAAGGAGAGTGAGGAAAAGAGCAGCGTGAGGCACAAGGAAGGAGATTGAGAAGGAGAGCAGCATGAGGCACGAGGAAGGAGAGTGAGGAGAACAGCGTGAGGCATGAGGAAGGATAGTGAGAAGAGTAGCATGAGGCACAAGGAAGGAGAGTGAGGAAGAGTAGCGTAAGGCACAAGGAGCGAGAGTGAGAAGAGTAGCGTGAGGCACAAGGAAGGAGAGAGGCGGAGAACAGCAGGGTGAGGCACAAGGAAGGAGATTGAGGAAAAGAGCAGCGTGAGGCACAAGGAAGGAGATTGAGGAGAAGAGCAGCGTGAGGCACAAGGAAGGAGATTGAGGCGGAGAACAGCAGCGTGAGGCACAAGGAAGGAGATGGAGGAGAAGAGCAGCGTGAGGTGGGGTGGTGTTAATTGTTCCAGATAAGAACAAGAATGGCTTGATGATCATGCAGACGAGTGAGCAGGGAAGATGGCATTGGCACACAAGAAAGAAGCTCGGCTGTTGATAAAAAGGAGATGCTAACGGAGGGTAGGATAAGCAGAAGTTAGAACAGGAGGGGGCAAGTAAGCAAAACTAAAACCGGGGTAGAGCAGCCAGGGCAACAGAAGAGGAACTGCAAACGCACATTGGTGGCATTGAGGCACACAGTAGTATTGTTATTGTAGTAATGTCAGTAAATGACTAAACAGGGGAATATAATCAGACTTGGGCAGAACACAGAAGTGCACCAAAATAAAAGTACTTCCCATTAGCTAATCAGTTAAAGAAAAATTAGGTAAGTTATTTTACAAACCCACAGATGTTTTAAAGAATAAGGGTGTGTGAGTACGTCAACAGAATCCTGTGGCAGGGGCCTGGAGAGTGGGGTGGTTAATAAAGCAAAAAAATGAACATTTTAAGGCACAGAAAACATTTTAAAGTCAGAAACACAAACAGAAAGCCAGACAAATGGAAGAACAAAAAAAACGAAAGTATGTGTAAATTAGCATAGATTATGATGGGCTGGAAACCGTTGGTTTCTTTTTGGGCATTGCAATAGCGCCAAGGATAAGGGTGCAGGATGCCACCTCCCAGTTGATATCTGGTCCATAAACCCAAGCTCCCCTATTGCCCCTACCACCTCTCACAGCCGTGCGGGGGGCTTGAGGGGGGTGGAGCAGTAAAAATTGTGCTAATACCTTTTAATTGTGGATGCTTAGTGGTGAAAGCTTTAGCAGGGTTGAACATTTTCTCGGCATTAAATGCCACCTAGACCCATTAAAAAAACACCTAAACCCTGGGAAATGGCTGACTGGGGTGGACCAGGGAATGCATTACCAAGGCCTGGTCGTCTATTATTAATGGAGCTAGCGTGGAGAAGTATGCAGGCCGGACTGATTAACCTTACCATTTGGTAAAGTGGAACGGCTTTTGAGGCCTCCATCAATGGACTCTCCTCACTACATTTTGCGACCTAGGGCTTTTTTGATGACGTAGGGCAAGGAAGGAAGGGGGGGGGGGGGGAGGGGGGGCAATTAAGAAATACATTCCAGCAAGATGTCGTAACAATTGTTTGGAAAACGGAATGGAGCCTACTTTTTAAACATGGGGGATGGGCAGAAGCTTTAAAACAATATGGGATTTTGGTAACTGATTTGGAAAACGCATTATTAGTGCCCTCCATTTTTTTGAAGCATCGCGATATATATATATATAAACATAATTTTGCAACCGGAGGCAAGCTCGACCGCGGGCAAACTGTTTCTGGTGCAGAAGAGCTAATGAAGTTCTGCTAGAGGGTACAGTAAAACGAAAAACAAATGTGTGCACAGCGCAGTGCAACAGATGTCTCTTCCAAATTACAAAGCCAGTTATGGCTGATTAGCAAGTGCTGCCGTGGGGGGGCCTATAGGGGGCAGCAGAGTGCAAACAGCATACTGCAAACAGCATACTATAAGAATGGAAAACAATGGAATGTGCTTATTTGGTTTGTAAGTAAAAATAAACCTTTTATCTTGAGGCTTGAGTAAAGTCGTGCTACTGCAGGCAAGCTCGACCGCGAGCAAACTGTTTCTAGTGCACAAGAGCTAATGAAGTTCTGCTCGAGGGTACAGTAAAACGAAAAACAAATGTGTGCACAGCGCAGTGCAACAGATGCCTCTTCCAAATTACAAAGCCAGTTATGGCTGATTAGCAAGTGCTGCCGCGGGGGGGGGGGGGGGCGGCGGGCGCAACAGAGTGCAAACAACATACTATAAGAATGGAAAACAATGGAATGTGCTTATTTGGTTTGTAAGTAAAAATAAACCTTTTATCTTGAGGCTTGAGTGAAGTCGTGCTAAATTCAGTCCCACTCGCGCCTGCAAATATTTATGTAGATGGTTTTTGGATTTGAACTGGAGTTGTTCAAACTACCTGGTGTCCAGCAGCCTGGCGTTTATCTAACCATCTGTTCCCGTGCAAGGCAAGCGGCCTCTATCTCTTCATCTCCACGGAACAACGCCAAAGAAAATGCGGAGTCTAGATAAAAAGCCCTCCGCTGAAAAGGAAGGCGAGGTTGTTTTCGGAACTGCTTCGCACTGAAAAGAAAGAGCAACTGCGCCCTTGTGAAACGGGCGCCAGAAGAGCCTTGACAGCGCGGTATGCCGCGCTGGAAGTGCTTTGTGACACATTTTAAATATTGAAAAGAGGAGGGCAGGGGGAATGGGAGGGGTTTAGAAGAAATAGTTCCTAATAAAAGCGGACGGCCACAAATCAATGAAAATCAATCCGTAGTTGAGCGTTGCTCCTCAAGAAGAAAACGGAAGTGAATCATCGGGTTGGGAACCCAATTAGGAGGCTGCAAAGAAGAGCGACGCTGCAATCGCCCTATGGTCAGCAGCAGGAGGGATTACAGTCGGTATAGTGACTACTACAGGTCTTGCAGACAGCGCATGCGCGCTGATGCTCGACCTAAAAATAAGGGGAACCCCAAGAACTTTAACCTCAATCCAGATCCATCTCGCTGCATCATCCCGGATTACCTCTCTCACCTCCCAATCCAACATACTCTAAAACAGATTACCAACTCCCCGAACTGCCATATTGGCCAAAGCAAAATACGATTGAGAATATTTCTTTGGCAACAACAGTTTGGGAGTGTTAGACTTAAAATGCATTTCCTGTAGAAATAGTACCTCGGGAGAAAAGGATCCCAACCATTTTAGCAGAGCCCCACTTTTACGTGCATTTAAAAGACCATTTACATTACAGGAGATTATCTTTATCCTTTGTGACATTCCTTCAATTTAAACATAACACCGCTACTTGTGTAAAAAACAATTTCCCCCCTTTTTTTTTTCTCCTTGCTATAACCTTACATCCATTTGTTTCCTGGACTTGGTCCATACCCCTGCTTTCCACAATTACCTCAGTTACCACCTGACCCCCCACTTCTCCTTGTGCTCTTATACCTTGCCCATTCCCAACCTGCTCTTGTCTTGCTCTTTAACTGCATACCCCTGCTACCCATCCCTCCATTTCAAACCCCCCCCACCCATGCCTCTTCTGAAGAGGGGAATGGCCCTTAACTCCCTTCTTCGTCCCAACCAACATTTTGGAGACTTGACCTTGCACCTGCCCACATGCTTTTGCTCCCACCCCCTCTATGATAATTAAATATCACTTCTTGACATCACTGAAACAACAATAAAGTACAAACAGTTGAGAAAGAAAAGTGCTTGTGAGACAAAATGGCGCCTGCTTTGGGTGATGCATTAACTTGTGCCCTAAGCCATAAACCTTTGCTGTTTAGATGAATAAAAACTTTCCTAAAATGCTAAAATTGTCAGGGCCATACGTCCTTAACACCATTCTACAGCTCTCCTTACCCTGAATAAGACCCAATTTCCATATACTGATCCCTAAAGAGCCCTTATAATGTCGGAACCCAAATCGTATATATATATATATATGATAACCAGCCATAAGTCACAGTAATCCTACCTAAAAAGTGCAACGTACAGAGTGCTTGGAGTTAACCCTGACAGCTTATAAACCTAAGAAATGCTAATTTCAGTCTTTAAGCCATTCTTAAAGTGCTACAATAAGGAGATGACCCAGTTCGGGTCTATGTATAAAAGTGCAAAGTGTATAAAGAGCAAAAGATCTAGACCTGATAGATTACAAAAATTTGTTGATAGCGAAAACTGTATATCATAGCCAATACCTTACAGCTGGCTCTGACGAGGAACAAAACAACTAGTGTTTATCCATCTATCCCCCCAGTAATCAGTCTATAGCCCATTCCCCTTAACCACAGAAATCTTTTATATTTTCTTATCACATTCTCTCTTCAACCGGTCTACAGCCTGGTTAGCACTAGCTTTTACTTGCTTGAATCATGTTTTGTAATACATCTTGAGCTTCCTCGAGAGTAACACATAGATGGAATCGACCTTTAAATAAAATTTTCAGTTTGGACTGTTGGCTGGTAGACGCCTGTCCTCCTGCACTCTTAAACTGGCCAATCAGTCCTGCAAACTCCCTTTGCCCGCGTGCTGCAAATGCCGACATATCAGAGAATACTCTCACTCTTGATCCATCAGTTCACAAAATATCCTTTTTCTGAATTGCCTTACTTAGAATAGCTTCTCTTATGCGAAAATCAGAAAAATTTACAATCATTGTCCTTGTTGGGTATTTGGGTTGTGCTGGAACCCTGTGTGCCCTCAACATGGTCAGATCTTCTGGTGCATTCTCAAGTATATGTTCTTTGATCATTGTTTCCATATATAACAAGGGCTTAGACTCGCCGTTTTATTCGTTCATTATCCTCTGGAATCCCTGTGAAGCGCAGATTAGATAGTCGCGCATAATTTTCCATTTCATCCATTTTCAGTTGTGAGGCCTGTACTTTTGTTTTCGAAGAGTGGCAATATCACTGTCCCAGCTCAATATCTGACACTCGTTGCTCAAGTTCTTTAATTCGTTCTGGATTTGTTGTGCCATGCATCAATTTTGTCTAGCCTTTGATGAACACTGGCAATTTCCTTAGCCTGCGAATTTTTGCATTCTCGAATCTCAGTTAAGAACTGCTGGATCTGATGCATAGAGAGTTGGCTTGGCTAGATACCCCAGTTGGTAGCTCACTGAATTGCTGTTGGTTTTGGCTTCCCCTAACATTAGCGTACTCCACCTTCTGGAGTCCTTGAGGTGGCCCTTCCTGTACTAGACTCATGGGTCCTGATACACCTGTGGCTTGAGGGGGTGTATCTGGAACTTTCCCTATTCCCATTTCCACCATTAGACCAATGCTCCACACTGCGAGTAGCAGATTCGCAGCAGGGTCACTTGATACTCCACTTGTATCTTGACCCTCTGGCTGACAATTTAGGCCCTCCAACATCGGTGTATGACTTTTTGCAAATGGTGGATAATCCTTGTGGGACTCATCAGCCACACTTCCCTCTATAGCTCCGCCAGGTATGACTATTGGCACATTTCCACTACTGTTGGTATGTTGCGGGTTGATAATGGCCTTTAAATTTTCAACCCTCACCTTATTCAAAGAGTTATCAGCCTCCGGTACCAAGACAGATTATGGCACAGAGCCCATACCAGTGGAGGCTAGTTCTAGGGGGGACCCAGATACAGCCAACATAGGAGAAGATATAGTAGTCTGGAAAACTGGAGATAGCTGCTGCATTGATTTATCTGCAACTCTCCTTTTTTTTGTTGAGTTCTTCTTACTCCCCACCAGAATGCGCGTTTGTGCGGCTTTCCTCTTCGCCCTCTGGTGTACTGATGAAGGGCTCAGCGCTGGGGCTCCAACTCCTGCTCCCCGCAAAATCATTTGTCGCATTCTTTGGTCCATCCAGTTTAGTAGAGGTTATTCCTTACTTTTGCCCCATACAGGTTGGTAATGCCAGATAATGTTCACAAACATTTAACCGTGTAGACCACTGGCACTCTTGTAGCATAAGAAATTGGCTATAGGAGAACAAAGCCCTTCCTGTTGTATAGATCATGCAAAGCGGGATGTATAGCGGGCACAAGCCTATTCAGGGACCCTCAGCTGGGCAGGCTGGTCTACCGGGGCGACTCCTCAACCACAAAAGACCTCCTTACCTCAGCGAGGCACCCAACGGCTCCCTCTATCCCCGTCTGCGCTCTTTTCCGTGGCTTTCCTTATGCCATCAACAAGAACTGGCTGTGCGACGCTGCATTCATAAGTCTATAACTGCTGCATCCGGCTGCATTACGTCTCCGGCTCCAACTCCGGCGTCCCTGACCTAGAAACTGTTCCCAGCTGGCTGCTTCGACGTGCATGCGACCTTTAGCAAGGCGGTGGAGCTCTTGCGTGCATGCGGCAAGGCATCGGGCTCACCCACGCCGCCCACCTCACATGAATTTTTGTATTAAGTTTGAGTAAAACTTTGGCTCATGAGGCTTCAGTAGATATTTTGAAATAACTGCTAGGTGCACTGCTATTGATGATTACTGTAGTCTGGTTTTTGCCAATAACAATAGTGGGGATGAGGCTCATCTTGTGTGAAAAGGTTTTGGGGGTACCGCATGTTCTACCGCAGAATCCTTCCTGGATTGAACAGTGATGCAATGGACCTTCATGAAAGCGCGTGTTGTCTTCCAGGTTGCTACTTTACAGATTTCTCTCCGAGGCACTCCCGTGATGGGAGCCGTTGTGGCCTTCATACTTATCTTGAAGTAGCCTCCTGTGCCTCAAATTGGTCTGTTCATCTTACTCTGCACCATAGAGACACATTATTTCTTCTGCATCCTATGATTTTTACTGATAGTCCTATACCTTTGAACACAGTAGCAAGCAGATCCCTCTAAAAGGCAGCTTGCAGCCTCTATGGTTGAATACCAGACACTTTGAAGGAAGATTTATACTAGGCTTAAGTAAATAGATTTTTTTAATAAACCAGTTTTATTGATTTTAATAAAATTAGAAATTTACAGCAGGTGCATTCATCAAGACATACATTGTGCGCAATATGCAGTGTAACAGCGAGAGTACGAACTTTGCCCCATTTGGCAGTATCAATCACATTACATAGATAATTCTTAAAAAGAACACCATTTCTCCCAAATCCTGTTGTGCTTCTGGGGGCATCCGCGTGCTGTGTGTATATAGGTTTCTCGAGCTGAACACACCAATCCAAGTCGAAATTGAGGAGGGGGGCGGGCGTTGGCTGCTTCTATGTGCGTGCTATATTACTTTTAGACACTAGGCAGGCCACCCCAATAAAGGTGCGCTCTGCTCGAGGCACCCGAGCTCCTCCCCTAACCCCAAAAGGGCAGAGCGCAGAGTTAAATCCACTAAGTGTCTAAGGACTGCCAACACCTCCTTTGCCACCCCTCCCCAGTAGGGGCGGAGTGCTGGAAAGTCCCAGACCATGTGAAAGAAATCTGCGATTGGAAAGGAGCACCATTGACATGTGGCTGGAATATTGGGTGACATGTGATGCAGTTGGCGAGGCGAAAGATAGGTCGCATGGAAGTAGTTAAATTGTATTGTGCGCATACGGGAGGAAATTGCCAACTCTCGTAGGGCCAGACAGGCCTCCTTCCAGTAATTCTCATCAAGGTCTCCCACACAAGCTACCCATTTCTGTCGGAGTAAATCGAAGCTGTCAGGGGCATGAATAACCAGAGAGCGTTAGATTTTGGAGAGGGCTCCTTTCCCCAGGCAGCCTGAAAACATCTTCGGCCCCAGTGGGCTGTACTCGGGAATCGGGGTGTCTGGCGGAATGTGTGCGCGCAGAGTGTGCCGCAGTTGAACAAAATGAAAGAACTGTGAGGGTATAGGAATCTATCAAGTCCTGGAAGGATATTCAGTTTACCCCCTTATATACTATCCCAGAGTATGAAATTCCGATCCCAATGAACGAAGCACTCTAGGGAAGAAAGATGTTGAAGCCAGTTTCCCTGCCAAATAGTGGTCATCCCAGTCAAACGGCAGTCCCAACGGATAAGGCGTAAAGCTGCCCTCCAACTGAGAATTGATACCAGTGTAGAAAATCAGGTCAAGGGCAGTCACGCCCCATAAATGAGCCCAAGAAAGCCATCGAAACCTAAAAAATGCAGTTCCAGACGATACGCCGGATCGTCCCAACCACCGGTAATCCACTTGTTTACGGGTACCAGATGTGCCGCCAGATGGTGTATGTGTGTGTGTGTATATGTATATATATTATCTACTGGCGGTCGCCAGTAGATAGTTATAGTTAGGACCTATTTTCCATAGGAAATCCGCGACATTCTATTTGAAATAACTTGCGTCGGTTGACGAATCTTCGCGAAATTTTCAAACTTTATGGCCCGCTCCAGTCCGCTCCTACCCTGAAAGTTTTGGGGTGATTCGTCAAGCGGGGGCCGAGAAAAAAGGGGGGTCCCAAAACGTGTTTTCCCCATTCATTTTCCCATAGGAAACTTTAGCCACGGCTACAGCCCGAACTGCTGAACGGAATTACACCAAATTTGGCAAAGAGGTAGTTCTTGGTTCAGAAAGAACCCTTTTGTTAAATGGTGTAAATCCGTTCAGTAGTTCCTGTGAAAATCAAAAGGAAAATCACATATATCTATGGCCGCGTCGGATTCGCGCACCCTCCCGATCACGAGCTGCATGCTAATTGGCTGTCAACACTCCAAATCAGGAAGTGTTGGCAGCCATTTTATCCTCGGTAGAACCGAGGGACAGAAATAAGTGCGCAAAGCGCAAAAAGGGGGCAGGGTAGAAACACCCTGACCCCCTAGGTCTGCTCAGGGGGTCCCACAAGGACCCCCTGGGCAGAAAAAAGCATTTAAAAAAAAAAAAAAATTCGGCGGGATGCGCTTAGGGTGCGCGGATCCCGCGCTTCTATTGTATTTTGCCCCCGGGTGGCCCAAGTCCTGGGGGCATGCGGGGGTGGGTTTGTTTTATATGGGGGGGCCTCTAAGGCCCCCCAAGCCCCGGGGACCGCCACCCCCCGGGGCTTTATAAAAAAAATGGTGCAGGAGGGCTCTCCTGCCCTCCCGCAGCCCCGGGGACCGCCACCCCCCGGGGCTTCTTTTTAAAATTTTTAATAACGTGTGGGGGGGCTCCAGCCCCCCCACACGCCCCGGTGATCACCACCTCCCCGGGGCACTTAGAAAATAAATGTGGGGGTCCGTTACGGAGCCCCGGGGACCACCACCTCCCCGGGGCTGTGCAATTCAAGGGAGGGGGGCCGCGCGGCCCCCCTCCTGGAGCCCTTGATGGCCCTGGGGACCGCCACCCCCCAGGGCCGGCTCCTGCCGTGTCCCGGGGTGCCTATCCCCGGGACACTGTAGTTTGCTATGGCAGGGCGGGAGCCTCGCGGCTCCCGTCCTGCCATAGCAAACTGCTTTGGATTTTGGAAGAGAGAGCAGGAAACCTGCTCTCTCTTCCAAAATTCAAGCAGGTTGCTTTTCCACACTGGGAGCTGCATCTTAGCAGCTCCCCATGTGGAAAAGCAATGCCGGCTCCCAAGGGACGCGGGGAGCCGGCGGGACTGTGGGGGGATTGGGGACCCCCCCACAGTCCCCAACGGAGAGGGCCAGCCCCGGGGATGGGGTCCCCGGGGCAAGTAGTGGCCCGGGAGGGGGGCCACGCGGCCCCACTCCCCAAAAATAAAAATAAAAATTTGAAGAAAAAAAAAAAACGGAAAGGCCGGCCCCGGGGGATGGGGTCCCCGGGGCCTTAAATGGCCTGAGGAGGGGGGCCACGCAACCCCCCTCCAAATATTTAAAAAAAAGAGGGCATGCCCCGGGGGATGGGGTCCCCGGGGACAATATAGGCCCATGGAAGGGGGGCCACGCGGCCCCCTTCCCGTTTTATTTTAATTAAAAAAAAATAATGAAAATCCTCATGCCCCGGGGGATGGGGTCCCCGGGGCCAAAAGAGGCCAAGGGAAGTGGGGCCACCCAGCACCCCTCCCATACAAAAAATAAAAAAATAAAAAATAAAGACCGGCATCGTGCCGGAGGCCCCGCCCCCACCCTGCAGCAGTCTGCAAACGCGTCCCCTGGCGCGTTTGCAGATGGGGAACGAATTCCCCTTGAATACTGGGGGTCCCTGGGGGCCAACTAGCCCACCAGGAACCTCCAGTATGCGCCAGCGGGCTGCGTTGCAGAGAGGTGTACAGAGGCCACGCCCCTTTTTACACCTCTCTGCAACGCAGCTCTGTGGCGCATTTTGGAGGTACATGGTGGGCTAGTTGGACTCCAGGGACCCTCAGGATTCAAGGGGACTTAATCCCCCAACTTAAAATGCGCCATGGGCGCGTTTGCACAGTGGTGAAGGGAGGGGGCGGGGCTTCAGGTGACATGTGTGCAAACAGGCCCCGTGGCGCATTTTTAGATGGGGAATTAAATACTCTTCAATCCTGAGGGTCCCTGGGGGCCAACTAGCCCACCAGGTACCTCCAGTAAGCGCCACGGAGCTGCGTTGCAGAGAGGTGTAAAAAGGGGCGTGGCCTCTGTACACCTCTCTGCAACGCAGCCCCCTGGCGCATACTGGAGGTTCCTGGTGGGCTAGTTGGCCCCTAGGGAGCCTCAGTATTGAGGAGGAATTAATTCTCCAACTTAAAACGCGCCACAGGGCGTATATGCAGACATGTCACTTCAGGCCCCACCCCCTTCCTTCACCATTGTGCAAATATTCCTCTAAAATCAGCCGAACTGCGAATTCCGATTTACTCACCTGTTATCAGGAGAGACCTCAGTGCTGCATCTTTGAGCCCAGTACTGATCCTGAAAAGTAATTTTAACTGTACTTACCAGTAACTTGAATTTCCTTCCATAGGCTAACATTGACTGGTTTCACTTGGAAATTCTTCTAAGTGTGGAGTTTTGGAACTTTATAATATTCCTCTAAAATCAGCCGAACTACGAATTCCGATTTACTCACCTGTTATCAGGAGAGAACCCAGTGCTGCATCTTTTAGCCCAGCACTGACCCTGAAAAGTAATTCTAACCGTACTTACCAGTAACTTGTATTTCCTTCCATAGGAATCCATTGTCTGGTTTTCAGCAGAAAAGTTTCAAAGTGTCGATTTTTTAAACATACAAATATTCCTCTAAAATCAGCAGAACTACGAATTCTGATTTACTCACCTGTTATCAGGAGAGAACCCAGTGCTGCATCTTTTAGCCCAGCACTGACCCTGAAAAGTAATTCTAACCGTACTTACCAGTAACTTGTATTTCCTTCCATAGGAATCCATTGTCTGGTTTTCAGCAGAAAAGTTTGTGTCGATTTTCACAAACTACAAATATTCCTTAAAAATCGCCTGTATGACTTAAACGCATTCTTTCAACTGTTTACAGGAGATGCACCAGTGCTGGATCCAGGATCCACCACTGAGTAAGAAAAAGTAACGATAACACTACTTACCTGCTAAGTGAATTTCCTCCCATAGGATAACATTGGTGATTCTATGTGAAAAAGTTTCTCTGTCTCAACTTTTAAAATACAATAATATTCCTTAAAAATTACTACTGTAACCAAAACGCTTTTACTCAACTGTTTACAGGAGATGTGCCAGGACTGAATCTAGGATCCAGTCCTGTGGTTAGAAAAGTAATCCATAAAGTAACTAATTGCATTTAAGTAGAAATTCACATTGAGCTCAATGTTCATTGTTTGAAATTGTGTTGCCCATTGCAACAACTGTAACTACTGTACTTAAAAGTCTATTGCCTATTTGCAAAGTATTTAAACTAAAGTAATTCATTCTGAGAAAGTATATTTTGTAATGTATAATGTAATTACAATGTAATTTAAAAATAAAATATGTAAAAATAAATAGTTTAAAAAAATTAGTAAATCAGTATCAAAAAAATAAATATAACAATTAATACATTTAAAAATTGTCATTTACAAAACCTTTGAAATTCACTGAAAAAACCATAGGTTTTAGGGGCGTTATAGTTAGAAATTAGCATTTAAAAAACCTTTGAAATTCACTGAAAAAACCATAGGTTTCAGGCACGTTATAGTTAGAAATTAGCATTTAAAAAACCTTTGAAATTCACTGAAAAAACCATAGGTTTCAGGCACGTTACAGTTAGAAATTAGCATTTAAAAAACCTTTGAAATTCACTGAAAAAACCATAGGTTTTAGGGACAGTTATAGTTAGTTGGACATTTAACTCGTACAAAACCATAGAAATTCCCCCGTTATAGTTAGTTCAGCTAACTATAACTCGGGCCCCCGCAATGCACTGCTGATGACGTCACATATTACATCACTCATGACATGGTCAGTGACATCACTGATTACATCACTGACATCTCAAATGACATCACTGATGACATCACTGACGACATCATCCACGTGATAATCTGATGCACCTCCTCACACCCTAATATAACCTTTGATACACCCACTCTAAATTACAGACTGCCATTCGCTAAACCATAGACACTCCAACACCAATAACTACATACCCACTCACTGATTCTTAGGTCTACACACACATCCACTCACTCACCCGTACAGTCACTCATACTTACGGTCACTCAGTACAGGACTATCATATGCACTCATACTCCTATATAGACTCAAACACCGCCACTCATCCATAGAGGTACTCACACACCTAGTCAGTCATGCAAATAATTAAACACACTGCCATTTACTCACCTATACAGTTATACACACACCAGCTCACTTACTCATACAAATACTAGCACATTCTTACACTCTTATACAATCACTGATACAAGCACACACTCATCCATACAGTCACTCTCACAATCACACACTCTCGCTTATAGCTATTTATGTACTCCAACACACATATATACTGCCTTTCACATATGTAGTTACTCACACATGTACCACTGGGACATACATTCACTCACACACACTTACCCACCCATACAGTCTATCACAGATGCACTCTTGAAACCATCCACCCAGTGAATCACCCACTCACACATCTATGCACAGTCGCACACACCCCACCCACACAAACACTCAGGCACCCATACAGATACTCAGACAACCAATCAATAACTCATATAGACACTCATGTAGCTATTCACAAACCCATGCAGCCACTTACACAGCAACAGACAGATGGATACAGACATTCACCCAGTTTAGTCACTAACCCTTGCATTCAGTAAGATACGTTTAATCACTCACTTATAGAGTCAGTCACGCACCTACTAAATCCTTCATCCACACACTTCTACACCCACTCATTCTTCAATACACCTTTCCCTATATATTAAAAATATTTAAACTTTACAGAAACAGTCACTGGATGATGTCATCAGTGATGTCATTTGAGATGTCATCAGTGATGTCATCAGTGATGTCACTGCCCATGTCATGAGTGATGTAATATGTGACGTCATCAGCAGTGCATTGCGGGGGTGCGAGTTATAGTTAGCTGAACTAACTATAACGGGGGAATTTCTATGGTTTTGTACGAGTGAAATGTCCAACTAACTATAACTGTCCCTAAAACCTATGGTTTTTTCAGTGAATTTCAAAGGTTTTTTAAATGCTAATTTCTAACTATAACTTGTCTGAAACCTATGGTTTTTTCAGTGAATATATATCTATCCACTGGCGAAATCCCAAGTGCAGTCGCGCACACACAGGAACACTGACTCGAGGTATAGCTGGTGCCAAACTTAATACTTTATTAAATCAACGGTGCTGCCTCTGACGCGTTTCGGACACAAACACACATATATATTTATATTTACTTTCAGAGGAAAAGGCCACCCTGTCGCCCCCACATGAAATTTGCAAGTTTGGAGGACAAGGAGCAGAACCATCTACGCGGGATAGGGTAGGGAAACATACAGATAATATGGGAGGGATATTTTAAAGCGTGCGATGCGTCCCATGTGGTTGAGGGGTAAGCTAGTCCATCGGTGCAAATCCCGATCGATAGCCTGAGTCAGGCCTTGAAAGTAAAGAGCACACGCCTAATCAAAAAGGTGAGACGCATGAATCCCCAGGTATTTAAAGGCGTGTCGCTGGATGGGTACTTCAGGGCACCAATAGCGCCCCCCAGCATCCCCCGTACCTCCACCAAACAGGATTTACTGGCATTAATTCTCAAGCTTGAAGCGTCAGCATAGAGGTGGAGGATATCAAGACACCGGGGTCCAAAGACCCGGGGATCACCCAGAAACAAAAGAATGTCATCAACATATAATGCTATACTGTCCTCAAACCCACCCCCGTTGCCATCCCCACACCTGAGTATCGCACCGAATGAGACGAGCCAAAGGCTCTGTCACAAGGGCAAACAGGAGGGGGGAAAGCGGGCAGCCCTGGCGCGTTCCCTTGGCGAATGGGAAAGGGTGCAGATAACACTCCATTCACCCGAACCTGAAAGGATGGATTGCAGTACAAAAGACGGACCATCTTGCCAAATCTGACCCCAAGAACCGCCCGCAAAAGAGCCGCATTGAGAAAGTCCCATGAGACCGTGTCAAAGGCCTTGGAGAAATCCACTCGGAAGGGAGCCTGGGGGACATCTAGGTCCGGTACCTGAGCCAATGCCATTTGTACTCTACGGATACAGTGACGCATGCTGCTACCTACCATAAGCCCACGTTTGTCTGGGAAGGTAGGGAAGACCCCGGGTCAGGCGGGATCGCCAGAGCGTTGGCATAAATTTTAATGTTGGCATTAATAAGTGAAATAGGGCGGTAAGAGGAGCAGCGTTCTTGAGGCAGGCCCTCCTTAGGGAGGACCACGATAGCGGCACAGTCCAGCTCTGGCGGGAAGGATCCCTGTTGGATCGCAGCGGTGTAGCAAAAGGAGTCAGTATGTCTCTGAAGTGCTTGTAGTATTCAAGGGGGTAACCATCGGGGCCCACGGTCTTCCCAGATTGAAGTGCTGACATGGCAGAGTCTATCTCTTCTGCAGGTAAGGGGGGATCCAACTCCAGGGCTATGGAGTTGGTAATGGAATATCGCGCAAATGGGATTCTCTAATTCCGATAAAGGCGAGAGACATTGAGTGTAGAGGGATTGATAAAAGGTGGCAAAGGTTTGGGCAATCGCGGACAGTTCCTCTTGAAGGCGACCGAAGGAGTCCCGAATGGCTGGAACTATTCTGTCACACGCCGTGGGTTGCCAGCCAGTAGAGCAGTTTGCCACACTTGTCGCCTGATTCGTACGCCCTCTGGGTGGAGGCCCTCCAGCACTATTTTGCTTCCTCAAGCGAGAGCTGGCGCAAGTCCGTCTGTGCGACCGCCATGCAACGTCAAGTCTCCTCCGAGTCACAGCAGTGCAGGCTGGTTTCCAATTGGATAATCTTGCATTCAAGATTGGCCATCTGAGCCAGTCGGCGAGCCTCACAGTGTTGCACATATCCCCCAAGATGGCTTGTCAGAGGATTTACTGGATGCCCACAGTGTGACTGGTGACGCTACAGAGTCTGTGTTAAGCGGAAAGAAGGTCCGCAGCTCCTCGACGAATGCAAAGTATTCAGGATTTCTCAAGTACCAGGCAGTAAATCGCCAAGCAGGACGGAGATTATGTGGTCAAGCACCCCATTCCAGCAGCAGGGGTGCGTGAAATGCCGAGAGGGAGGACGCGAACGGATGGAGAGATAGGACGTCCGCCGCTGACGGCCACAGCAGGTAAATTTGTGATTCCATATTGTGAGCTGGGGATTGATGTGTATATGCCCGCTCCGCAGGATGGCAAGGATCCCAAGCATCACATAGACCAGTAGAGTCCGCCCAAGAGGACAAACATGCAGAGCGGCCCCAACAGCTGGGGTAGGAAGCAGTGGAGGCATCGAGAACGGAATCAGGGATCGCGTTGAAGTCCCCGCCCATCACAGTAACACCCAAAAGGAGAGTGAAAAGAAGGGACTGCAGCACCTGAAGAGTAGGCACAGTAATGTCGGAGGAAAATAGCCTGTAATGAAGTTATTATGCTTAGCAGCCATGCGACCCTCTACCCCCACGTACCGCCCCTGGGGGGGTCCCTGTGGACCTTGGTGAGCGTTGAAGAGAGAGATTTGTGGAGCAGGATGGCTATTCCGCAGGAGTTCCTCGCAAAACCACAATGAAAGACCCTGTCGTACCTGAAACAGCCGAGAAATGGGCATTGAGTGCCCAGCAAATGGGCTTCTTGTAAAAAGTCTACGGTTGGCCTGTATCTCTTGATATAGCGCAGCACCGCAGACAATTTATTCCGCTCAAGCAGGCCATTGGTGTTCCAGGAGAGTATTGTCAAATTAGGAGTTGACATAGTGGGGGAAGAAGGTGCACAATGGATCTTCTGCAATCCAGAGACATCTATATAGGATGGAGATGGCACAATCACAAGTATATAGAAGGAGACCTAAAAGCACTGGCTGTGTAAAATCCTTAAAAGGAAACGCATGGTTACAACAATAAACCAGGTACAGGGGGGCCAACATAAATCCCCCTCCCAACTCCCCCCCACACTTCATCCCAGGAAGTATCTGTCGCCTTATAACAAAACATGGAAACCAGGGGGAAACATTCATGGTACAAAGGCACCCAATAAACAGTAGGCTATTACTGACAGGAAAGGAGAAAAACTATACCTATCGGGGCCAAGACTACTTGAATATTGGAAATTTCGAATATATGGCAGGGGGGGTGGGGGGGGGGGGGCGGGGCGCACCACCAGCAGGCAAATGTCAATTGTGCGTCCACCCCAGCAGACCACAGGGGATCGGGCTGAGCCACCCCGAGTTTCGCAACCGTCCGCGGAGGACCACAGCACGGTCCGTTCATATGGCAGGAAGAGTTTATTGCCCCAAGTCAGGGAGGCGAAGCAGAACATGTCCCAGAACGTAGTGCGAAAGATCAGAGGGGTGTCCATTAAGGAGTCATCCAGCAACTGCAATGCGCTCTACCCCATCTGGCGCCTGGCCGGGCGAAGCAACTGCTTCGCAACGCTCAATCCTCGACCCCCTGAAGTGGGAGCGAGACGCCCCAGGCGGGCCGGGAACAGGAGCATATAGTGGATGTCGAGAGCCAAGAGTTTCAGCTTTACCTCCTCAAAGGAGCGGCGGCGCTGCTGCACCGCCTTGGTATAGTCTGGGAAAATGAGGAGCTTGGAATTGGAGTGTCGGATCTCCGGATGGGCGCGGGCTTCGTGCAGGACGACGTCCCGGTAGTTGAGCAGGCACAGTATTATAGGTCGAGGTGGGGCCCCAACTGGAGGCCGTGGAGCAAGAGAACGATGTGCCCTCTCAGTGACAAACATGTTGGACAATTTGCCAGTCGGGATCCATGAGCGGAACCACTCCTTGAAATTTTCAGCAAAACCTGAGTCCACCAGAGACTCTGGTAGGCCCACGATGCAAAGCTCTTGAGCAGTTTTCAGCGTCCTCTGCCTGTTCAGAAAGGGCCGCAACTGAAGTCAGGAGCTAAGATACTTGCATTTTAAGTGTAGCAACCTCGTCCTCGTTCGTGGAGAAGCGCGTCTCCGTCACTCTGTCTGCAACCTTCCGGAGAACTTGATGGAGCAAAGAAAGGTCCACATGGAGACCATCAAACTTGAATTCAACAGCTTCCCTGGAGTCTTGAATGGCCTTGAGGATCATCCCCAGATCTGCAGTGGGCTGAAGGGAAGTAGAGGTTGGGGGAGAAGTCTCCGCGGCCCCCCGACATCAGAAGGGGGATCGTATATTGGTCCATAAATGTCCGGTCTGGTGTGGGCGGGGGAATCTTACCACGGCCCATCGCCAAGCTCTGTGTCCCAGTAGAAGTCAGTGGAAGACCCAGGAGAGCAGGCCCTGCGCACCAAGCAACAGCGCAAAGTGTCGGTCCACAGCAGATTCAAGTGTTCTCCAGGCACAGTCCCACCCCCACATCCCCCCCTCCACCCCCCAGGCAGCAGCAAGTAAATAGATGTTTAAGTGTAACTCGACCAACTATCAAGTCAACTAAATTGTTAGAATCAAGTCAGTAGTGTTTTGTATTTATATGGATCGAGTTTCAGGTGGCTTCCTTCCAAATCTCAGCTGGTGGAACATTTTTTAATCATGCTGTATTAGCTTCTTTGCCTCTTGTGGGGAGTGTGCTTTAGGTTTTACAGGAAGAGGCTTATCCACCAATTCGTACCAGGGAATACTGCTGGGAAATGGGATGTTTCAACATAGCTAAACTCGTCCTTATTGGACCGTTGTTGAGGAATGATCAATTAGACTTTTATTGGTTAAGTCTTGTCAAAGTGAAACCATAAAATCTTTCTGTCATCTAACAAGTGTAGGAAAGGTTTAGCTAGAGTTGATGGATTACTCACTAAACGGGAATGTGATGGTTTGATATGCAATTCTGATGAATACTTTTACCTGCAGTTTTGCAACAAGTATGGCAGAGTTATGGTTATGAGAGCAAAACTGCATCTCCCCCTAAAGGTAATATTGCACTTTCATGTCAACCATATTACTCGAGTTATTCCAGTTGCCTAAATCAAAAGTGGAAAGGGCAAGGACCATGCATTCGATGGATGTCAGAAGGGCAACTCTACAAGGAAAAAAAAGGAGCAACACTCACCGTCATTGCTAACATACCCATAAACTACTGCATTGCGTTCATGTGGTCTTCCATGCACACTTTCACATAACGTTAATGCTTGGACATTGAAGCTAACAAGGAAGCAAAAAGGTGGAACAAAAGGTACTGAACACTTGTTTGCAAATATACATACTTCTTAATCCAGCCTCCCAAGGGAAGAGGATATCGCTACAAAAATAATGCCCAGCATGTAATTCCAGAAAAGTTTCACGCAGCAAAATGAAATGGTTACATAAATGTAGTCGTAGTTTTGCAGCTTGCAGACCTAAGGATTCATATGCGATGCGCCCACCTCTTTAGGTTGACATTGATTTGCAAATGGAGATAAATGTGTATAGGGAAAGAAAACGTCAAATAGCCAATATTTATGGTAGTTTTCCTTACCTCCCATGCTTTCTGGACAGCTTTTTGCTTATTTAGCATCTTCTATTCACAGAATTTCTTTTATAGACCCTCAGACTTGTAATCAAACCAAATATTTTGTTTTGCTTTTTTTTGTTTTATTATAAATAGAAACTGTGCAACCTCTGTAAACATAAACAATTCCCTGCTTCGGATTTTCAAATGTCTGTCTCTTCCCTCCCTGTGGGGGCACATTCTGGAGCTTGCTTTTGGTGCTGGAGCTGATGCTTCCATCCATTGAGTTGTCAGATGTGTGCCCAGTGTTGGAGCAGTACTGACTCTGGATGCACTGAATGGTGTACTGCTGTTTGGCAAATATATAGGCAATTGAACCAAATCCTTTTTTTCACAGGAAGCCAGTGGAGGTTGCTGAGGCGCTAAGTGACTAGTTGACTGGTCACAAGTTACAAAATGAGCCTGTCTGCCTCATTTTGTATTGTTTGCAGTTTTTTCACAAGATAATTGGGCAATGCAACTTACAAGAAGTTCCCAGCAGTCCATTGGTAAAAGAGGCTGACACTTCTTTAAAATTCTCAAAATAAATTATGAAAATTTATGGTTTAAGTTTTCTCTACCAATAAAACAAGATTTCTTGCTTCTGGAACTGAAAGCCGGGAGATCACAAATTGAGGCAGGCCACGCTGCCTCAATCCAAAGCAGTGTCTTCATCAACATGTATGATAAAAGCAGCATGTAGTCAACATTTGTGTTCCATCTCAAGGGAATGACTGTAGCAAAGTCACTACGCAGTCTCCCCCCACCTGATATCTGGGTTGGGAGTCGGTGTCAGAAATGGTCAAGACACCCCACAATATCCAGATCGCAGGTCTAGTTTGACAGCTGGTAATTATTCTAGGATTATGAATGTAAGAAGGGATAAAGTTGCTCGAGAATGGTATGTGACTTTTCCTTGCAGTCTGTACTTACTTGACCGTTTCAATTGATTGTCCAAGTGGCTCCTTCCCCTATGGAGCGACTTTGCTTCATCTTGCAAAGCTCAGGTGAGGTTATCATGCTGCTCCTGATCTGTAGTAGGATTCTGTGAGGCATTTGCTACATTTTGTTCCTAGCATGCCCAGATACAGAACGTACAGATTAGGGATAAAGGTTCCCTACAATGTAAAACCATAATTCTCATTTCAAGTGATTGATTGTACATTAGCACGCTAGAGCAGTAATGTGCCCTTTTGTGCAGAGCGCAGCATCCGTGTCACAGGTTAATCTCAGTTTGACTCCTATCCTCCAGGTGTACAAGAGGAAGACTGAGGCAGCCAAGAAGGAATACCTCAAAGCTCTTGCGGCTTACAAAGCAAATCAGCTCTCTCAGGTAAAGAAGAATGGTGTGATCTGTGCCACATTTAAGTTTTGAGCTGTTGGAGAATGTGATTTGTGTGATTGATCCACTATATGTGGTTACAATACCACCCAACTGTATAAATGCAAAATATCTTTCTCACCATAGTGTGTGCTAATACATTTTTGATCAAGCATGATAAAACCGAGGAGTGCTGCTGCTGTTTGCTCTGAGAGAAATGTAAGTACACAGTAGGTTGGAGTGCATAGGAAATATTGTCGCAGAGAATGAAATATAGCAAAGCAAATTGTATTTTGTCCTACAGTTCTGTTAAGTTAAATTTGTCGCCATTGGTTTTTAAACATACTTGGTTATGAAATACATAGAAAGCTGAGGAACATTTATTCGAATAAGGTACCTTGTAGTTTGAATGTACTCCGCAACTGCAATTAGATTATGCAGTTTTAGCATGACTAAAAAAAGCAAAGCAGAAACATTTAACTTGAAAACTGAAATAGAAACAGAACTCTAATAGACTAAAATGCATGCAAAAAGGACAAATTGCCTAAAATAAATCCAAGGGAAAAAGTGTATAACTTGCTTCAAAGACTAGGATTCCTGTGACACAGATTTATAATTACAGGCAAGAAACTCTGTTCTCTAGTCTAGCTGCTGTCCAATACCCTTTGAGGCAGTCCTCATTAAGCATTGCCTCTCAAAGAAATCTAGATTTTTGGGAGTCCATTTTAATCCCACATAGTCTGAAGAATTCCATGCTTGAGCAGGAATATTTAGTGAACTGAAACCATTTTCTACTATGTCTGCCCTCCCAGGTCATGGTTACACACAGCCACCAGCTTTGGCAGGTTACAGTTCAAGAAAGTCAATAAACGAGTGTCAGAATTGAGAATCAGATGGTGTAGTTCAGTCTGGAACCCCTCCAGGTACCAGACTTTATTTGGGCAGAGTCTTTTGGCACAATTAATGCCTTTAAGTTCTTATATACTATTTAAAGTGGTTCTGGGTTCAACATAGTGTTGATAAAATGGTTCAGTATCCTCCCTCTTTGTGGAGAAGTCCAAAGGTGTAATGATCTTGGGAGGATAACCATGCTGAGAAGCAGCTGCAATTAAGTATTTCTTTTGTATATGACAATGTATTTTAAGAATTAGTATTTTTTTTTTAGCCCAGTCTGAAGCCCTTTCCACGTTTGCCCATCTATCCCCTGATGCTTTTTTTATTGCGCTAGATGAAGTAATATTATTCCCTGCTGCAGTGGTTTAGAACATTTTGGCCTTGATTTAGTTTTGGCTTCGATGCCATTTATCTCCATTGTACCATCACTGTTGTCTATAAAAAACAAAATAGTCTGCGACCGGAATACAGAATTCTAGACTTTGTGATTGGTACTCGACAAGTAAGGAGGATTTCAATACATGTGGATTTTAGCTGTCATACCATTAGAATATGATTTCCTTATATCATTTTAACGAAGTTCCTCCCTCATAGTGGTTATGATGGCGCCAGTATTTACTTGTTTTTGGTAGTGTTTCTATGCTTTCATGACTATAGGTAACATAAAAGTTGGCATATCATGTAAGGGATCACGATGTCCGAGCGGGACCATTTCCTTGCAGACTCTTCCTTGGGAGCGTGTATTCCTAGAGCATTAATGAAAAGTAAATGCCTAGCTCCAAGGCTATGGTTACCCCATTGAAAATAAAAAGCATAATTCCTTTGTACATCTTCAATCTTGTCTGTCCAAATCGAGGGAGAGCTTCTCTATTGCTCCACTCTAACATGGATAGTGTTAATCACCATCATTGACCCCATTAGCGACCAACTTCCATTCCCAATTAAGCATTGTAATCATTAGTGAAACCTTTCATTTTTAGTAAATCAAGGCAGAGATTACACCTAGGTAACAAGTATTTGATTCCATATTCTATTTTCTTAGGTCATTGTCAGTTTGTTGATATTACTTTACATTTTTTCCAGACTGCAGTAGAAACAGTGGAGCTGGAGTCTCCTCAGCCCTCCCCACAGGTGACGGAGGCACCTAGACTTTCTCCACCCATCGTTGTGACCACCAGCCTCCCGCAGTACACCACAGTGACAACCGTAACCAACCAGACACCTGCCTCTACCAAGCAGCCTGCCATCACCAAGATCATTATCTCTAAGTTGGCCCTAGGTCAGCTTTCATCATCCATTGTCAGGAGTCAAGGGTCAATTGTGAGTGAGAGTCCTGCTACTATTGTGACTGCAAGGGGATTGCAGGGTCTGCAGCTGGGCCAGCAACTCCAGTTCCAGACCTCAGGCCAGGTACCCAGTACTCAAGCACAGATGCTCACGCGTTCCGTCCTCCAGGCAGTAATGCAGCTGCCGCCACGACTCCAGCCGCCACCCCTGCAGCAGATGCAGCAGCCCCCGCGGCTTCAGCAGATGCCCCAAGTGCCACAGGGGCAGCAGTCACAGCCGGGAACCACAATGCAACCACCCCCACTGCAGGCTATGCAGAAACTGCGCCTCAACCTGCAGTGCCAGCAGCCCCCACCGCTCCAAATCAAGATCATTCCTCCTCAGCCGCCTTTGCAGCCTCAGCCACCACCACCTCCTCTCCAGTCGCAAACTGTACAGATTGAGCCTACACCAACCCCAGTGTTGCCAGTGGCCCAGCCTGTCGAAACTGCCTCCCCCATTCCCAGCCCTGAACCAATGGCTTCTCCTGAACGTGTGGAGATGGTGACTGAAGTTGTACAAGAGGTAAGGATTTTGCTAATGTTTTTGTTTAGTATAACCAAAAATGTTATTTATTTGAAAACTTGCATTTTGCAGCATGAATTTGGGATACATGCACATTATATGAATGCCTCCTCCCCAATAGAGTGGTTGGAACATTTTCATGTGTTTTTATTTCAAAACTAGGCTTTCTGATGAATACTTTTAACAGTAGATTCCTCACTTTGTGAATTCTTCAAGGATTATATCTGGAAAAGTTAAAATTAGTGCTTCTGTGCACCATTAGGTAGCCCCATGCGGCTGTCAATGCTATTCCACTCCAGAAGTGAGGAATTGAGTCGCATATAAGCGCCACCGGTGCACGATGACGTCAGTTCCTTTCTTTCTGTACCTTCAAATGCAGATCTGGAGCTCAACTTCACTCAGCGCAGAGATTTTTCTTTAAAACATTTTTCAGTGTGCAACGGATATCGCCCCCCTAAAACAGAATTCAAACATTGTAGTGACTTTCGCAAACTGAAATCTTTGACAGATCCCCATGAGGTGTGCCTCTGGTGTTTAGGTTCTTCACATGACTCCAAGGCTGGGGATGACTACACTCGGATAAACCCTAAGGCCACCAGCAAGCGTGAGGCAAAGCTCAATATGATGAAACACCTGAAGACTCCATGTTGGTCATGCTCCAGATGGAAGGCGAGAACCCTTTCTCACTCCCGAAGTTGTTCCCAAGGCAGAACGTCCTCTGGGGTGAAATCTTCGGTATGTCAAACAAGAAACACAAGAGGTCCAAGTGGGACTCAGCCCTTTCCCGAAACTCTCGATCTCCAGAGGTGGTGTCTCTCCTGTTACCCCCAAGAAGCTGATTCCATCTCTGGTCCCAAGCCACACCAAGTTCCTGGGTCCTTTGGCAGGTAGACACATTTTGTGACCCCATTCTGCCAATACTGGCATTCTTCTGGATCCCTCTAGCTCGCTTTTGGGCCCTAACGATCCACAGTGACTCCCAGATGGGTTACTGCCAGTGGGTTCGTCCTCAGTGCTGTCTGGGCCCCTTCAACCTGTTTTGGGTTCCTTGCCGGCATCATTACCAGCGATATCATCTGCCAGCTCCTCCAGTGTTGACGTGGGCACCAACGCTGCCAGCACCGAAGGAAGACCCGAAACCAATTGTGCTGTCTATCTCTGAGCCTGCATCATCTTGATCTTGACAACGTCCAGATCTTGATGTGCTGCTGCCTCTGCTGAACCAATTTGACTCCGACCCAATGCTCCTGCCACATAGTTGAGCACAGACATTGCACCAGCTTTCTGGATTGGACTCTGACCAGAACCAGCCTTATGGAGATGACAGTGGACGGGATGGGGAAGGATATCCCCCATCCTGTGATGATGCCCTCCACCCTATATTAGCTCACCGATGACACTCAGCGGTTAGTTTTGCCCCACTGTCATTTAAAAAAAACGAATTTTAAGCTATTCTGTGTATGTTTTAGATGTTTTAATAGTGAATTTGTATTGCTAGGGGCCACGCTTATCTAATTGGCTTTATTAATTGAATTTATATTGTGGGGATCTAATTGATTGTATTAATGGAATTTTAATTTTTGCAGCGTGAATCTTTCTGGATTCACTATGCTGTGCATTATTCCGCCATCTAGTGGTTAGGTCCGGAATTGTCGTACTTTTTCTTTTTTTTTTTCGTGGCCCAGGTGGGCGTCGACAAACTACCATTTGGTGCCTCTTCGTGACGTCGACGCGCTTCCTCCGGAAGCTCCCACCTTTGGTCGCCATCTTCAGATTCTTTTTTTCCGCCGTTGGGTCTGGATCGTCAGTGAAGGAGCTCCAGAACTTTGGAGAGAAGAATCCATGGAAAACAGCAGGAAAACGACGAAAATCACCTTACAACATACCGGACTACGAGTCAGGTAACTGGGACGACGAAAGAGGAGGAAAACATTGAGAACTTCGACGTTCTATGGAGAATGCGCACACAGGGGCTCCCTGGGCGCGGTGATGGACAAAACACCCTCTAAATTCTGCGCCAACTGCCACCACAAGTATGCGCGGAAGGACCAACCTCTGCCTGCCGCTCGACCATCGAAGCGAGGACTGCAACGCCTGCGCGGCATTCACACCGAAGACCCTCAGAGTAAGAGAGAGGCAAAGAAGGGCAAACTACAGCATGCAGGGGCAGGGGACACCTCCATCGCTCCGAGATTTGGGCCTCTCCAGTGGAGAAGAGGACAACATCGCCGAAGGACCGGAGGACGCCACAGTCGAGGTCGAAAAGATAATGCCGAAGGAGGTAAGAGTCGTCGAACCCCAGGCACTCCACTGATACTCGAAAGAGTGAGTCCAAGTCCTCCAAAGGAGCATTTCCGTGTCAACACTCGACGACCGCAACTGCATCCAAGGACAAACAGCCCGTCGGTTCCTTTGACAAGGACTCCCAGATGGCAAAAACCCAAGATAAGGCAAAGGCGTCGAAGAGCGGTCACGAAAGGGACTCTTCGACGTCGAAAAATGAAGGGTTTAAAGCGGCTACAACTTCGACGTCCACAACCGCGAAGAGAAAGGCCGAAACTCTCGACGCCGACCACGCGTCCGAGATGGAGAAGAAGAAGAAAAGGCTCGAGGCCGAAATGGCGAGCATCTTGCAACGCAGGAGGGACTTCGATGAGAAGATGAGGCAGTTCACTATTCCACCGAAGCCCACGGCCGAAGCACAAAGGTGCATCGAGGACCTTCAACCACCGACGGCACCAGAACCTGTCGAACAGGAGGAGGAAGACCTATATTACGGCGATAACGAAGGTGAGGAAGACTAACAAACTTACCAAGGCTCGACATCCTCGGAGGCGCAAGACTTGCAGTGGCAGGATCTCGACGCCGAATCCCTGGAAGAGGGAGTAGAATCCTATCCTTCGAGGCCTTCGCCGCCAGACGACATAGGATTCTATAACCAAGTCATAAAGAAGGCTGCAGACACGTATGGAGTGCAGCTAGAGGAGGAAAAACCTCAATCTTGCTTCCTGTTGGAGACATTGTTACCTTCCCAGACAAGAAGCCAGTTCCTACCCATGCTCCCAAGTGTGCTGGACCAGGGGAAGCAGGCCTTCAAGGAACCTGCTATGTGTAAAGCAGTAACTCCAAGGACTGACAAGAAATACAAGCACTCATCTGAGGATCCTATGTATATTAGGGGATCAGTACCAGCTGATTCAATCATAACATCCACAGCTAGGAAAAGGGCCAATCTACCCACAAATACAGGACCACCTCCAGACAAGGAGAGCAGGAGAATGGACCTAATGGGGAGGAAACTGGAAAGGAGTGCGGCGATCCAATGGCGCATCGCCAATTCTAATGCGCTCATCAACAGGCACACATACCAGCAGTGGGAGGAAGTGGGCGAACTCCTAAAACATCTGCCAGAGCAATACCAAAGAAGGGCGAGCCACCTGGTAGAGGAAGGAAAGAACATGGCTAATACATGTCTGAAGTCTGCCCTGGATGCAGAGGAGACATCCAGCAGGCAGATGATGCTTGGGGTAACAGAGAGAAGGCATGCCTGGCTAAGAATTTCATGCTTCAAGACAGAAGTGCAAAACAACATCCTTAACACACCCTTTAACGGGGGAACAGCTTTTTGGTGCTCCAGTTGACGAAAAACTCAATCAGCTCAAGAAGGACAATGAGACAGCGAGGTCCATGGTGGCACTACAGTTCAGAGGAATGAGAAGAGGAACACCTTCAAGAAGACCAGCAGGTAGGGGGAGCCACCAACCTGTGGCACCACCCTAAACCTTCCAACAGGGTTATCAAGGAGGTAACTAGGGTCAACAGCAGGGACAGCAGCAGCAGAACTGGCAGTACCAGGCCCGAGGACAATCCTTTCGAGGGCGCACACGAGGAAGAGGAAACGGACAGAGAGGGGGGTCAACAACCCACATCCAAGTGACTTCGCTGTAAGACCAACGCACACCCAGTCAACATCTCTAGGGGTGCAGCAAAGGATAAGACCAGAACAAAAACTAATTCAAAACGAACGACAGTTCCTCCAGCATATAACACCAGTAGGAGGCAGGATAAAACACTTCCAGGAGTGGAGGAAGATCACATCCGACAGTGGCGGTTTCTCTACGAGGGCGTCGGGGCTCCGCCCCCGTTACATTCACAATGCTCAGCTCATAGTCATTTATAAAACAAAACAAAAAAACATTTATCAGCTGCCATTAACACTTTTACTGTAGAACTTGAACACGAGGCTGCGGGGCACTGTCTGCCCCACTCACCGATATCGCCGCTGTTGGACGTCACGTGACTCTCTCCCCTGCCCTGTTGTTTGCTCAAGAAGCCTACGTGTTTGCCGGCTGAGAACCTCACAGCCCTGAAGGCTGTGATGTCATCAGCTCGGCAAAGACCTAGCTGCAGGCGTAGTCTCCACCCCCTGATGGCGTGGAGGTAAAGTTAGCCCCGGGCGTTTTAAATACAAGCCCGGGATCGCTAACCCTCCACGTCAATCAGAGAGAGTGGAGAGCTTGTCACCCCACCCTTTCCCAACTCGTTACAGGGCGTGGTGGGACCCACCCTGTGACGAGTTGGGAAAGGGTGTGGCAGGCGAGGAAGCCAAGGAATCGAGTCTGCGCAGACTCGACCTCAGACGGCTTCCCGCTCATGAGTCTGCAGTGGCACTCGGAGTGGTGAACTGGAAGCTGCATTTTTTACTGCGTCACACTAGACAGTCGGACTGCGTTTTAGAGAAAAGGCACTGAGGCAGTCTGAAATTATCATCATCAGACGTCTGACGTTGTGAACTCGGTCAGTTCACCAGCCCAGGTAAGGCCCAGGCGGGCATTTTTTAACTTGTATAGGCCCGTTTAGGGCCTTGTCGTTGCGTGGTGTGCATGGCCTATTTCGACGGAGTTCACCCGGCTGGGGGTCCGCTGTGCCTTCCTCCGGACAGGGGGTGCGGGGCATGGCCTATTTCCAAGGAGTTTATCATACTGCGGGTCTGCTGGGTCTTCCTCCAGCTGGAGTGTGCGTGGCTGTGTGCGAGAGTGGCCACCTTATCGGGGTTCTTCCTTTGAGCATAGTGGGAAGTTGGAGTGCTTTTAAGTGCTCTGTTGGCTGACCTGCTCGTTCGATGTACACAATTCTGTTAACAATGGGAAAAGAGAACAATGGCCATTTGTTTGGGTAGCAGATTAAAGCCTAATTTGCAGTCAAATACCACTTGACTACAATTACAGTCAGAGCATTGCAGACAAGAGAAATAGCAAATTGCATAATGAAGGGAGTGCTAGACATTACAAAACACAATATCGACCCTCGACAATTTCGAAAAGTCACCTCAATGCTAGCACATGAATTAAAGCAGAAGTAAATTAGCATAAGGGGAAAGTGATTTTTCTGAAGACTGTGAAAAAACGCAATGAAGAAATGATGGTATGTGCGCGTTGAAATGTATGCAGGGTTATAATGATGATCTTAGGAACACCACACCTGCATCCAATGAAGTGTTTTGCTAAATGGAGCATTTTTCGAGTACCATCCCCCGAACTGATAAACAAGGGATATATAAGACCTGCCCGAGAGTCGCCTGTTATGTTACTTCCACAGTGCGGTAGGAATCTGCGTAAACCTGCCAGTATTTTCTGTAATCTCACACAAATGTTGTGTAATGCTTAATCTGCTGATGGGTTCACTGTTTAGATATGGAGGACACGGCATGCATCAAGCTATCTATCCCCCAGGTGCAGGCTCACAGTCTTTCTCTGTAGGGACACTGTGGCGGCACAATACACTGACTGTTTACTGCGACTGTATATTTTGTATTCAATCTGTGTTCTTTGCATCTGTGTGCATTTATAGCATCTTGAAAGCGTTCAGAGGCAGCACGTAAAACAACGTAATGAATAAACACACAAATACCCAGAACACAGACTCGTATATATAATAATTGTACGTGTGTGTGTATCGGCATTGTTAAATGTTATGCAAATAGGTGCACCTATTTCTGTCACCACCATGGAAGTCCCTCTCTTTTCACACCACACACCAAGATGTTAAAGACAGGGGTGGACGAGCCAACAAATTAATAAGGAGATCCGAGACAGAGCCAAGCCCCTATCGACCCCGTGCCCAGCCCCAGAAGACCATTCAGATGGCACGCAAGGGTGTGGGAGCAGGATCTTGGAATTATCAGGTGACTCAGATGCAATGGCTGTCATGCACCTGATCGGTCACATCTCATTAGGCTGTATGTCGGCCAAATGTTCCCATGATTGTGAGTTGGAGGCACCGGCCATAGAAAGCATTCATGAAGGCTGCAGAATGAAACTAATGCATACCAATGAGGTGCATAGTTGTGACGCCACTCATGGCATCCCTGTTGGGTTAGATGTGTGTTTAGTGCGCCTATCGCAATTGTGCAAAACCAGGTGGTTGTGTATTTAGGGAGTGAGGTCGGCTGTTCAGACCCATGTGTCTACATATTGGAGTAGAATTTTGGTCACAAATCTGGATGCTTCAGACATAAGGGACCATGCAATGTCGAAGGGTGGATAGGGGAGGGACGCCTTCCCTACACTCTGCTTTGAATGGGACAGTAGAACACTTCAGCACTACTGTGCTTTGAATGGCACAATGCAATAAGTGATACTGGGCTTTGAATGGGAAGTAAGTGCACGCCTGCGTTACTGTGCTTTGAAAAGAACTGAAGGGCTTCCCAGCGCTACAGAGCTTTGCATGAGACAGAAGGGCATTTCTCATTAGTGCTTCTGTATTTTCAGTGGGGCAGTTAGGCACTCCAGTGCTACTTTGCTTTGAATGGGACAGTAGGGCAATTCTCACCAGTGCAGTTGTACTTTCGGTGGGACAGTAGGGCACCCCAGAGCTACTGCGTTTTGAAGGAGACAGTAGGACACTCCAGGGCTGCTGTATTTGAATTGAACTGTAGAGGACTCCAGTGCAACTGTGCTTCGAATAGGGCGGAAGGGCACTCCAGGGTTATAATGATTTGAGTAGAACAGTTGAGTTTTCCAGCGCTACTATGATTTGAATCGGAAAGTAAGGTGCTTCTCATCAGTGCGACTGTACTTTCAGTGGGACAGTAGGGATCTCCATGGCTAATGTGCTTTGAATGGGACAGTTAAGAGCTCTGGTGCTAGTGGACTTTGATTGGGACTCTAGGGCATTCCAGTGCTACTGTGAGTTGAAAGGGACAGTATCACACTCAAGCGTCACTGTGATTTGAATGAGGCAGTATGGCACTCTAGCACTATTATGCTTTGAATGGGACAGTAGGGCACTTTTTTTGCAGTTTTATGTAGCTACCTATGTTGTCATATGACATCTCTTTATCAATGTAATAACTGCACTTTCACAATTGCTTTATTAACCTTCCTGCTTTCTCATATTTGCTTGAAAATGCACCATTTGTCCACTCTTTTTCAAAATTTTCTCGGGGTAGAACCCCCCTGAACCCCTCCCATAGGCTGTTCGGACTACGCTCGCTCGCCGCAGTGCGACAATAATTTTCGCCCTACCACTTTCAAATGTCACCAGCCGCCACTGACATCCGACAAATGGATACTAAACCTCATACAATACGGTTACTGTATAGAGCTAGAAAAACAACCTCCAAACAAAAGACCGAACAGCAGAGTACTCAGCAAAGGAGCGGTCTCATTTGCTACAAGAAGTACAGGAACTTCTAAACAAAAGGGCCATAGAAATAGTACCATACAAGGAACGGAACAAGGGGGTTTACTCCACCTACTTCCTCATACCAAAGGTGGACGAAACCTTACGACCAATTCTGGATCGAAGGTTCTTAAACAAGTTCATAAAAACTCAGATTCAAAATGACATCTCTTCAAGAAGTAATACCCCAGATACAGGAAGGGGATTACATGGCAACTATCGACTTAAAATACGCTTACTTACACATCCCCATCAACAACAAACACAAACATCTACTAAGATTTATGTTCAACAAGACTCACTACCAGTTCACAGTGCTGGCATTCGGACTCAAATCCGCACCAAGGGTTTTCACAAAATGCCTTGCAGCAGTAGCAGCACACTTAAGGAGGCAAGGAATACATGTATACCCATACCTCGACGTCTGGCTGGTAAAAGCAAGCTCATACAACCAATGCAAGCGGCACATGCAAGAGGTCATACAAACACTAGTCCAACTAGGGTTTTCAATCCATTAGGAAAATCATCAATAGAACCAGAACAGGTGAAGATATTTTTAGGGGCGGAGATCAACACCATACAGGGCAAGGTGTTTCCGAGCACGAAAAGAACATTGGCAATATTGAAGGAGACACGTCTTTACCACAAGGGGCAAGCTCTGACAGTGGGCAAACTGATGGGAATGATGGCGTCGTGCATACATTTGGTCCCAAATATCCGCCTCCACTTGAGACCATTCCAAGAATGGATCCAACAACAATGGTCACAGGCAACAGGGAGTTGGGAAGACCTAGTGGTTGTCACGCAAGCAGTACATCAAGAAATAGCGTGGTGGAATAAGAAGAACATAACACAAGGGAAACCATTCACACAACCAACTCCTACAGTGACCATCACAACAGATGCCTCCCAGCTGGGGTGGGGAGCACACACAAACACCCTCAAGGTAAGGGGATTTGGTCACAACAGGATGTGATAAAACGCATCAACTACCTAGAGCTGAAGACAGTGTTCCTAGTCTTAAAAGCCTTTCAGAAACAACTGTACGGACACAGGGTACTAATCCAAACAGACCATACAACCACAATGTTCTACATCAACAAACAAGGGGGAACACAATCGGTGACACTATCAGTGCTAGCACAGGAGATATGGAGATGGGCAATTCCAAGGCAAATAGACTTGCTAGCAATACATCTACCAGGAAAGGACAATGTGGAAGCAGACAGGCTCAGCAGACTGACGTCAGCATCCCACGAGTGGGAAATCAGTCAACAAGAAATCCAGAAGATATTTGACAAATGGGGAACTCCGCATATAGACCTATTTGCAACACCCCAAAATGCAAAATGCCAAAACTTTGCATCAAGACAACCGTGCAAACGGTCCCTGGGGAATGCGCTATGGATAAGCTGGTCAGGGACATTTGCCTACGCTTTTCCACCGATACCACTGCTACACAGGGTACTAAACAAATGCAGAATCAGCAACATGACGCTAATACTGATAGCACCTCAGTGGGCCAGACAAACCTGGTTCTCACAGATAATGGAGATGGCACAAGCACCTGCACACAGGTTCCCCACAAGAAAGGACCTGTTAACGATGCAAAACGGAAGGGTGCTACACCCAGAGCCAGAGAGCCTCAGCCTAGCAGCATGGCTCCTGAAGACTTAGTTTGCACACCTCAAACTACCAGCAAGCACAATGGCGGTGCTAAGAGAGGCAAGGAGGCCTACCACAAGGAAGTGCTACGTAGCAAAGTGGAAAAGATTCTCCGAATGGTGCATTAAGGAGAAACTACAAAGGATTACCAAGGAATCAACAGTCCTGAAGTACTTGACACATCTACTAAAAAATAAACTAAGCTACACATCACTAAGAGTGCACTTAAAGGCAATAGTGGCTTACACAAGAGGAGAAACGGGGAAAAGTTTCTTTACTTCCCAAGTAGTAAAGAGGTTTGTAGAAGGGGCAAAAAGGATCGCACCGCCAAACAGAATGCCACCTCCAGCATGGAACCTCAATGTAGTGCTGACTCAATTGATGAAGACACCATTTGAACCTAATCATAAAGCAACACTGCATATGCTCACGCTAAAGACAGCCTTCCTAGTGGCTATCACATCACTACGAAGAGTAAGCGAATTACAAGCGCTAACACTGCAAGAGCCCGACCTACAAATACACAATGACAGGATCGTAATGAGGACTGACCCACATTTCATGCCAAAGGTGGTGTCAAGGTTCCACATAAACCAAACAATACAAATTCCAAGTTTTTTTCCAAAAACCAACCACAAGCACAGAAAAGGCGTTACACACACTGTAATGCACTATATAGAAAGAACAAAAGAATGCAGGAAAACCAAGCAATTCTTTGTGTCTTTTGCCAGCAGTTTTCTGGGACGACCAGTTACCAAAAATACCATTGTACGATGGATTGCACAAACCATACAATTCTGCCACAAACAGACAGGGCAAGAATTACAAGGAGCAACACATGCTCACTCAAGGAAGAAAGGAGCAACAATTGCGTTTCTAGCAAATACGCCTATTCAAGACATTTGCCAAGCAGCAACATGGTCCTCAGTGCACACGTTCACTAAGCACTACTGCGTAGATATTCAGATGAACAAGGAAGCACAAGTGGGACAGAAGGTCTTACAACACATATTCAGTAACCAATGCACATCTTCCACCCAGCCACCACAAACCTAGCAAACCGCTACAAAGTCTATGCACAGCATAGTGAATCCAGAAAGATTCACGATGCAAAACGTATAGTTTCTTACCTGTCGGTGTAGTTTTGCAGCTTGAAGACTTTCTGGATTCACTAGCGATCCCACCCTCCTCCGCCAGAAAGATGAGACCGGAGGAAGACTATTAAAGTAAAAAAAAAAAAAAAGAATCCGAAGATGGCGACCAAAGGTGGGAGCTTCCAGAGGAAGCACGTCGACTTCACAAAGAGGCACCAAATAGTGGTATGTCGACGCCCACCTGGGCCACGAAAAGAAAGGAAAAAAAAGAAAAGAAGAAATAAGACAATTCCGGACCCAACCACTAGATGGCAGAATAATGCACAGCATAGTGAATCCAGAAAGTCTTTAAGCTGCAAAACTACACCGACGGGTAAGAAACTATACTTTATATTGCTGGGGGGGGGCACGCTGATCTATTTGAGCATTGTGCCGGTACTGATGCCGGCACGGAACCCAAAACAGGTTGAAGGGGCCCAGAGAGCACTGAGGGTGAACCCACTGGCAGTAACCCAACTGGGAGACCCTGTGAATCTTTGGGGGCACCGCGCTCACATAAATCCCATTGCTCGTGTCTCTTTAGCACTTTTGCTCTCTGCACCGTTGAGGGGGAGACAATAATAGTCTTTCAGGAATTCAGAAGCATTTTCACTTTATTGCAAGATAAACTCGTAAGGACATTGCACTTTACGTGAACTCCTCTTCTTTATTCCTTTGTGTCCACGCAGAGCTGCAATTCTCATTTTCGGTGTACTGGAGATTTCCTAGCACTCAGCCCTATATTAGTTCACCGATGCTGCGCACACTTACAGCCTGATGTTTTGTCGCATCCCTAGCTCCTCCTTTACCACCTACCTCATTAATTGCCGGTCTCTACCTAGACATGCCCTGTATATCTTCAACTCATTAACAGAGAACCACTGGGACCTGATGTTTCTAACCGAAACCTGGACCAAGGAAGGCTCGGCTGCCAATATTACATTGCCAATTCCCCCTGATTTGTCTATCAATCATATTGACAGAGTTGACAAAAATGGGGAGGGGTGGCTACTATACGCTGCTCCTCCTACTCCTCGCCATATCTAAGCTGACTAATATAGAAGAATTGCCCCAACTTTTGCATTATCTGGTGCACTTGTATACCGCCCTCATGATGCCTCTGCCGTCTCTCTACAGATTCTTACTGATACCCTTGACCAACTATCCCCTCTCCATGGCAACTACTTAGATTGGGCTACTTCAACCTTCATGTGGACGATAACAACAAACCCTCCCAGCAATTTCTGTCCTTTATGGAAAGATTCAACCTTAAACAGCTAATCAAGGTCCCTACACACAAAGCAGGCCATACCCTGGATATCATCGTAGCTAATCCGGCGACAATGCTGGTTCTTCAACATTTATCTGAAGCCACTGGCGAAACTTGTTTACGCTTGAAGTGAGACTCATGTTCTAGGCGATGACACCCAACTCCTTCTGACTTTTCAGGAAAACGCTCCCTCGACACGGTGTTCCTTCAAACTCTGCTTCAAAGTAGTAATCGATTGGATGGACATTAGCTTTCTAAAACTTAACTCCGATACGACTGAGATTATTTTCTTTGGCATCAACACCACTCCATATCCCAGCTTCTGGTGGCTATTTGAAATGGGTAACCCTCCCCCACCCCACCTCCCCCCGCAGTTAGAAATCTGGGTGTAATAATCAACTGTAACCTCACCTTTGAGCCCCTAATCAAGGCGCTGTCCTCCACCTGCTAGTTTACTGTCCGATCCTTAAGAAGGGTGCTCTATCTGATCCCCATGCAGTTCTGCAAAACAATAGTCCATACCTTGATAACATTCAGGTTGGACTATGCCAACAGTCTGTACCTTGGGTTGCTGCTTTCTGATCCAATGGCTCCAAATCCTTCAGAACGCTGCTGCCTGGCTAATTCAACCCCCCCCGTGTGTGTGTATGTATGTATGTGTATATGTGTGTGTGTATGTGTGTGTGTGTATATATATATATATATATATATATATATATATATATATATATACACACACACCCTCACACACACCCTCACACACACACACACACACTCCCTCACACACGCACCCCCTCACACACACTCCCTCACACACACACACACACACCCTCACACACCCTCACACACACACACCCTCACACACACACACACACCCTCACACACACACACCCTCACACACACACCCTCACACACCCTCACACACACACCCTCACACACCCTCACACACCCACCCTCACACACACACCCTCACACACCCTCACACACACACCCTCACACACACACCCTCACACACACACACACACACCCCACACACACACACACACTCACACACACACACACCCACCCACACACACCCCCTCACACACACACCCTCACACACACACCCTCACACACACACCCTCACACACACACCCCCTCACACACACACCCACACCCCCTCACACACACACCCCTCACACACACCCCCTCACACACCCCCTCACACACCCCCCTCACACACACCCCCTCACACACACCCCCTCACACACACCCCCTCACACACACCCCCTCACACACACACCCTCACCCTCACACACACACCCTCACACACACCCTCACACACACACACCCTCACACACACCCACACACACACACACCCTCACACACACACACCCTCACACACACACACCCTCACACACCCTCACACCCACACACCCTCACACACACACACCCACACACACACCTCACACACACCCTCACACACACACCCTCACACACACACCCACACACACACACACACACACACACACACACACACACACACACCCTCACACACACACCCTCACACACACACACCCTCACACACACACCCACACCCCTCACACACCCCCCTCACACACCCCCCCACACACACCCCTCACACACACCCCCTCACACACCCCCTCACACACACCCCTCACACACCCCCTCACACACACCCTCTCACACACCCCCTCACACACACCCCCTCACACACACCCCCTCACACACACACCCTCACACACACCCCCTCACACACACACCCCCTCACACACCCTCACACACACACCCTCACACACACCCTCACACACACACCCCTATACACACACACACACCCCTACACACACCTACAACCCCCCCCACACACACACCCCCTCTCACACACCCCTCACACACACCCTCACACACACCCTCACACACACACCCCCTCACATACCCTCATACACACACATCCTCACACACACACCCTCACACACACCCCCTCACACACACCCCCTCACACACACCCCCTCACACACACACCCCCTCACACACACACCCCCTCACCCTCACACACCCCCTCACTCCCCTCACCCTCACACACCCCCTCACCCTCACACACCCCCTCACACCCCCCCACACCCCTCCCACCCCCCCCCACACACACCCCCACACACACACACACACACACCCACACACACCCCACCTCACACCCCACCTCACACCCCACCTCACACCCCCCTCACACACACCCCCTCACACACCCCCCCCTCACACACACCCCCCTCACACACCCCCCCCTCACACACACACCCCTCACACACACCCCCCCTCACACACACCCTCCCTCACACACACCCCCTCACACACCCCCCTCACACACACCCCCTCACACACCCCCCTCACACACACACACACCCCTCACACCCCCTCACACACACACCCCTCACACACACACCCCTCACACACACACCCCTCACACACCCCCTCACACACACCCCCCTCACACACCCCCTCACACACACCCCCTCACACACACCCTCACACAAACCCCTCACACACACCCCTCACACACACCCCTCACACACACCCCTCACACACACCCCTCACACACACCCCTCACACACACCCCTCACACACACCCCTCACACACACCCCTCACACACACCCTCTCACACACACACCCACTCACACACACCCTCACACACACCCTCACACACACCCTCACACACCCCTCACACACCCCCTCACACACCCCCTCACACACACCCTCACACACACCTCACACACACCCTCACACACACACACTCACACACACACTCACACACACCCTCACACACACACCCCCTCACACACCCCCCACCCCCACACACACCCTCTCACACACCCCCTCTCACACCCCCACACACACCCCCTCTCACACCCCACACACACCCCCTCACACACCCCCTCACACACACCCCTCACACACTCACACCCCTCACACACTCACACCCTCACACACTCACACCCCCTCACACACTCACACCCCCTCACACACTCACACCCCTCACACACTCACACCCCCTCACACACTCACACCCTCTCACACTCTCACTCCCTCACACACTCTCACCCCTCACACACTCACACCCCCTCACACACTCACACCCCTCACACACACACCCCTCACACACACACCCTCACACACACCACCCTCACACACACACCCTCACACACACACACCCTCACACACACACACCACACACACACACACCCTCACACACATACCCTCACACACACACCCTCACACACACCACCCTCACACACACACCCTCACACACACACCCTCACACCCCCACCCTCACACCCCCACCCTCACACACCCCCTCACACCCCCCACACACACCCCCCTCTCACACACCCCCCCCTCACACACCCCCCTCACACACACCCCCTCACACACACCCCCTCACACACACACCCCTCACACACACACCCTCACACACACCCCTCACACACACACCCTCACACACACACCCTCACACACACCTCACACACACCCTCACACATCCCCTCACACACACACCCCCCCACACCCCCTCTCACACCCCCCCACACCCCCTCTCACACCCCCCTCACACACACACCCTCACACCCCCCTCACACACCCCTCACACACCCCCCCTCACCCCCCCACACACACACCCTCACACACACACCCCCCCTCACACACACCCCCTCACACACCACCCCTCACACACCTCCCCCTCACACCCACACCCCCCCTCACACCCACACGCCCTCACACACACACACACGCCCTCACACACACAGGCCCTCACACACACACAGGCCCTCACACACACACAGGCCCTCACACACACACGGGCCCTCACACACACAGGGGCCCTCACACACACAGGCCCTCACACACACACAGGCCCTCACACACACACAGGCTCTCACACACACACACACACCCTCACACACACACCCCCTCACACACACACCCCCTCACACCCCCACACACACACCACCCCCCCCACACACCCCTCCACACACACCCCTCACACACACCCCCCACACACACACCCCCACACACACCCCCCCTCACACACACCCCCCTCACACACCCCCTCACACACACCCCTCACACACACCCCCATCACACACACACCCCCATCACACACACACCCCCTCACACACACACCCCTCACACACACCCCCTCACACACACACCCCTCACACACACACCCCTCACACACACCCCCTCACACACACACCCCTCACACACACACCCCTCACACACACACACCCTCACACACCCCCCCTCACATACACACACCCCCTCACATACACCCCCCTCACATACACCCCCCCTCACATACACCCCCCTCACATACTCCCCCCTCACATACACCCCCCTCACATACACCCCCTCACATACACACCCCCTCACATACACCCCCTCACATACACCCCCTCACATACACCCCCCTCACATACCCCCTCCCCACACACACCCCCCCTCCACATGCACCCCCCTCACATACACCCCCCTCACATACACCCCCTCACATACACCCCCCACACACCCCCCTCACATACACCCCCTCACACACACCCCTCACACACACACCCTCACACACACACCCTCACACACACACCCTCACACACACACACCCTCACACACACACCCTCACACACACCCCCTCACACACACACCCCCTCACACACACACCCTCACACACACACCCCCTCACACACACCCCCTCACACACACACACCCCTCACACACACACCTCACACACACCCCCTCACACACACACACCCTCACACACACCCCTCACACACACCCCTCACACTCACCCCCTCACACTCACCCCCTCACACTCACCCCCTCACACTCACCCCCTCACACTCATCCCCCTCACACTCATCCCCCTCACACTCATCCCCCTCACACTCATCCCCCTCACACTCATCCCCCTCACACTCATCCCCCTCACACTCATCCCCCTCACACTCATCCCCTCACACTCATCCCCCTCACACTCATCCCCCTCACACTCATCCCCCTCACACTCATCCCCTCACACTCATCCCCCTCACACTCATCCCCCTCACACTCATCCCCCTCACACTCATCCCCCTCACACTCATCCCCCTCACACTCATCCCCCTCACACTCATCCCCTCACACTCATCCCCCTCACACTCATCCCCTCACACTCATCCCCCTCACTCATCCCCCTCACTCATCCCCCTCACTCACCCCCTCACACTCACCCCCCTCACACTCACCCCTTCACACTCACCCCTTCACACTCACCCCCTTCACACTCACCCCCTTCACACTCACCCCCTTCACTCACCCCCTTCACTCACCCCTTCACACTCACCCCTTCACACTCACCCCTTCACACTCACCCCTTCACACTCACCCCTTCACACTCACCCCTTCACACTCACCCCCTCACACTCACCCCCTCACACTCACCCCCTCACACTCACTCCTCACACTCACCCCTCACACTCACCCCTCACACTCACCCCTCACACTCACCCCCTCACCTCACCCCTCACACTCACCCCCTCACACTCACCCCCTCACACTCACCCCCCTCACACTCACCCCTCACACTCACCCCTCACACTCACCCCTCACACTCACCCCCCTCCACTCACCCCCTCACACTCACCCCCCTCACACTCACCCCCTCACACTCACCCCCTCACACTCACCCCCTCACACTCACCCCCTCACACTCACCCCCTCACACTCACCCCCCTCACCACACCCCCCTCACACACACCCCCTCACACACCCCCTCACACACCCCCTCACACACACCCCCTCACACACCCCCTCACACACACCCCCTCACACACACACCTCACACTCACCCCCTCACACACACACCCCCTCACACACACCCCCTCACACACCCCCCCACACACCCCCCCACACACACACCCACACACAACCCCCCTCACACACACACCCAACCCCCCTCACACACCCAACCCCCCTCACACACACACCCTCACACACACACCCCCTCACATACACCCCCCTCACATACACCCCCCCTCACATACACCCCCCTCACATACACCCCCTCACATACACACCCCCTCACATAACACACCCCTCACATAACACCCCCCTCACATAACACCCCCCTCACATACACCCCCCTCACATACACCCCCCTCACATACACACCCCCTCACATACACCCCCCTCACATACACCCCCCCTCACATACACCCCCCCTCACATACACTCCCCCTCACATACACTCCCCCTCACATACACTCCCCCTCACATACACACCCCCTCACACACACACCCCCTCACACACACACCCCCTCACACACACACACCCCCTCACACACACACACCCCCTCACACACACCCCCCTCACACTCACACCCCCCTCACACACGCCCCCTCACACACGCCCCCTCACACACGCCCCCTCACACACGCCCCCTCACACACGCCCCCTCACGCACGCCCCCTCACGCACACCCCCCCTCACGCACACCCCCCCTCACGCACACCCCCCCTCACGCACACACCCCCTCACGCACACACCCCCTCACGCACACACCCCCTCACGCACACACCCCCTCACACACACCCCCTCACACCCACCCCCTCACACCCACACCCTCACACACACCCTCACACCCACCCTCACACCCCCTCACACAGACCCTCACACACACACCCTCACACCCCCCTCACACAGACCCTCACACCCCCCTCACACAGACCCTCACACACACCCTCACACCCCCTCACACACACACACACCCTCACACACACTCACCCCTCTCACACACACCCACACACCCTCACACCCCCTCCACACAC